>VZRZ01004475.1:29611-151418 GCA_013398175.1 Climacteris rufus
ATCTTTTCGGTATTTAAGAAAAGCCAATCAACTGCCATTTAAAAGAAGTTACGAAAAACAAGCCCCTGTATTGGAAAGAAACATTCGCAGTTTATTAGATCACAAGCTGGTTTCACTTGTCAAATTTTTAAGTGTTTTCTCAAAATAGTTGGGCTTTCTAAGGTGCCCAGCCTGCTGGGCACAGTCAGAAAAAGGCATTTTGATAATATCTAAGAACTCCCTGCTTGCATTTTAAAAATGTTTTTCACATTTGTAACTGCCTTAAGCCTGTTGTCCTTGTTTGTATTCAGCGGCAAGATGAGTGGAACAGAACGTGAAGGTGGAAGAACGAAGCCTACACAGTTAAGGCTGCATGCATGTGACTGAGAGTTGCTGCTGTGCAGTCCAGAAAGAAATGTGGAAAAACCCAGTCTTTGAAACACCCTACAGAAACAAAACACTGCAATCCAATATGGCTTATTCTGATGCATTTACCATGAAGCTACTAGTAATTCATCCTACTAGGCTACTTTTGTGCAACAGCATCTGCTATTCTGATGGCATCTCCCTCCCCCCACTACCCCCCAATAACTCTACCAACTGCAGGTTTCTTCCTTGCATTATATATTGCTTTATCATCAATTTTTATTCCTGCTTTTCAAACTTTTAATACTTAAATGAGGATCCGTTTCTTACAGCTCGACTTAAACTGTATCAAGTCCCACTGTTCTATTTTTTAACCTCACTATTACAAGGCGCTCTACAAAAGCTTGCAAAAAAGCCAAATTTTCTTTAAATCCCTTTGCTGAAGTTAAGTACTTGACAATTTTGTTTTTCTCCTATGATTTAAAACTTTACAAAGAGTTATAAAAAAGGTAAATGGGATTTGGCACCTTCAGAAAAAATTAAAAGTGTAACTTAGATCAAAAAAAAATGCAGAAACAAAATCATTGATATTTACAAATTAAAACACCAGTGAAGATTACGTCTTACTACGCTCTTTCGTTCGTTTTCTCTTTTAGAGTACTTTCAGACCGTCTGTTACCGAGTATCTTAAAAAAAATCATTGATTACAGACTGGAATGGACAGAGACAAATTCGTTTCCTCACAGTTCCTTCTCGGCGTTCGGTACTCCGGCGGCTTCTCCGCCCCTAGGAAATGCGAGGCGCCGAGCGATCGTTCGTGGTCGTCTTCTTCAGCTTGACGCCGCGCCGGATGGCGTTGAGCATATCCTCCCCCTGCGGGACATCGCCGGGGCTCAGCTCCCCGGCCTCCAGCTCCGCCTGCCCCGCGGGCGCCAGGCCGCCGGCCCCGTCCCGCTCGCCTTCCTCCCCCTCGCCCTCGGACACCGCTTGCCTCTGCTCCTCGGCCGCCCCCAGTTTCGGGCCCGACGTCGGAGGGTTGACGGACGCTTGCCCGCTCCACGCGGCGCCGACGCCCGGCCCGCCGTCTCCCGCTGCCGGGGACTCCGCGCTTTGCTCGGGGCACTCTTCCGTCCCAGCGAGGGCCCCGGGCAGCCCCCCCGGGATATCGGGGACCGTCGGGGTTTTCACGGGGATCACCGGCGTCTTGATGGGAATGGGGCCTCCGCCGATGGTGCCGCGCCGGACCGAGGGCTTGGTGGAGGGCGTGCGACGGATGGTGGCGACGCCGGGCGTGACGATGACCGGTCCCAGCGTGGTGGGCAGACCTGCGGTGGAAGCAGGACGCTTGGTTTGAAACATTCTGCGATAGGACTGGCTAATGTCACTGTTTCTTGGGATGGTGGAAGATTTGTCAAACTCTTGTTGTTCTGCCTCCTGGTCACCACTCACAGAGAAATAATCATAATCTGAAACTGATGCCAAAAGACAGAGTTAGGAACAAGCTGGAGCAGACGGCTGAGTCACATCAGTAAGTCTGAAGTATGTATATATATAACCAAAACAGCCTGGGAGTCAATAAGAATTAAAGGAGGTTCCACCTTTAGAAGGAAGAAAGCCCGAGGTCCTGTGGCCAAGATTTGAGGACCGCCCGGCTGAAGGCACCAACTGTACAGCTGCAGGGTGCCCTTGGCTCTCAGAAAAAAAACGAGCTCAGTGTTTGTCACCAACATGAAGATACCAAAATCAGCATCCTTCAAGCCATATGCCACCACTTGTAGATAGGAATGCTTGAAAAATGTACTTTAGATTAGGGAAGTGGTTCAGGGGATCACATACATGTGACTTTAGCAGCAAATCTGTTTATTTTGCAACCAAGTAAATCCCAGCTGTCAGCTCTGAAAACTCAGCCTCAGCTTTAATAATTGCACTGGGTTCCTTCCTCTCCACATAAGTGCTGAGCCAAGCTTGGCCCTCCACAAGCCCTGCTGCCTCCTGTGCCTGCACAGCACAACCACCACAGCTGAGCAAACAAGGCTTGAACTGCAAACACCAAACTCGGTCCCTCCCAGCTTGCTGCTGGTTCTGAAACAGGGGACAAAACCCAAATCCTTATTGCAGCTTCCCAGCTATGCCCAAGTTAAAGTTTCCAACGGATTCTTTTTGCAATTACAAAATTTCTGCTTAGGCAGGAAATAGAAGATCACAAAGGGAATCCACAAGCAGATTCTGAGTGCTGACAGAACACAGCAAAGCCCCTGAGAGTGTATTTGCTGAGACAATAGCTCAGAAAGGACCGCAGTACTACAAGAAGTGTTTGGTGCAATACCAGTGTCATTCCACTCAACCCATGAAATATAATCCCAGGATCCTCTTTAAAATGGTGACATCCTTAAGCTGAAATTCATTGGAGTAATGCGTAAGAAAATACAATTATTCAGTACGCCAATAAATCCAGGCTGCATTCCAAGCTGGAAAAAGCTTCCCAACAGCAATGTCAGCCTTTGTCCCCCACTGACTACAAAACCAGCAAACAATAGCTGCTCCTTGGCACCATGGGGTGAGCGTGTGATGGCCAGGGTGGGAATGCTCTAAAAAGGAATATCTCTTGGATGGGTACCTTGAGATGGGATTGTGTCCTCTGAACAGCACGGAGTTGTTGTCTGGGTGCTGTAGCCACTGGAGCACTGCAAGGAATCCCGACTGCTCCTCTGGGTGTCCAGCTGCAGCCCTCTCGACAGAGCGAGCGCCAGCTCCTCGCACGCCTCCATCTCCTCACCCTGCTGCTTGCACACGGAAAAGAGACTCGTTATTCCTGGAAGGGCATAACCTTCACCCACTTCTAGCTGCCTCTCCTCCCTGGAAGAGCTTGTCACCATCATAAACCAATAGGATTGTGCCCAACCATGTACTTGGCCTTAGGAACAGATGTTTCTTTCTGGAGGACATTGCTCTACAAAAGCCAACACCCAACAGCGCGTTCTCTCCTGCCCACACGATTCCCACTGACCACACCCCCAGCACCTGCTGGACGAACAAGTGCCAGCCTAAGGTGCATCAAAAACACCGGCAGGAGCCAGCACGTCCATTTGCTTTACACCAAAGAGCATATTTGAAATGAGAGCTTCACCCTTGTGGCAGCTGACACCGTCATGCTCCGAGGTCTCTGGGCCTCCTCGGGGGGCGCGGGGGCTCCGCTCTGAGCTGCTCCATTGGGATCTGGCTCCCGCTTTTCTTTGCGGCGTTGCAATGTGTTCACCACGGGCTGATCGTACGGGCCTGGCTTGGCCCAGTCCTAAGGAAATGTGCTCGTCAGGGACAGCTTTCAGCAGGGACTATGCTTTAATTACAGGCAAAACTATGCAAAAGGCCAATTTTAATGCAACAGATTATGTATCAAACTGGATATGCCTTTCTGAGTAAGGTGAGAAATAAATCAGTCTTGAGGATATCAAAAATCTTCATTTATAAAACCGATTTCCTTTACTGACTGGAATCTAAATTTCCTATTCTACCTAAATGTTCACATATGAAGATATTTAATATTTTGATACTACAGTTTTATCTAACTGGAATGCCATGGTGTTAAAGCCTATATTTTCAGAATTTCAATTACAACAATCACTGACACACAGCACAAGAGACACATGAATGTCCAATCAGCAACATAACTGTTTGGGATGTACACAGGTTCTAATCGTATGTGCTGTTATGGATGTCTTCAGTTCTGAAAAATTAGGCTTGAACAGGTTTTTCATACATATTAGTGGAGCAAGTTACTCTGAGTAATCTCTCAGTTTACTTACTAACCTAGTTTATAATGATGTTCTCTACTGACAAAAAACTAACTTCACTCTGAATTACTAGGGCTAAATTGAAACAGAAATTCCTCAGGCCATGAGGGCTGTGTTCACTCGGGGCTCTATTAGGCAAAGCCCTGAGGGTGTCCAGAACCCACAGGTTGCACACAAAGAGCTGGACTGACCCGTGACCTGTGCTGGGATGCAGAACCAGTGCTAAGCAGCAGCTCCCCCAATGCCAGCTGCTGCAGGGGCAATCCCAATCCTAAGAGAGTTCTCTTTCACTGTGACAAAGGCTGCATGAGAATGGGCCCCACACCCCCCAGCTGCCTGCTGGGCAGCCTCCCACAGCCTTCTGATAGACAATTAAAAGATGAACTAAGACCACACTGTGGGTTCTTACTGATGTGTCTCAGTCCAAGGAATGAGAAGTGCAAGGCAGCTGAACTGACACACCCCCTTGTACAGACAGGTATTTTGGTTTTAATAACACATATGAAACACTGCTTTGCCTTGACAGCTGTCTCTCTGCTCTTAATATTTTGCTGGGAAATATATTGGAAAAGTGCTTCTAGCACAGACACACTGAGTGACTCTGAAGGCCCAGCACCACTGTGGCCTCCCTGTGTGTATCTCAACAGTCTCCAGCAGCTGGAGACATTAGGGGGATCTCTAACAAGGTATCTCAATTTAGATGTATACATAGGTCCCGTGGTGCATGTGCAGTATTATATAACCATACACAGGAACTTAAAACCTGCACAGCTACTGTTGACTGCACACCAGCCTTGTTGAGGACTCAGGACAACAGGCAAGAGACCTTTTCCCTTTGCTCTGGGGCAGAGTCTCCCAGGGGAATCACCTGGCAGGGATGAAACTCAAGGCTCTGGCAGAGCAGAGATGTTTTGATGCCAAGTAAGATCCCTGCAGATCCAGCTGGAGCAACTGAAAGAAGTTACTGCACTCTTTTTCAGAGGTCTCCCCAAGACAGCAAAATGAGCTGGGTGAGCACTTCCAGTCCGTGGCAGTAACGCGGGGACAGCCTCGGTCACCACTTGGGTGTTCCTGGTGCTGAGCACCTTCTTAAACCACTCCAGCTGCATCTGGGAGAGCGTGCCTGCCCACAGCCACGGGGCCCAGCTGCAGGAGAACATCAGGGTCTCCAAGTTATGGTCCCACTAAGAAAACTGGATGCCCTGCCCCACTGAAGTGAGTGCTTTGACAGCACTGAACAAGCTCTTTCCCCCCTCAATAAGAGGCCAAAGTGCTTTCACCAATGTTCCAGAGCTAAACTATTCCTTCCTATCTAGGTGTTGTCAGCTCTAGCATGTTTTAGCTGATGCCAGAATACACAAGGTCATTCAGAAATACCCACAACCAGATTTTAGGTCTGATTTTCACCATGCAGTGCCCGCTCAGAGTGATATCAAACAGAGCAAATCAACAAGAAATTACATGGACCGAAAGGCAGCAACAACTGCCGCGTGCATGCTGTTTGGTATGAGGAGGTGAGGACTGCCACAACAAAAGGAACACAAACCTTCCAGCTAGGGATCTTAGATGATGGTAACATGCCTGGCCCAATGGTGTAATAATGAACGTAGTCTGGAAGGAGGGCTGAGGGAGCCCGAGTCCACGCGCGGGAGACAGGCGGGAAATGAGGGAAAGGACCTGCACCAACTGAAGCTACGGATGGGTCACTTGATAAACTACAGTGATAAAACCCATTAGACAACTGGAAATGAAACAAATAAAAAAAAAACAAAAACAGAGAAATTAATATAAACAGAATGAATATGAAAATACACTGTGACTGATGTTCTAGGGAGAAAATTTCTGTATCTTAAAACAAAAGAAAGAAAACTCTTCAATTTGCTGCGAACAAAACCCAGAAAATTGATACAATGCTTGGTTCAGAAGTGAGATTGCTTGAAAATGGTTATCTATAACAAATTTCAGGCATCAATCTAGCGGTCATTGTCTCCAGGCTGAGCAGCTTTACCTTCTGTCCATGAAAGCAGCACACTGTGAAAAAGCCTTTGCAATTTAGGTACCCTGCAGACTGCAGACACAGAAACAGAACTTTTCCAATCCTGAAGGTATTTGCATTGGTGGCACACAGTCTGTGTAGCTGGACAGAGAGGAAAAGCACACAGCCTTCAAACATGACGTGTTCTGGCTGTGTGATGATATGGAAAATAAAAAACCAACAAAAATCAACAGCAAGGATTTACCAGATGAGAATGGAGACTGCTATCACTTCCTCCCCCAGTTCAGAGTATATCCCACGTAATTTATTCCAACCATGTGTATTTTGCTTTTCTTTTTGGTCAAAAAACAACTCCAGTTACTCATTGTAATGTGTGCTACCTAATGGGGGAGAGGAGAGAAGCCACAAACAGCACAGCCTGGGCAAGGTGATCTTTGTCAGACCATCACCTGGGTTTGGGCAGTAGAAAAAGCAGACAATGAGCTTTTCTTAGAAAATTACCTCAATAAAATGCCCAATTTGTAGCTTCTCCTAGTAGCTAGTTTAAAGTCAAGTGTGATTTACTCAAACAGATCCATTTCTAAGGGAGTGTGCAACAGTTCCTATTCTCATCCTCACAAGAAGAATCCTGGCTGCGTCCCATGCACGGGGTTTGATTGTCCAAATGTTGCAGGGTTTGGATAACGAGCTAGTACATTTGTATGTCTTGGAGATGAAGTTTTTCACCTTATCTGTGGAGGCCCAAGCCCCCATGGTGGAGCCTGAGCTGACTGAGGTGGGGGAACTGCACTCGCTCACTGACTGGCAGGTTTCAGAGGCTTCTGAAGAGGCAGAGCTGGACGAATTCTGCAGCATAAAACAGCACCCCAACGCAGGGAAAGGATACACAAGCCACCAGAAAAGAAAAAAAATCACAAACAAAAAGACAAAAAGCACATACACAGACACACACAGGAGAGAGGGAAGGATGAGAGAAGCAAAGGGTTAGGGTTTTAAAAATCAGTTAGAAACTGCTCAAAACTATTGCTAATGTTCAGGAAATCTATGAAAAAAAAAAAAGCCATTTGCTCAATGCGAGAACTCGCCACACTGCTCAGCAATGAGGGAGTTGAGGCAGCGATCTCAACTCCTCATTGCAATTTCAGCATCCCAATTCTGCTGCTGTCTCAGAGCAAGAAGCTGAGGGCACCTGTGGTCCAAACATGCAATACACTGAGACACCTGATTTATACAGAAAAGCAGATCATCAGTATTTCAAAGACACAAAGTTTAGATTTAAAACGTGAAGTAGCAAACGTCACTTACATTCACAAGTTCTCGTATATTCTGATCTGCAGAAGTGCTTGTGAAAAGCTCATCTGAGTTCAAGTATTATGGAAGAGAGAAAAAGTGATACTTACCAAAACTGGAGGTTTCCAAAGTGCATGACCTGTGGGCATGAGCCTCTGCAGGTAGGATGCATACACCAAAAGCACTCTGACTCAAACCCTCCTGCCCAGCAGCCAGCAGGAAGGTACATGCACTCTGCTGAGTGCACAAGAGGTGGCATGTGCTTGCCTCCTGCTTTCTCTTAATAGCAGAGACACAAAAAATCAGGGGCTTGGATGGAGAGTGAAGGAAAATGCAGGACATAAAATGTCCATTGAACATATCAAACATTTTGCTCCTAGCTAGGCACTTCTCCCATCTTCAGTGCACACCTTTAGTACATTTGCTGCTGCCAGACCTCTACAATGGCATCTAATTCAACTACTCAAAGGCCAAGGGGAATAACCACACTGACCATTTTACCAACTACAATGCTCTTCCACATCTCCAGTGGCCTCCCACTCTGCAGGGGTGTGTGTTCACATCCAACTGAGTGCTTGGAAATGGTCAAGAACACTGGCAGAGTTGTCAGGGCAGGACTGAACTCCATTCACAGTCAGAAATTTAACACTAGCAAGACTAAGTCACCCTTTAGTAGCTGAGGACCTGTGAAACAAGTCTATCTAAGGATATCCCTGGTGTTTAGTTTTATGACAGCAGAGAGAGTGTGCTCTTGTATGAAGTCTGTGTAGCAAAGCCACAGATTTCAAGGAATGACATGTTGAAAGGAAGGGAAATCTCACCTGAAACAAAATTTCCCCAGTTAACCTTAGGTAAGACGTGGGATGGGTTTGCAATAAAAGGACAGCTGGATATGAGGCAGTGCAGAGGAGCAACTACTGCTAACACCCACCAGCTGTCTCACTGCTCACCAGGAACTACACATGGGTGATGGACAGCCAGCTGCCTGGGTAAAAGGAGATGGGGGCCTCCAAAGATGGAACACTGTCACCATAAGGATTTTGGTGAAGACTACTGGGGCAGCTGAGAAATCAACACAGTATCAGCATCTTGAGCCTAGTGGTAAACTGTGTTTTAAATGAAATTTTGCAAAGGCTGTTAAAATTTTAAAAAGCTTGTAGTGTGATTTTATAGAAATAACACTTACCCCATCCTCTGCTGACATGAGATCAGATCTGCAGGTGACCTGTCAAATGTGCTTAGGGTATAGCATGCTCAGCTACCAAGGCTTCTATTCAAAGTGCAGTAAGAGTGCAGTTGAAGGTAAGATCAGAGGAAACAGCAAGAAATTACATGTAGGTGTTAAGGACAGCAGTGAAAGTGGGGTACCCAATGATGCAGTGGCATGATGTTTTGTGGAACTTGTCACATTCTTGATTTAATGCAACTCCTTTTACAGGAGAAAAGCCTCTAAAATAAGAATACTGACAAAGATGAGCTGTAGTTGACTCTACCATCAGATGTAACTGTGGTGCACTAAATGGAGATGAGACTATTGCCTCTATCCCTAGAGAAAAACACATTATAGAAAATTAGCTTTTACACTAAAACTCCAGAGTTCTGCCTGACATTCCAAGTACCTCAGCAAAAGAAGCCCTATGAGAATACTTGCACTAGCGTTTATGGTTTGGCCAGGAAAAAACCAAGAGAGAAAAATATCATTACAGAAAATGCTTTCTGAAACCTCCTTGTTTATGGCCTGAATGGCCCTCCTGGGTCTGCACACTCTGCACATGGCAAGACAGCGAAAGGTCTGAGCTCCAAGTTCCAAGTTCCAAGCATGACATTTCTCACATCACCTTGTTTTCTGCAGATGCCACAAGGGTGACAAGTAAGAACTTGGGAGTTTACATCTGATACACTATCTGTGTTTACAAGACAGAAATTTCACAAGGTTATGTCAAGTAATGGTAGAAATAGCTCAAAGATGAGGTTTATTAGTAACAAAGATGCATGTAGCAAATAAACTAAAAAAAAAGTTAAAAATGCAAATTCTGAAGATGCAAAGAATTGTTCAATTTACTTTGTGTATGGGGAAAAAAAGAGACTGGAAGCAGTAAAATTGTTTCTGCAATAAAGTGACTCCTCCAAAGTGAAAAAAAAGATGACATAAAGGACTCTCCTATTAATTCAATGTGTCCATTTTCAGCAAGAAAAGCTAGACAAAGGCTGAACCAAGATGCCATGGGGAAAACATCCTGGAAGCTGAAGGAAATGCAAGAAGTGGTGGTACAGAAACAGGATTCCAACAGTGAGAAAACAATGGAGAAGGAAGCAGAAGAATACTGAACTCTGGAAGCAAAAGTAAGGAAAACATGACTGGCAGCAGGACAAAGGCTGCTGGGATAGACTGGAGAGGCAGCCCTGAATGGCTGGACCTGGGTGTGGGAAACACAGAGCACCCTTCATTTCTTAGCATGAAGTACACGAGGGACTGAAAACAGAAACTACACAAAGCCTGGGCAAAGAGTGTCCAGGCTTTGGAGTGCCTGCTCTAGGTGCCCACCCTCAGGCACACGCTGTCCTGGGAGCACAGGCACAGTGGCAAAACACTGGGCACAGCAATTTCTACCCCACACCCCATGGTGCAAGAGATTTGAATGTCTGATTTTTCCAATGTGTTTTAGTAGATTCTTTTTCAAAACATGATTGTTTCGTTTGAATCATTTTTAAGATTAGTTCTTTCATTTTAGCTGCTTTTTCCCACAGCTGCAATAATGAAGGTTCTGCTCTGCTCTCAAACCATCTCTCCTGAGGAAAAGCTTAAATTTAACAGCATCAACAGAAAGCTAAAACTGTGCTCTGCACAGCTACAAGCAGGGCCTCAAATGTACATTTATACAAGTGTAACTTGTCTGGTCTCTCAGACGTGCCATGGCTTGTTCTTGGAGAGAGTCCTGCTGCTTGGTGTGGTATGTATGAGTTCAAGTAAGGATATACTAAAAGAAAAAAGCTCTGTCTTTTGGGCTACTGGACTGTGCAATTACATTTCCCATCTGCTGTCCTACTAACCTATAAAAGGACCATGGTTATCTTGAATTACTTGCATTCTTTGCTACATTTTCCATTCAAAGGTATTGTTTCTTTCTTAAGGTAACCTTCTCTCTTCCTCAAATACCAGGCAAAGCTTCCTGGACAAGGGTTTCCCAGGAGACCAAATCCTAATGATGAGCATGGTCCAATGTCCCCCTACAGTCAGTGGAAAATGGTCTCAACTACTTTTCAAAAAGCTCTGGATAGTGACTCAAGGTCACCTCCTCAGTTTGTCTCACTTCCAGGAATCTGTCTCTACTGACTCTTCTTTCTAGTCAGGGACAAACTACTGGGAAACAACTCAGAAAAAGAATTTTAGGGAAAACAAATATCTGATGATAACTTACAGATGCATTTCAGATTGGAGTTGGTTTTGGTTTTATTTGTTTGTTTTTGGTGGGTTTTTCTGTTGTTTTTTTTTTTTTAAGGTCTGGTTTGGAAGTATTTCTTAATTTAATGGAAAACTGAATAGCTGTAACAATACATTTCCCTTATTCTAACTTGAAGCTATTTCAAGCAATGGAATCTCCTCAAAAGTAGAATCTTTCCAGCTTGATAACCTGTACATGCAGAATCAACTTCACATTCAGTTTCCCTCTACTTCACTGTTTAGGGAAAGTGCTTTCCAGAGTATTCTAACAATAAAGACTTCACTCTCTGCTGCTTGACCGCACATCAACATTTTTATCTTCTTCATCTGCTTCTTTCTCTCCCTTTGCTTTCATTTCCAAGAAGTCATAAGCAATCTATAAAATACAACTGTATAAGTGCTTCCCCCATGCATGTTCACTTCAAATCCAGTGGATCCTACTACTATCATGCCCCTGAATCAAACATCATTATACTACTGGCACATTATTTGAACAGATACTCGCAGGCCTCAGTTTGTCTGTTTCACAGGGCAATGTGTGGGGTTAGCAGTACCAGCCATGCCCAGTGTCCATCCAAGAGCCACTCTGGGCTCCCAGCAGCTCTGTCAGAAGGGTTGGCATGGGGTCAGCACATGTCATGAGCAATGCTGGCCATGCCTGACCTTACATCTGGCATTTAAAGAAACTGTTCCACTCCAGAAAGAGACCTGTGATGCTTTTCCAGCTGTTCAGCCACACCCAAAATACCTGTTTAATTATGATTAAAGCATTTTACAGTGACCTTCTCACAGGTACAGCTACGTGCTACAGGCTAACACTTTTACTCTCAGCAATGCTGCAGAGAAATGATCCTTATAAACCAGTGAGAGGGCAGAGTCTGTTTTTATAAACTGCTCTTTTTCCTATCTTCTATGCAAAGACTGGTAACTATAAAGACTTACTACTCTTACTAACAACTCAAGGCTGGTAAGCAGTCCTCATTTTGTCAGAAATCTCTCCTCTGGTATAGTCTGTATCTTGTTTCAATCTCCAATTACTCTTTGTTTGAGATTCCCACCAACTCCCCACCTCTCACCTGTGATTTTGAGGAAATTCAGTTTAATTTTCAGTGATGCTTGTCTAAAATGTAGGTGAACACACAGCAGCTTCACATAGCTCATATATTCACATTCCTATAATATGGGAATTTTATGTACCCCCTCCTGCTTTTATTCTAAAACTCATTACCACAAAAACAAAGGGCTTTGTTGATCCAGCATATGCCACAGTGTGTGGCTAGCAAGTATCATCAAAGTGTCCACCTGCACAAGATATACAGCTTTTAATTTCCTTTGCTGGTTCCAGAGCTTGCTTTTCTGCCTTCTCAGTGTCACTACCAGAAACAATGACATCAGTGTTCCAGAAAGAGCAGCAGCCTCCTCCCCACCCAGCAGCGACGCTGCAAGCACAGCCCCACGGGGAGATCTGTCAGTTGGTTAGAGACACACAACACGGGGTGAGGCTGTCACTGAACAGCTTCTGGTCAGCTCACAGTCACAGTTATCTGTCAGCACAACACACACAGTTTACTCAGTGCTGAACATACAAAGCAGGACACTGAAGCGAAGATGAAGCGGCCAGGCAATGATCTGTTACCTTTTCCTCTGAGTAAAGGTAGACAGAGGCAGAGACATACAGAGCACATACCTATTTGTTATACCAACACACTACACTTGTCACACTGCTGCAGCCTCCTACAGCTCATGAATAGCTCAAGTGATGCTTGGATCAGTTTGCAACCTCATGGACAGTTTCTATAATGAAGTGAAAGCGTATGAACTTAGCTGGTGTAAATCAGTGTGACTCCCATCGACTTGCAGGATGTTCGGCCACCTGATACCAGCCTAAGTTCTCTCCTCTGCTTAACAGGGGAATTTGCAAAGAGAGGTGTTGGTTTTTTTCCATGCTAAGAGCAATTGCAAAGTTACATCCTTGTCTGCAAACAGCATCATCCTGTGGATTACTGCCCTTTTATGCAGGTGCAGTGGATACTATGAAAACTAAAGATGATGCTAGCATGTGTAACTGATGTATGTATCTTAAAAGTCAACTTCCTTACCTTGTTACTATTCCAGTTTACTTTATTATTGCTCATTTACTTTTTTGCATTTCACTTAGGTTAGCCATAGCCAATCTAAACAAAACATTCATTTTATTAGTGTGCACAAAGTTCTTCAGGATGTCATCTATAAAAAAAAACCTGATGTGTCCAGACTGGGGACAGAAGAGGTATCATTTGAAAAGAAAGCATTTCTATTAAAATGAAAGAAGTAAATATATTTAAGGAGTGCAACTATGTTTCTTAAAGTAAAAGACAATCTTCCCCAATGACCTTAGGGTGTATTAAAGTGAGTAATACTCAACAACAAGATACAGGGTCCACTTCAGTTTGTAGCTAAGGTTTTCAATGGAATTTCAAATGTGAGATGGCAATCCAGCCTTGTTTAAAAAATATAGGTGCTGTGTGATTTCTCAAAAAAAAAAAAAAAAAAAAAAGCAGCAAAAAGAATTCTGGTTCTAAAATATATAGGCCATGGAGCATTGCAAACCTCTGCCCGCAAATGGCCAGTTAGTTTTTAGAGGAATGATACCATGAACAAATAGAGCAGCAGATTCCTTCTGCAGACCCAAAAATGTTCTGGAAAAGTTCTGCTTACACTTGTAGTGAAATCCTCTTCATTTGATTGGCTTCAGGACCTTATCATATATGACTACACAAACACTCATTTCTTATGAGTTCCATAAAGAATTAAAAATACCTCTCATTTTTCATGCAGAAACCTTATTTCTGCAAGGTGCTCAACTGAGAGTCCAAAATGCAACCCTCAGAAATGGGTGTCATAAAAAATGGCAAAACCAATTCCATATGATAATGCTGTTAGCATTTAGAGTATCCCAGACCCTTTGCAGGGGAGGAATAGAAGAAGTGTCTCTGATGCCACAGCCACCAGTATCAGTACTGTGACTGTCAAAAGGCTGTTCTGGCATCAATATTTGCCCATTGAACAGCAAACAGCCACCAGACACTAACCACTTGCAACCTGTGCAGGATATTAACTGGTAACTTCAGTGGGTAAAGTGAATATTGTTCCCTCCTGTAAGGTGGACTTCTTGCTCTTTCTTGTCTGTATTTATCTGAAAGTTAGGCATCTAGGCTCCCTCCAGGGCGAGAGGGAAAACTAAATCCCCCAAGAAGGATTCATCCCTTTCTTCAGTGCTAACTGCAAAAGCAGCATAAATCACTCCAGCTAGAGGCCCAACTTTGAGATGAACGAAGTGCACTGAGACAAACCTTACCCTCAATGTATAAACTGACTCCAAGGTACCCCAAAACCACAGCAGATCCTTTTCCTGAAAGGTGAGCCAAGTGACAGAGTCCAGCTCACGCTCAGGTTTTTGTTCTCATGCTTGCACGTACCTGGTTAGGTGCTTCTGGTGGCATGGGGGATGGCGATTTGGACTGGAAAGCATCCTGGGACATGAATCCAGAATCATGGGAGGACACACTGGACAGCCTCATGGGGGCCTGCTGAGGCAGATTGGAGCTGCGATAGCGATAGTGTGAACTAGGTGAGTGCGAGTGCGAGCCACTGGAGCGGGAATCACTACTGTTAACGCTGTTCAGACTGCTGTGAGAGACAAAAGGAACAGAGAAAGGAAAGGGGAGAGGAAAAGACACAAGGGGGGGGGTGGGGAGAGACCCATATACAGTACAATTAACATTCCACATGTCTCTAGCAACAGGCAGCATAAACCGCAAAAGAAAAATGTCGACAAATTAAATGTATATATATATATATATGCACATATATATCAGGGAAGAACCGTAAGCAGCTGCAGTATCCCTGGTGACCAGAGAGAAAATGGCATTTTACCTTGAGTGTCACTCAAATGATCAAATGTGTAACCACCCAGGGTTCAAAGTCAGGTTAGGGATGAAGGGATTGCTACATGCACTCCCTAGGATTTGCACAGCACTTGCTCAGAAAGTGTCTGCTGATGGCTCCCTGCAACTCCTGACTTCCACTTGGCCCAAATTATCAATGGCATTTCTAGCAGGGGGACCAAAACCACTGCAGTTCATTGAAAAGCCTGCCTCTAGGCATCTGCTGCAGACAGCCAGCAGGACAATGTGTGAGACTTCTGAAAGCACCACCAAACCCCCACGCTTCAGAGTACCTGGGACAAGTTTTCCTCACTTGAAGGCTTCCTACCAGATAAAAACAAGTGACAGCACACTGAGTGAAGCCAAGCCACTGGGTATGGAGTTTTATTTAGTAACAAAGGCAATAAGAGGAGTAAAAACTCCAAATTAATATCCCTGACAAAAAAATAATGTGATTTTTCAAACAAAGAGATTGATTTTTAATCCTCAGCACCCATGAATGACAGTAAGGACATGCCAGCCACAGTGTGGGAAGGTTTGGAATTTCCTGCTGGGGTGGCTGAGCAGGACTAGCAGGACTGCACTGATCTGAAGGCACTTTCCTGCTCCATTGGCAGGAGCCTGGCTGAAGGGATGGCTCTAAAGGATCCATGGGTGAGGCCTGCACCTCCTGTTCACAAATGCCACGTACAAAGAATCTGTACAAGTCAGCCTGGAGCAGAGGCACAGGAGCTCTGCTGTATTTTACCCACACACACACCAGTCTGTGCCATACAGCTTTTATGACACAAGAAGATGAAATTGATTAGGAACAGATGAGGAATTTTGGGGTGGTTTTTTTGCCATTTTCTTTTATAGCTTCAGGATATTGCATCTTTAAGCCTGTGCTCATTGCTCTAAATATGCATGTTTTCACATATATATATAAAATACTGACTTTTTTATATATATCTGCATGCAGAGACAAGTAGGTACATAGAAGTCGTGTTCACTTGCTCTGACATGCTGTAGGTAACTTTGCTGATACACAGGGAACCTGTAGTACATTATTCATAAAGCAAACTGAAAGGTAATCATTTAAGAGCAGCTAGAGAGGTGTTGAGCAGAATACACAACAGGGCATCTTCCTTTTCAGTAAAAGGAAAGAGTAAATGTAGACACCAGGATATGGGGGCAACATGCTAATAAACTGTTTCGTGAGAGAAAACAGTTTTTACAGAGAAAGCATAGACAGAATCCAGTGTTTCAACATATTTCAGGACAGCATTAGACAGCATTAAACAGTCAAAAAAACTTGTATCAAAAAAGCATTTCCATCTACCAGACTGATAGGGCAATTGCCAAGGATGTTTTCCCTTTTCGAACAGTTTAACTTACTGATTAGTAACAACTACTTAGAATAATCTAAAAAGTCATCACATAAAAAACAGAAAAGGAAATTATGAATGGACAATCTCAGAGCTTAGATCAGTACAGTCTGCTCTTTGATCCAAAATGGATTCAAGAGAACAGAATCAAAAGCATCTTCAAGTTGTCTCGAGTTCAAAAGTTGTTCAGTCATACCCATCCTTTTTAACATCCCCAGCACACAGTTAAATGAATAAAGACCATGAGGGACTGTTTCAGTAAGACTTGTTTTTTAAGATTTAAGAATGTATACAAATACATTTCACAGTCTGAACTTGCCTCCCTTTGTCCCCAAACAGGTTAAAAATAAATATTACCAATCAACTTACCTGCAAACACTAGATTTTCTGGACATGGTAGTACTGGGAGAGGATGGAGGAGTCTGGTAAGACCAGCTGTAATCAGAACCTTTCAAATCTAAAATTACCTGATGAAAAATAATCAATAGCATCAAGGATGTGGAAAAATTTTCCCCCTATTAACAGAGAAAGCATCTGCTTGTCATACAACATTCATCACTGCTACAAACTTTCAGTGCCAATTGACCCAGTCTCGGTTCTCTTCCAGAATTACCCTGTGTGTAATTACACAGGAGAGTCAGTTTGGCTTTCCAGGTGCTACCATACTTCAACACTAAGGCTGCTATCACAGAAGCAAATCCACATCTGAATGGAAAAAATATTTTAAAAAGTAAATTGGAGATTTATTTTTCGTACTATGGAAGCTGTTCGTGTTTTTTTGTTTGTTTGTTTGCTTTTATTTAAAAAACTATTACAGCCTTTGAGTTGAAGACCTGTTGCATTTAAAAAAAATAATTGAAGATCCAATAGTCAGCCACAACAGAGCTTTACACTTCTAGGTCAATGATAAGGTGATTGAAGTATGACAAAAAACCCGAGTTCACACAGCAGGGTTGGAGGAAAATGTCCTATTTGGATTCATTTAATGATACACATTTTCCTATGCATTTTAAGGACAGCATGGAAAAATGTTCAAATGTTAAGACTCCATCAAGCTACCAGCCCCAGCAATCTTGCAACTACACAAAGACAGGGATGCTCAAACACAGGGCAAGGAGATGACACTCATTTCTCATATACTCTCTGCAGAAATTGGGCCTCTTCAAACAAATTTTCAAAACTAAACTTTCTTTTTTTTAAAAATTTCTTATGTTAAAAATGACCTTGCTGCAGTAAAACATCTACAAAACATAACATTAAGCCATTAAATACTAATAGTCAATGTTCCTCATAACACAAAAGCAAAAGTGGTACAAGCTACAAATGAAATGTTTTCCAGGTAACAAGAGCTAACCTGTTCACTTGAGGATGGCAATTTGTGTGGATCCATTGTGAGACTTTTCAGGTCATCTGATATGGTTTGTAAATGGGTTATTTCTCCTAGCATTGATATTTCTTCTTCCTGAAAATAAAAAAGAGCAAGGCTAACCACAGCTTTGGTTTTAAAAACCAGACCTGTAACACAATATATGACCTTTTTCATTTTGCTGATGACTGTAAAGATGCCCGGTGGAGCTGCTTTTTCTTTGCCCATTAAGCAATTAGGAAAGAAGGCTGAAAATACTAATTTATAGTCTTGTAACTACTTTAAGATTGCTGTATGTTCTGAGGCCCAAAAATCTTTTCTCTCATCAACGAGATAAATGTCTCAGTCTTCATTTTGTGACATCTTCAGAAGAAGTGTCAGTTTTGCTGCTTTTGACAAATACTTAACTCTTCTTTATATACTCACTAATGTGGCCTAGCAGTTTTAAGCTTGAATGTAAACAGGGATTTAACTCATAGTTTTTTGGAAAATTTAAGTTAAAGGCACTCACTATACAGGTACAGAGCATTAATAGATCTATGATTGATTCTGGTTCAAACTACATTGACAGCTAACTCAGATGATGACTCCTACATTGTAAATTACCACAATAATTCCTTAGCTACCATTTCTTCCAGGTCCTCAGAGTCTGGAATTCACCTCCTCTCGCTCAGCCATCACCTTCCTACTTCTCTAACTATGGTTTGCTGTTGAGACTGATGCTCTTTGTAAACAAGCACTGGGAATATTTTCCCAGTATGCTGGTGACCCTTCAGAAATGCATCTCACTTGTACAAAGCCATGAGCAATTCCTTGTCAGGCTTCAGACAACCTGAGATGATGAAAATTTACTCAAACCTTTCCAATGAACTGAAAAACTGTCAAGTAGAAAGAATGGAGCTTTCAGAAAACTGCATGGAAGCAGCCTGCAATTTGTCAGATAATGTCATTATATACACAGGGGAGGTCTTGAAACATTTATCAGTTCTAGCACTGGAGTAGGAGTAAGGAGAATTTGTATTAAAATGTGATGTTACAAAGAAGAGCAGTGGAAAAAAACTGCAATGTCTCAGGATGGAATGCACAGACAACAGAAACTGACTTCAGTCTTTGTGCACATTGTTTACCCATCAGTCACCTTGAAACTAGTCAGTGTTTTTCTTTGCTGAATTACTCCAAACACCTACAAGAAAGGCCCCAACCCGCTAGAGAGAGATACAGGCTGAATTTTGGCTCTAGAAATTAATTCCTAAGGCATAACAAGATACTCTCTTTAGAGGCTTTTGGCCACTTCTCTAATCTGTGAATTGCACTGACTGAAAATGAAGAGCTCTTACTATGACAGGGCGCAGCATGGAGATGAAAGCGCAGAAGCGACCGCGCTCCTCGATCAGAGCCTTCCTGACAGCTTGCTTCTCAGTCTCCTCCAGCAGCAGGTACTTATCATTGACATCTTGTAAAGCACTATCCAGCTGGGGCTGGATGTCACCCCGTCCTGTATGCAGGGAACAATCAAGAGTACATTTTGTCAAAACTGTGCATCTCCACAGATGACATTCTTTTCAGCCAGCATGGCTGCTGGACTGTGCTTTTGCAATTCGGGTCTCAATCAGCATTTTCCCTTAATTCAAATTAGTAAGGCTTCCCCCCCATTGCCAACAAAATCAAGCATTTCAAAGCCTTTATTTTTAACCCTTTTGCACAGAACAGATATCCAGCACAATTCAAAAGGTTTCAACAAGCCAAAGACAGAATTTTAAGTAAGAACTTTCTCAAAGCATTAGCTGTAGAAACTCTTCACATCATCCTTGCTGAAAACCAACATCTTACTAACTGGGAGAGTATTAATCACTAGCCCAGGTATATTCCTCTTCCTTCTTGCATTTGTGCTTAACAAGGTCCTAATGACAATTTTGTGGAGCCAATGAATGAATGAATGAATCTCTTACACAAGATGCTATTAAGGACATGTTACTGATCATTGGACCACTGGGTTCAAGTACTCTGCACAAACAACTGCTTAAACAGTTTTCTTCATTCCAGAGTCCAAACCAAACCTTTCAACATAGGTTATTAATATTTATATATTAATGTCCAATATATGTTGATAGAAACAGTAAAATTCCAATGTTTTTCAATTAAAAAGCTTCATTGTGTTAATTAGAGTCAACTCAAAATACCAAAACTTTCTGTGACAGTTAAGTACCTTATTCTGCACTGACTGCTTACTCTGCATCATGCCAAAAAAATATTCCTCTAGGAATGAAGAGCTGCTGCTTAGATATACTTTTACTGAACCAGTAACGTTGCAGTTGCACAATGTTTTCATGCAGCTTACATCCTTAAACATTTTAAATAACCTCAGTTGCATAAATTTGTTGCAAATTTTCCAGAAATGCCATCACATGCAATTTAAGTATCCAGGTACACATCCTTGCCATTGTTGCTAACTACCAGGAAGATAACACTGAAAAAATGGTGGGTGAGTTACAAGCAGCTACCCAAAATCAATTTTTATGGACAATAACCTTTCTGCACAGAGGATTTAAAGTTACAAATGAGAAGAAAATGTCTCTTGATGTGTGTAGCACACAATGCAGATGACTCAATGTCAGGGTTACAAAGGAAAAACCTTTGCCTTACTATCATGTGTATTTCCTTAATACTCCAGAGCAAAGCAAAGCCCTCAGCTCCCCTGCACTGATCCACAGCCAGAGCTGCAGGAACAGAGAGCAGCAATGGAAGCAAAGAGAATCATACTGGCTTAGCAGCATTACAGGCTGGATGTATTCAAATCTCCTCTGTACAGAGTTAGACACAGTCCAGATAAAACTGCACTGACACCCACATGCAGAGCTCTGCAATGGATCCTGTGAGAATCACATGCAGTGCAACACGAACACAGCCACCACCACAGCCCCCTGGGTACCAAACTCCCAGCAGTGCCTGATCCTGCAGGTCAGTCTGGCTGCTGTTAATGTGCTCATAAAACTGTCTTGGAAGTAAATAACTTTAAGAATAACAGTCTGAAGGTGCAGTCATTCTCTTCCTCTATCAAAATTAGCACCTGCCAGAAACAAGTTAAAGAAAAGCTTTGGGTACCTCCCTGAAGATCCTGTGCCTTTTTGTCTGTCACCCTCAGGAGACAAACTGGGCCTTCCTGCTTCAAGACCATTCTGTACATTTCAGGTCCTCCCCATACTCTTCTTTGCTATGAGATGCAGTGGTAAAACACTTTGTATGTCTCTGGAGTTGTTCTTTCAAATTCTTTACAAAACAGAGACTTGTATCATTGCTCAGGCCCCTTCTGAGTGCTGCCTGAAATTACAACAGGTAAAATAATCTCCTCTTGTTCAAACGTAGATACTGGCTCACTACCATGGATGTAACAAATGCAAAACATATTAGTTGCAACTAAATCACACACTCATTAGTCCAGCTCTGGAGAACTGCTGTAAACATTCAGCTGCTCCACCATATGATCATGCACATAATGCAGTAAATCCTTGTTAAATGCGTTTGCCTCTGCAGGGAGAACACACACACTGAGAAAGCAACTGGACTCTGCTGATGAAGTGGGTTCAATTATAGTGCATTTTGTTACTTCATGTAGACCTGAGAGCATCACATCTTGGACCAGAGAAACAAGAGCAGCCAAAACCTTGGGCAAGAATAAAACTAATTTGCATCTGTGTAATTCACTCAATTCAACAAAGTTACCAGGATAATGTTCAGTCTGGTATTTCAACACCTTGCCAAAAGCACATGCAAAACTGCACCACTCTCCAACACCCTCTGTTCCTTTACAAAATTCCCATTTTACTTCCTTGAGTGAGTCAGCACAGTAACAGACACACCACCTTCTCACTGCTAGTTTTACAGGACTCTTTTTATGTTCCAGGGCACTTGGGCAGTCTGTGAAAACACAGAAGCTGTCATGGGTATAATTCAGAGCTGGAAACAAGCTTAGGTGAATCATTTAGATGTGGCTCTGAAGTCAGATGTTTACATGGCATGAATACAACTCTCTCCTGGTTACTTCTCACAACTCATCTTTTAGAAGCAGGCAAGCTTTATCAACATCCTTTGAAATCTTCACAATGCAGACACTAATCTAGCAAGTCTTTTGAAAGCAGGTATAGCTCTTCCCACTCCCTGAATCACCAGTTGCACTCAGCTCAGGAATTTGAGGGATGAGATCTTTGCCTAATTGATCCAGTTTGCTAAGCAGAGCAGAGCACATCCCCTCCACAGCATTTCTACACCCAGAGAACACCACAAGTGTGAGGGCCAACTGCTGACCACCTCTGCTCCTCAGCCACCTTGGGTCTCCACTGATTTGAATCTGCTACTTATCTCAGAAGGGACCATCAACCACTGGAGAGAAATGCAGTTCTTTTCCCCCCTTAAACTACAAGGGGAAGGTTACTTGGCCAAGGCAATATTTTTGCTTGCAGTACTTTTGCTGTGGATGTAAATCACACTTTGATAAGGAACATCAGCAAGTGATTATTTCCTCCAGCCCACATTCTCTGGTCTTTAGGTTATGCATTCAGAAACAGTCCAAACCAGCACAACTACCACAGTGACATTAAGACAGTTCCAGAACAGCCTTGTCATGGAGCAGCTGTAAAAGTGCATCTGGAAGGACACTCCTACCCCAGCTGCAGGCAGGTTTGAGTGACCCACCACAGCAACCAGCAACAGCAATGGTCAAAAGCATCAAATGTAGTCACAGGTCTTTGGTCTGCAAGCAGCCAGACACGAATGGGATGTAGGGATGGTTCTGCAGAGCATGTCCGGCTGCAGCCCCAAGTCAACAACTTGAACACTGAGGAGGAATTCAAATCCAGCCTTTCTAACAGTGGAGCACCAGTGATGCAGAGAGGAGCAGAAATGCAAGACCAGAAGTTGTGGACTGAATTCTCCAACAGCACCATGCTCCAACAGCAGGGGGACTTGTGGATGGACACTGGCAAGGACACAGCTAATCATGTGCAGGGAGCTGAACTGCTTCTCATGAAAAGTAACACCAATCTGCTGCTACTTCAACAACAGTCTTAATATGTTACCTTCAGAGCAGGTGCTTTACATCAATACCATGACATGCAAGGGCTTTAAAGGACCAACATGCATTAGAACTTGCATTTTACAGTGTTTTGTGTGAATCCCGGCTGAAAGCCTCATGCAATTTCTTAAATAACATTGCTCAAAAAGAACTCTAGTAAAGGAAAAATATTAGGGAGAAAGGAAAAGGCAAATTTAACTCACAAGCCAATTTAATTCCTATATTTTATAAGACAACTTAAACTAGCAAAACTCTCAGCAACACCACAGCAGATTTAAATGCTCTCAGTGCAAGTTGGACTGATAAATTTAATGCTGTTATTGATAGTGCAATGCAGCATATATTGGTGAAATTATTATTTTCCACGTTCTCACATAAAGACTGTTCTCTTCCACCTTTTTAAGCATCTGCACAGAACTTGAATATTCAGTATTGGACATTTTATGGAGTGGCAGAATTTACACTGTATGAGACAATGCTGAGTACACTTCTACTCATACAAACCAAAGCAGGCTCCAAGTCATTCATTCCCAAACCCCCTTCTTTACAAGAGCACACCTGTTCCAGCTGCCAGGATGAACAAGCTCCCTAAGTTCTGCACAGTAAAGCTGACAAATAAACTCGTATGGATCTGGGCTGAGAACAGCAGCATTCTGCCACCATTTATGGAAAGGTGAAAAACCTCATAACTGGGATTAACTTTGGACTCCTTCAGAAACCAAATCCCAGTCTGTTGCCTACTGGAGATCTGAGCCAGCTGCTCAGATCGTTGAAAAGTGCAAAGTTCTGCCTTTACAGAAAAGTTCCAGGTTACCAAATGAAACTTCTAGACTGAATTACAAATCAGGAAAGTAACAAGGTGTGGTTTCAAAAAATGGGTACAGCAGGTGAGGCACTTTGGTTGAGAGCCTCCTGATCCAATCCATACAGGCTTCTCCAAAAGGCAACCCCCACCTCACTACACTGACAAATGCAGGTGTGATTACTTTACTCAAACTCAGAAACACTGTGCTCCATCCACAACGAGATCTCAAGGCAGTTACTTTGAATTTGCAACACAGCTGAAACAGGACACCAATTTAAACATATTTGAGATGTGATCAGGCAACAGGAGACAATTGTGATACTGAATTCCAACCCCTTCCCCAGCATGAAGTAAAAGGACTGATTTTCTTATCTATCAGGTAAGAAAGACATGCGATTTTGAGAAAAAAGGGGAATTTGGATCACGGGTTACAAAGACCAACATTAAGGACTTTAAGCTCTAGACTTTAAAAGTCATATTAGCAGTAAGATAGTGAATTATTTGAACATGATGACATGTCTATTCCATTTAACTTCTCTCCCAACTGTGACAAGATTTATCTGTCCGTGTTAAACCCTTTCTAAAATAAACCAGAAGTTCATCTACAATACTGATTTTCTTCTTTTGCAGTGTTCCAATTAGATGCCAAAAGAAAACAAATCAAAAGATGGTTTGTTCATTAAGATTAGGCAATATTTTAATTCCATTAGAAATTAAAGTCTAGGCAGTTAGTGGAGACCAGACACCATAAAGAGGCCACAGCAAGGGCTACAATAAACCAGCCACCAGGGTCACAGCATGGCACAGACTTACCCAGAGCCTCAGCTGTCAGGCAGGTGCGCATGGTGAGAAATTGCAGGACACAAAATTGACACAGAAAGGAAAATAAAAAATGTCAAACTGGTATTCCAGCATTCCTACAGTTTAGACATTATCATCAGTGCCAAGACAAGCGAGTGAGCAGTTTGGACTGGACTATTTTGACTCCTTCCGTTGCTGATAAAGACAAACACGTTAGTTTTGCATCCTGGTGAGCTGTTGCAATTAAACTCCCCATTATTTACCATACAGTTTTAAAGAGATTTAAACCAGTTTAGACTCCCTGGTCAAACATGTTAACTTGTGCTTCAGAGAAAAGTGCACAACATGGATAACTAGACTCTGGTCAAGCTGATGAAGGGAAAAGGGAAGAGGGAACTCGAACCTGCAGAACTCTAGGTGGGTAAGTGCTGTGTGAGTAATCACAGCACTTCTTGATGTTTTCTACTGCAATTACATTAATAGATTGTTAACTGAATGAACAGCTAACTGCTGATGCAGTGTGGAAGAACATCAGAAAGATCAACTATCATATGTATATTTTAATTAGAAAACTGTATATAATAAATTTTCGTAATAAATCTGGCTTGCTGTCAAAAAGAGGAGAACTATCAATAGGCCTTCAAAACTCAAGGAATGAGAGTAAATTGAAAAAAATGTCTTCAGTCAGTGATTTAGCAATGTCTCCACTGCATTTTTGTAAAGTAGAGCTCACATTATAAACTTGCAGGGAAAAACCAAACCAAAACAACAACAACAAAACACACCAAAAAGCTCTGCAGGCACCATGGCCTCATCCACACAGGATTTTTTCCCTGCAACAGATAATTTGCTCATTAGCTTCCCTCCTTCTGAGCTGCATCATATTGACTCCACAGAGTTTTGGCTCTCACTTCAGTCATCGTGCCACACTTGATCAATTTAGAGGAATGAGGCCAACTCCTGGGGGAGGAAGGCTCTGCCCAGGGATTCTCCTTCCCCAGCCTGCCACTGCAGATGGGGCAAGTGCCACGTACAGAAAGAGTGTAATGTCCTTGAATGAGAAGGTCAGCACTTGCTTTAAAAACTGATACATTCTTCAGTTATAATTGCACTGAAGAACTTTATGCTTTTTAGGTAAGAGTCACAAGGTTTGCACAACCATCCTTGAGAGCAGTATAACAACACCAGTATAACGGTATAACAAGACCAGAGTGTAACATAAAAAGAAGCTGCAAAGGCTCTAAAATACAAACAGGTCATCTTTGCTAACCAGGAGGAGGAAGCAAAAACACTTTTGGCAGTATTACAGTAAATTAATAATCATGCTCTACAGTAAATTAAAAATCAAGTTCCATTCGCTCAACTCCATTAGAATCATAGAATACTTTCCAAACCTGCTGAATACTCAAAAGGAGAGACTGTCAGTTTGGATACTCAGCATTAATGGGACACAAGAAGAAATACTGTGCTGAATGTTAAGGGAACTCTGCAGAAACTTCCACAAATGTTTTACAGATATAACTCAGTTTTCATATTGACATGTGTTACATTATTGGGACTGTTACATCCAACTTCTTTCATATCCACTTGGATTTAAACATTTTCCTCAAAGCTCACACACAGTGTCACATGAAGAACCTGAAAATGAAACCTACCAGTCATGTTACAGGCAGAAGGGAAACCTGTCTAGTTAATCATTAATAGCCAAGCTGAAATACAGAAAACAGAGCCAACATGCACTCCAGACTTTGCATATACATTCAGATATCTTTTAATTTAATCACTTGATCCTTTTTTCTTAAAACTAAGAATCATGCATTTTGTTAACCTTTCCACATGGTTACATGCAGAGCCACAGCTGCTGACTCTCTCCTCATTCACCATAGCAACAACAGCCTCTAGCAGCTATAGATTCACTTATGAGGCCCTGACTCAGCAGAAACCTAAACATGGAATTTGTTTTAAGTATATGTATAATTATTCTGCTGACTCAGATTAGCTGGGCTGACTTCTGATGGCCAATGTTTGTCTGAAAACAAAGAGCAATTTAGAAGATGTCTGCAGTTCCATACACTACCCAACTTCATTTGTTCAGACAAGAGCTAAGTTTCAATGCTGGGGTGGGCAACAAGCCCAGGTGTAAGGAAAATGATGCACCTTGAAGATCACCATGGCACCCTCAGGGACCACATGGATCTGGGAGGTGCACCAGGATCCTATTTAAGACTACACAGATTTAGCTTCAGATGGACTGGTTTTTCATAGTCAAAGACAACAAACAGAATGAACATTATCTCTGTGAAGTCTTTTCAAATGCAAGATTTTCATTTATGCATAGTTGTGACATTTTACTAAAAATACTCTAGCAAACTTCCAGAAAGGACTCTGAACTTCCTTTTGTTTCATTTGGAAAGCTTGGGAGTTTTCCCCACCGCTTCAAGCTTTGGAAACACCTTTATTGCAATTAACACACTTACTCTGCACACATAAATTTCTAATAAATGATCTTAAATGCCCAGCCTGAACTTTCAACTTGGCCACATGGAATGAGAACAAACAGAGCACACATGAGCCACAGAACAGCAAACCCCTGTGTATTGGGCCCCTCAGAGCTAAGGTGGGTGCCCAAGCTGCAGTGCTCCTGCCAGGACAAGCCACACAGCTCATGACCTTCTTTCCTAAATGTCCTTGGGATGCAGACAAAGGAGCAAGGAGCTGCTGTGCATGCTGCAGCATCAGCTGTGAGAGAGAGCCTCAGCAGCCAGACAGGCAGGCCAGGGGACACCACTGCCGTGATGTGAATGAGGAAAGTAGAGGGTTATATTGGAGTTCCTACATCTGGAGCTGCCCAAAGCAGAAGAAAACCATTTTCCCATCCAGTCTGATGGGAAATAGCAGAATAAGCTTGAAGGACCTTTTTAGTAGCATGCACAGTATTGAAGCAAATCCAGAATTCAGCAAACATCCCTCTCGCCCACGGATGATCATAAGGTTAATTCAAAAATATTCTTGCAAGTGCTAGGAAGGGAATGAATTGGTTGTTTTAGAGTTCCCATAGGCGAGTCAGTAACTTCACAGAAAAACCAAAGGGACAGGTCTTGCTTGAGGAAGAACAGAACAAAAAAAGTAAGTCTGAAAATCAGGGTAACAGGAGAGCTGAAGACACAATAAGACATTCATGCACTCAGCCACATGCCTGCCAGCATAGTTTTCCCTGCCTGTAGTTCAAACCTCATTTGTGTCCTAAAGCAGAATCACTTCTGCAGCTTTATCATGTTATAAAATAAACCCCTTCTTGATTTTTTGTATCCCTCAGTAGCAGCAGGAGCAACAGATTTCACTACACAGGACATTGAACAGATCTGTCAAGATGGGTACATACAAAAACATTTTCACAACAACATTTGACACTGCACTCAGACCAAAGCTTTAATTCCTCAAGGGAGGGATCAGGACAACAAGGAGGGGAAAAGGTATCTGCTCCTTTTTTTTCCTTCTGCATTTAAGCATTGTAGGTAACTTGCAGGAAGGCAGGGAGAGCTTCCTCCCAACTCCTGTCCACTTGTGATGAGGCCAACAGCTTTGGGCATTCATTCTCAAAGCCATAAAAGCAAGGCCTCCCTGCATCTCTCCTCCCTAGGGGCCATGAGAACAACTCTGAGCTCCTCAAAAATATTGCAGCTCCTTCTTTTCTGTGTACTGGCTACCTGTGAGTTCTCAGCTCTTCCACCTTCCCATACACTTTAACCCCATCTGACTCCTACTGGTTTTGTGCTCTGGACCAAACACCATGTGTGTGACAGCAGTTCTGAGGGGAACAGCACAGAAATACAGTACTTTTGCTACAACTCCAAAAGAACATCATAGCAGCAAAGTTAAGCAAGGCAATGACATTAAAAAAGAAAGCAAGAAACAAAACTTTAATCACATCAAGGCTGCTATAACAATGATGGCAAAATGAGGCCTGTTCCTCTCCCTGCTCCAAGATGTTTAATCCTGAAGGAGGACACGACTTATCATGAGACTTGGCTCACTTTGAGGAGGGGGATATGAAACCAGAAAATCCAAGGACCAAGTCTGCTTGCTTTAACCACTGCTGCCAGATGCAGGTGGCATCTGCAGTATGAGAACAGTGTGTTGGCTTTTTCCAGCAGCTTTTAAGTGCTTCTCTTTCCTCCTCACACTTTACAGAAAATGATGTCTCCTCCTTCAATACTGCAGACTCATTTATTGAGTACTCAGAAGCAGGATAAAGGGAAGATGGAGCCAGACAGCTGACAATCCATAGAAACAGGCTCAAAAAATGGCTCCTTCTTCACAGATCCCAAACATCCACCCCAAACCATTCCATGCTTTTCGGTTTTTCTCAGGGTTCACCTACCATGCATTGTTGGGTTGTTTGTATCACACAAGGACAAGAAGAAATAAGACTAGAAAAGGGGGGAGACAGGAGAAGAAGTGGAAGGAATATCACAAACTCTCTAAAGCTGTTGGTCTGAAGCCACACATTTCATCACACAGAATGAGAAACATGTTTAGGCATCACCCAAAAATAAAATCTTATCTCAAAAAGTCATGTTCCCCTAACAATCACCATTCTGATTTGAAACACTAAACTGAAAAACAGACACACAGGACCTACTGAGCTCAGCTCCCTCTTGCTGGCTTTCATCTCTCCTTTTCTCATCTCTTATCTAAAGCCAGCTAAAATTCAAGAGCAGTCTTCCAGTCATGTGGCTTTTTACTAGTGTAATTATTGACTCACCTATTAAGAAGGACAGTTAGAGGCAGGTCACCTATTCTGGGTAACACACAGTTTCAAAATTTCAAGAAACTCCTCACCCCAGCATTTATTTTGCTTGTCCCTGGGTTCACAGGTTTTTTTTTGTTTTTTTTTCCTCTCCTCTCTCACAGGAGAGAAAGGACAAGTTGTAACCTGCAGGCTGAGAGATGCTTAAAGCACATTTCTGACCCAGCTGGGAAGAGCCCAGTGCAGGAAAAGCAACCAGGAAGTCTTCTGTACAAGCTCCCTATCATTGCTCCAGAGCCTGATGGGGTTTGCACTTGGCCAAGTAAAACCCTTAGTGGTGGCAATGCTGCAGCTATCAGGGATGCATGTTTCCATCAAAATGATGATGAAACTCCTGGGACAAGGTGGTGGGGGGAGAGCAACAGGAGACACAGATGTGAAATAAAGACAGACTGCCTTCCAGGAAAACTCCCTTTCTTTTCTCACTCATCTTTAGTTTTCTGTGGTTGCCAAGTGCCCTCCCCTTGACAACCCATGCCACCTTCTCACACTCTGAGGGATAAAGTAAGGTTTAGGAGACTACAGGCTGTTTAAAAAAAAAAGGAAGAGAAGTGGCAGAAAGGGAGAACAGTGAGAAATGTTAATAGTTATGGAACATTTACATAATGGCTTTTTTATATTATTCCGAAAGATTCTAGAAAATTTTACAGGTATCTGCACAAGTCTTGTTAGAGTGTCAATGTTCCTAAAAGGAATAAGTTAGCAGTAAGGGCTCTATTTTAAAACATGATTGACTTTGTAAAAACAGTTTAAAGCCTTTTGTATAAGAACATTAGATGGTAGCTTCAGAACATGATTTAAATGACACATAGTAATTGTATCCTGGTACCCAAGTATGTACCAGGAATGCTTTAGAGGGGCCAAATTATTACAGTGGAAAGTCCTATTGCTGTTCAATCTTTATCCATGAGCACAGCCCAGAAGGTTTTTAACAGTACAGTATGAAGCAAGTTACCTTTCTTTGCTTTCTTCTGTAGCTTCAGTGTATCAGATGATTTCTTTTTTATCTCTTGGCGGGCTTTTTTGTATTCTAAAAAACACACACAATCTCTATTATCAATATAATCAGTGTCAAAACAAATGTTTTTCACAGAAAAGGCTACGTTTAAAGACATTAGACTACAAACTTTTAGAGGACAGCTGCTATTAAAAACAAAGCGGCTCAGAACTCACATTTTGTAGAAACTATACATTTGGCTTAATATAACATTTTAGGGTGTGAGCACATTCACATACCAAAATCTTTCCCAAATAAACAAGGCCTTTACAGAAATAACAACTGAGAACACAGTACAAAATTAGAGTGCTTTTCATTTCAGAGACTCATCCACTCTCAGGAATGGAAAACAGAGATGACAGGTTTCTCGAAACATCTGTGTTCAAAAACCAAGCATCCAGAAATGGCAAGGCAGAGAATATCCTGTGATCCCTCTCCAGCACGAGAGTCAGGCAGAGGAAGAGGGTGCTAAAACTCTGCCCAAGGAGGGGTCACATTGCCAGCTCCTTCTAATGAAGTGGAGCACACTGCACTTGTCCTCCTTTTCAGATGAGCTGCAAATCCCAAGAGAATTAAAATCCCAGGACAAAATATTCAACCTCTAGTGCAGGAACACTAAAGGTACCACATATGAAAACTGACACTTATTAAAAAAAAAGATAAAAGGCATGTATGCATGTATATACATACACATACACTTTAACAAAGGAAATCAGTGTTACTACTCTTCTGTAGATGGAAAAACAGAAGCAGATTGATGGCAGGCACGGGAACTGTGCTGAAGCCAACTGGACTCCCAACACCCGAGTCTGCTCAGTAAACTCTAAATCTCACTGCCACTTTGGCCAGGGTCACCCCTACCTGCAGGACCCCAGGTGATTCTTCTCTCCTGCTCCCTGCCATGCTTAACACTCTCTGCAGGAAATTTCTGATTCAGCTGCTTCTATGTGACCACAGTAATAACGGGGCAAGAAGGAAACCCTCCTTTGGAGGTCAAGCCCGCTCCTTTCCATCAGTTCTTGCCCTCCCCAAAATAAATTAGGGTGCTACTGATTCTTTCAGACATAACAAAAGACTTCCATTTTCCAGGGTCAGTGGCAAATTGCAATCTGCTCTCAGCACCTGTGATGGAGAGTAACCATTCCCAGCACAAGTCTTGCAAAGCCAAAGGCATCTACCAAAATGCACTTGCTGTGCAAGACTTTACTGTTCCCTGCTCATTCCCCCAGGAAAGCCTCTGGTGCCATCAGCACCACTACAGCCCTGGGCATCCCACATCCAATGACAGAGCTGTCCTGTTCCCCAGGTGCACACTGTTGTGTGGCATCAGGTAGAAAATAACAATGCTCAATGTTTTACAGGGCTGAGCATTCTCTGGAGGACGCTGTGTCTGAGGCATAACATGATCTTACAATTTGCTTTTAACGACACCCCAGGGCTTTGCAGGGTTAGATGTGGCATCTCCAACCCTCACCTCTTCAGAGAGCACACACTAAGAGTGGGCTAACAGAGTTAAAGCTAGTCACTGCCTACCAGTCTAGAAAAACAACCCATCCCCGGGGGTCCTGCAAACTAAACCTTCAACATGCATATGCAAGGGTTAAAATTTTGTTAGGCACTTTGGGAGAGGAATGTTTTAGAAGAGAAAAACTGCTATACATATTTAAGCATGTCATTCAGTTCCCCAGTACAAACATGAAAAGAGGAAGAAAAACTGGTATTACAATTTTACTCCTATTAAAGAATTCTTCCTCTGTAACTACCTTTTGCATGGTCTTTATCCAGCTGATTGGCCACTTTCTTCCACTCTTCCATCTGTTCTTGAAGTGGGTTTATCAGACAGTCAATTAAAGCACTAATTTTGTTGAAAAAACACAAAGAGCAATCAAATCCTGCAGATGCCCCTATTCTTACAGAGAGAGCCAAGGTCAATATTGGAGTATTTTTACTTTTTGCTGTGACAGCTACCAGTGTCACAATGTAAATATCAGAACATAAAAACGTTTACACTAGAGAAAGCAAAAGAAAGAGTTGGATTTTACAAAAAAAGTCCACATCACAAGTTAACCAGAATTACTGCACAGAAGCTCAGGACAGTGAGGAACACAATATAAAGCAGAGGAGTGACCCAAAAGAGGTCAGTGTAAACAGATCCTACTCAACTGTCACACAGTTTAAATGGATACTCCAGAGACCAGAAAGGTCCATGCAGCCATGGAGATTATAAACTTAAATAGCACATGTATATACACAAGAAGACAGAGCATTTGTATAAGAGAACAACATCCTGCCCACTGATGTGCCTCACCTCACACTGGTCCATTACCATGAGACCAGTAACACTCCACTTATTAATAAGACTGGGATCAAATCATTTAAACAGTTAACTTTGTGGTAACTGGAAGCTAAAGTTGTCTCTTCACAGCCAATTTCATTAATAACTTTATTTTAAAATAATCTCTGAATGTTTTGGGTTGGAATGGACCTTGAAGGTCACCTGGCTCCAACCTCCCTGCCATGGTCAAGGACACCTTCCACTAGACCAGGTTGCTTAAAGCCCCATCCAACTTGGCTTTGAACACTTCCAAGGATGGGGGCAAAAGGAAAAAAGCAAACCAGATCATCAGGCAAATAGTGGAACATCATTTGTGTTCATCTCAGGTCAAGCATAACTTTTAAGTCTGGTTAAAAAAGACACACATGCAAACTACTACTTATTACAGAAGTAGGTTGTTTTTGTGCAGCCTAGCTTACACACGAGTCAATCCTCTCTCATTACCTCTGCAGTTTACCTTCAACTGCTAAAAGGGGATGAGAGAATTTGCCTTTTCTATACTAGTTTGCTGAAGGTTTTTCTCTTGGCCACAAGCTATCTGGGCTCTCCAGTGAGCTGAGGAAGCAGCACAACACTTGCTGCTTCTGGTTTAAAACTTAGTGACAAAGCTTAAAGTCCTGAAACAAAGACAGGTCAGTCGGTCACAGCAGCAGCCGCCTGCTCAGCACTGAGCAACAGGAACCGACAGCGGGAATTTGCAGCATTTAGAGGTGATCCGAGGTGAACCAGCCCAGCCCCCACAGCGTGCAGTGAAACCCTGCTTGTTCACAGCACCCAATGTGCTGCAGGGGAGAGAACAGCTTCTGCTCTCACTGACATGGGCAGAGGTCAGATGAGAAGCCAAAGCTGGTGAACAGCTTGAGATGCTCCACAGCAGCACATGGAAGAGGAATCTCCCCTGCTGGGCCAGGTACGGAGCCGCTCACCTTGAGAACTGCCGGAGTTTGGACTCTATACTTCTGTGCCTCATACACATCCTGGTGAGAGCAGACCCAATCTCTCTGGTACCACCTAAAAAACAAGAAACAAAAGGTAGGTGAAACCCCTGACGAGATTCCTGCCTGTGGTGTAGAGGCATAACCTCCTTTTCTCAGGAGGCAGGTGCCAAGTCTTCCAGAGCAACTGTAAAACAGATTAATAGCAACTAGGAATTGACCGGGCTATTAATGGGGCAGATCTCGGTGGTATCTGCCACCCCGGGAACAGATTAATTTCTGTTTACCTAGAGACCAAAACTGAGCAATCAAACACGATTAAAACAGAGTTCTTCCAGGCAGCCTTCTGCGCCACCAGGCGCAACCCTGTGGCGGAAGAGTTAATGGGAAAGGACTGGGGATGTCAGAAGACAAGCAGCAAGCTACTCAAGGGAGTGGGCATCTGCGGACCGCTTATTTCCACATTTCAGAAACAAACCTAGGGGACTCGCTCCCATTTTCCCATCTCTGGAGTGTTTCGATCCAAGGCCTCAGGGGGATTTGGCTGTTCCGGAGCCCATCCCCGGCTCCCGGCACGGCCAGCAGGTGGCGCCGCCGCCCCGCGCCCCCCTCACGGGTGGGACAGCAACCAGCGCTTTTCCAGGCCTCCTCCTCCTCCTCCTCCTCTTCCCAAGCTTTCCCCTCCCAAAACACACCGTCCTTCACTCCCCACTTCCATCACCAACTCTGAGCAGCCCATTAGAATTCAGACATAACTTTGGTTTTGGTGAGTGTTGGTTTTGGTACTTCCTTAGCTCCCATTTGCAAGTCAAATCTACTATTTCAGGATACAAACATCAACCTTCGTACAAACTGTTTCCAAACTGTAGTGCTCTCTGGAACAGTGAATGTATCAACATCTATTTAAAAGTCTTATTTGATTATTAAAATAACTTTGGAGTTGTATCATAGCGTAAAATCATCCCTAGGCTTTAAAAATGGCATTGCTCAAGCAAAAAAAAGGCCAAACAAAACTTCCTAAGAAACTTCAACCTTTTTGATAATTTAAATTTTTTAAACATGAAAACAAGTCACCATCTTCCTGCATTCTTGAAGAATTAAATCTTATACCCACGAAATGGCTCTGGAACAAAGACACTAAATAACTGGAACAAACTGTGGCTAGTTGGTATTTTCCACTGTTCAAAAAGATAAACACAAGGTCCTTTGTCACTTGCCCGATTACTCATGTTTTTATAAGGAGCTTTTGAAATAATATTGTCTGGTAACACTGAAGAGCTGTCACCTCATTATATATAGGTGGTTGGGAAAAGCACATGGATTTCAGCCCAGATCCAGACCTGTCTCTTCTGGTGATGCTGCACTTGCACAAGCTGAGACAGACATCAGTAACTTGAAAAGCAAACAGAAGATGGGGAGAGGTGTAATAGACAGAAAGCAAGTGGAGAAAGAGGACAACATCCACAACGAAAAGTGCATCTCTGTCCCAAAATACAGGCATTTTTCTCTTGATCCACTGCCAAATGAAAGTAATTTTACTTCAGAGCCTAATATGACACAACTGCAATGGCAGAGAAGAACAAATGAACTAGAAACTTCCCTGGTTACTAGCAGAGCAATTCTGAATCGAGTTTAAGCAAAAGGTAGGTTTTTCAGGTTGAAAACTCACTGAAATACTGGAATATTAAGGATCATCAATGGTTAAGTGACACTGCTTTCCTAAGTCTGTTAAATGAAAAAAGGAAAGGTTGTATCAGAACAATAAAAAGGAAATAAGACACCATGTGTTTGGGGAGAGCAGGAAACAAGGGTCAGTTACTAATAATATAAAAATCCAAGGTAATAGAATTTTAACTGAAACACCAACAACCAAAGTATAAATATATCCCCTCAACACCTCAAGTACAGATGGATGGGCAAGGTCAGCAGAACAGCCACATGAAGTTCAGTGTATACACTGGTAGTTGTGTTGTTTTAAAAAAAGAATAAAAAGCCACAACCAGCCACCCAGCTGGCTGGGTGTTCTTCCCACTTTTTGAAACTTCATGTTATCCTTAACTGTTTACAAGAACATCAAAGAATGAAGTGTTGATTTTATTCTGTGAATAAAGACTACTCTAATGAAGTCAAGGTAAAAAGAAAAGAAATGGTTTTGAGAAATTTTTTATGTCCCTTCAGGAAAGAAGATGGGTTTCAGATTCTGCTTGTGAAGAAGAATGAGGGCTGCTGAAAAGTTTGGGAGGCCTGAGCCAGCACCTCTGCTTGGTCAGCACAGACCCAGGGAGGGGTGCAGAGAGTGGGTCAGGGTCACCAGACTAAAGGAAGGACAGTACCAGCCCATCATGTCCCACACCTGAATCCTACTGCTTCTCCTCAGTGTAGGAACGGCTCCAACAGCACTGGAGTTAAAACAGAGCTTTACTTTCCTGTTCCCAACTATATTAATTGTGAAGAACACAAATGCTTCCCAAGAAAGCAGAAAGAAGTTAAATACAGGCCTCTCACCACCCCTTGATTTATTGAGCTGGAGGAGCATGGCCTCACCAATGCATTCAGCTGTTCTTCCAGGAACACCTGCAGTGCAAAGGGTTTATCTCAGCTTTCTGCAGGTTCCTGTGAAGGCTGGTTCCCACCAGCAGAACTACACTGATGCTCCTGTTTCCAAAGGGATGGGATCAGCTGGCTACAAAACTGGCAGAAGGGAACCATTCTGTACCACTGCAGTGGTTTGAAAATATCCAAACCTACCAAGGGACAGTAACTTGGATTTGTTTCTTTTATCCAATCTCAGCTACAATGAGCAAGAGTAATGAAGAGTAAACAAGTAATATGCTTCATATAAATTACACTTTGATGAGTAGTTTACTCACAGCAGCAGCGGGTGGCCAACATGTGCACTCTGCACACAGAGATGGACCTTACAAGCAGCATTAATGTGTGTGCAAGTCCTGAGTAGTCAAAATTTAGTAATGAGTTTACTGCAGTGGGCAATGCCACAGTCATACAAAGCATGCTTCAGCCTCCAAATTAATTTATGGTTTATCTTTACAAAAACCTGCTCTGTAAGTGACCAATTGCCTACTGACTCAAGGATGAAGCCACGAGCCAGGCAGGCAGAGAGAGGACCAGTGGACATAGTTTCTTTTTCAGTGCTATGAACCCACAGACGTGGTGGCAAAAAGAGAATCTGACAGAGAAGAGCATCAGGAATATGCCCAATGCACTGTCCATCTCCACTTCACTGGTCCCTGGCAGAAGGTCATGACATCTTCCAGCAGCTGCAATTCCCCACAGAGAAATACTGAGGCCACACTAGCAAACTTTTCACCAAACGATGAGTGTGTTGGGTGTGCGACCTGGGCTCCATTCACTGCTCTGTAGCTGTGCAAGTCAAACTGCTGTGCCTTGGGCTCTCAGTTTATAAAATGAGGCTGTGAATTATCTGCTTCTCTGACATACTATAATAATTCATCCATTAAGGCAAACAATGCCTGGGAACAGTGTAAAGTAATACTTCGAAACCGGAGATGAGAGCCATATTCATCAGAATTCCCACTCAGAGAAAGTGGCTTAACAAAATGCTCCTGTCAAATTTGATTAGAAAGTGGGTGATAACATCAGCCTTATTTCTCCTAAGTAAAAGGCAACTCTGCAAGGTAAAACGTGCCTTTGCTCTCACCTTCCCTGCTATTCCCTTTCCTGACTATGCCTGTAGAAGACCACAAACTTTTTTAATGTAAGATAATTGAACAAGTCTGTGGACCACGACACTACAATGAGTCCACTATGAAGGCATAAATGATTTCTTTCGATGCTGGCTTGTCATTCAACATCACAGAGAGACAACAGGGAGAGATTGTGGGAAAGAGACTCAATTGTTTTGAGTCATTACGTTTGTATTTAATGATGATAATATATCAAGGAAATGATTATTTGATGAAATGTGCAGCTGTACAACTGCATGGCCTCTATATACTCCAAACAACTCTCTACAATCAAGCTCTTATCTTCCTCTTCTCACTTCACTGTTGAGCAACCCCAGCAGGCTCAGAAGATGCTGCCTTTCAGGAAGTGCCTTTAAGACTCCAACTTATTAACAAGCTCATCTTCAAGGGCATAGTCCAAATGTGCCAACTGCTTCCCTCTTTCCCAAAAGGGAGAGAATGATGAAAAATGGGTGTAATATTTTTGTAATTTCAAAGTTATCAGAAGAGGCTTCCATTTTTGAGTAAAGATTAAAGCAGGAGCAGAATGGAGGCTGAATTATTAAATGCATTTCTGAACATGGAGGCTGTGACAGGATGAGTAACAGTAGGACATTTTAAGTTAATGGCCATTACTCAACCTTTCTCCAAACTCACACTGTTAGAAGAGCAAGCAGCTATCACTGATTACAAGGGGTTCAGACCTTGATCTTGCCAAACTTTTTATGCAGATGCCTCCACAAAAGGAAAGCATGATGGGATCAGTTCCAGGGTGTTACAGCAGACAGAGAAAAAAGGACAGCTTTTGCTTAAAAGTGACTAGCACAGGTATTACTACTGGGACATAAACCTGAAAGTGGAGCTATGGGAGCTCTTTATGGATGTCAATGGCCTCCAGGTAAGGCTTGTAAATTGCAAAAACACATCAAGAATTGCAGACAACAGAGGAATGTTGTTCAGCATCCACCAGGTAGGAAAAGAAAACAGGACCCCCTTATGCCTACAGCTCCTGTGAGCCTTTCTGAGCAGCACTTGGTAAAGTCTCTGACAGTTGCTGCTCAAAACCAGAAAATAAAAAAAATCTGACCTATTTTTGTTCTATTTAATTTAGACATCTTTCAGTGAAGACTGGATCAAAAAATGTAGATTCAAGGTCAAACTCACCTATGAATTTTAGATTAACCAAATGTAATAAAGCAACTCTGGCAGGCCACTGCCATATACTGTACCCCTGCAGTTGTCATTGCAAAGGAACAGACCACTTGCAATGTTCAGCTGAGTGCCCTTTTGGGCAAAGTACTTGAAAAACATTATTTAGTACACAGGCCTGCTATGAAGCTGTCACATCTGCCAGACCCCCACACAGTCCAGCAGAGAGGAAAATGCATTGGGTGGTTTCTTTTCTCATTTGCAGAAGAAACTAGCGTTGTTTCAAGGGTGGGACTAGCAGGATCTCAAATGGCATTTTCACTGACCTTAAATGACAAACGAGAGTTGAGGAGGAGAGTGGCAGCAGCAGCTAGTGAGAGCAGCACAGAAACCAACAGAACAGGAAAGCTGAGCCACCCCTAGCCCACAGCCTGCCCTGGCAACCACCAGCTTTCCGAAGTCCTGCTAACAGACTATGACCACATTCCAGACCATTTGTTAAAGGATATGCAATAAAGTTCTTGTGACTTCTTCTGATCTTGTTTATTCCTCCAGTAAGCAGCATTTTTGCTTACTTTAGCTGTTCTCCTAGCAGAGCACTAGGCAACATCCTCACCCCATGGGAGTCAACATGAGCGTTGCCATTAAAGAAGCAGGATGAGAATTTCATCCATGCACACAGAGGTCACTATACAGTCCATCCAACACATAAATATGGTCATGAACTAACCCTGCTGTGGTATCTGGACAGTTTGGGTTTAGTCAGCATTCAGTGCATGAAAGAAAAGCTCACCTGTGGCCCTCTGCTTTGAAAGAGGATGTCACACACAGGTGGCTAAAAGCACTTTGGGAATGTTTAAGTTATCGCACGATGCATTGGTTCAATTTTTGAAATTTTTTCAACTTAAGCCTGTCATTGATTCACAAACTTGTAAACAAACACACAAAATGCATCACTGAACCATGACATCCTGTCAGAGAGCAGCAAAAGTTCAGGAAGAAGCGTTTCCCAGGAACAAAATCCTCAAGTCTGAGGTGTTTGTGTCAGGAGCACAAGCTGCCTTGGTCCCTCCTCCTCTCCCTTTCACAAACGGTGTTGCCAGCACAGACACCATTTTGCTTCTGGTGATTTCTTTGAAGAATTGACATCCATCCCTCCTCACAGGTGCCTGTTGTTCATTTTTATGAACTTAGAGTTCTGCATCAAGGTTTTGATGCCGCAAAACAAAGCATCATTAAAAACAGGTTTGTTTAGACTAGCAAATGCCACACTAGTGTTTTTCAAGGGCCGTTATTTACATTTTGTTCTTTGGAATACAAATAGTTTCAGTACCGAAAATATACAGGGTCTGCTAAATATCTGTACTCACAATGAAGCTGTACCCACTAATATTGCCCATACCTTTTCTTCATTTCTTTTCAAATTTATGGCAAAACATATTTCCAGAAACATTCCATGAATAGCTCAGTTAACCTAACAGTCTTAATCTGAGCAGCTCCAACTGCTTTGCTCCAAATGCTACACCCATCAATGGCTCAAAGAAAGCAGACAATATGCTTGCTCTCTCAATAAAAACCAGAATACGCTGATAAAAAGGACACTGTAAAGAAAAAGGAATTCCTGAAGCTGCTGAAGAACATGAGGCCAAGCCTGGGTGCTGTTCTGGAGTAGCCCCTCACCTGTGCAGAGTCCCAGAGCCCAGCTGCCAGCTATCTAAGGGCCAGCTCCATCAGCCAGGGGTACTCACTGCGTGCTCCAGATGGTGGAAAGGTGGAGACCTGGTTCAGGCCTATTTAGACAGCCATACTCATTGATCTCCATACCTCCATAAATTTGGCTCTAAATGAACACTTAATGTCAGCCTGATGCGTGAAAAAGGCAGTAACTCAAGACACTTATGTTCTTCTGAAGTACAGCTCTTTATTTTGTCTGGGCCCAGCGATGAACTGTGATGTAATCTGATTAGAGACCAGCATAAGTCAATGAGGGGAAGGGATAATACACTTACAGCAAATGGCTTGGAACAACAAGTGCAATTCCACTGCACACTTGGCAAAACACACATTGCTTATTTTGAACTGCCAACTTCCACAGAGGCTCTAAAAAGCTTACAAGGTCTCTCTCCTCTTTGTGTTTAGCCATTTGCCTTGTGAACACCTCTGGCCCCAAAAAGTCAAAAGCCCCCTAACTCAGGTCTTCCAACCACCTGTTCTGCTGATCCCAATCCAGAAAGGATTTCGGTACCACCAAATGGCTGCTGCCTCCAAAGCACAAAAGCAAGCACCTCCAGGACAAGCAGGTGCAAAAAGCAGAAGAAAAGTTTATTTTTAAACCCAAGTCATCAGATCTAACTGAAACCCCAGAGCAAGCAGATCTGCAAAATAAGGCAGTGCTATTTTTACATGCTGTCACTTCTTCCAGCAGAGCACACTTCCTTAGTGAACCGAGGGAGAGATCATGGAGGGACAAAGGGAGGTAAATATCATTCAAAACACCTTAAGAAATTACTAGTTCAAGAATTTCTGGAGAAAGTCTGTTATTTTTCAGGGAGTTATACAGAGATACATCATCATCAACCCATGAAAAGGCTCAATGCACACCTAAGCATTGTGCACAACATCTCAGTCCCTCGGTGCAAGGGAAAGCTCTGCCCCTGCCCCAGGTAGTCAGGGACATGGTTTCTTCTCCTGGGGCAATCTCATGCCGTTGCTGAGGGTTAATAATCTCTAACTACAACTCACACATACAGGGGGATGCTGGTGGTGCTTCAAAAAGTAGCACATCCTCTTTCTGGTACTTTCTCAAGGCAGCTGCTCTGTGTGCTCCAAAGGCCATTTAAAAATCATCTCAAACGTGTATTGAAAAACCCATTACTCAACTTCATCCCCACTGATTTATTTACTGTGACTCCAAACACATTTCAACAGGGCTTGGTAGAAGCCTTCTTGGTAGAAGAGATTAAAACCACACTGACTTTGCAGACTTCTCCTCTAAACCTCAGGAAATTCAGCAGCAGACACACAGAGAACCTGTAAAACTCTTTAATCAAGTGGCAGATAACAAAAGGAATCCAGGCCAGAAGTGTTTAGTTATCCAGGTTGCCTCAAAGCTCATATTGTCTGTTATGAAGACAACTGTACTGTTTATCAGTAACTGTTTAGCTCTCAAACAGTTAACCACTTTTGGCCTCACTGATAGGCTGCTTTTTTTTTTTAAATTTGGCTGCATCCCACTAATTTTCAACTTTAGCTTCCTCAACCTTACTAAAATATAATGAATTTTCACAAAGGCAAAGGAGAATGTCACCACATGGGTTTGACACCAGCTGGCTGTTTGAGCCTGCAGTACAAAGGAATTTGTTACACAACAGTGAACCCGGCTTAAAAAAAAAAAGATATATTCCACCTGTTACAGAAAGGGAAATGAGGACAGTTGTCTCCAAGCAGAGGAACTGGAGGTCTTTGTGTTTTTGGCCTCAAACTCAATAAACACAAGTTCTTTAAAACACAGCAAACTCTGAACTTTTGAATTTAGAAAGGTACAGACATTTTCTCCTTGTGAGCAGCAAGTGAAGTTCACACAAGGGTGCATGCAGATCAGGTGAGACAGCTTAAAAGCACAGGGCTGTGCTCACCAGATCTTTGGCTGCTTTGAATGCACAGATTCACATGCTCTGCAGGCAAACTCCTGTTTATCCCGTGAATCCTTCCAAACAATCCATGCTGTCAAGCTGCATTTAAAATGTGCCTGATTAAACCGTGAAGAGTGCAGCAGGAGAAAAGCTTCGTTCTCTGAGTCACGAGTAGAAAAAGGCACATCTTGTAGAAAAGACCAAATGAAGCTGCCTCGGTGTATGGCACTACAGGCACAGCGTACAGCACGACACTGGGCAGCGCTGGCTGGCCTGCAAACACCAAGGACGTGCTTATCTCTTTCTGCAACGACACAGCAACTGCGTTTCTTCTTGCAAACAAGCTCTGCCGAACTGTAGTGAACATATCTTGACCCTTGAAACAGCAGATGCACATAATCTGGCTGTACTTGCCTGCTGTGACCACACACACAATGCACAAAGACCCGGGCAGGAAGGCCAAGCTTTGAAATATCACTCCATCACCCTTAGCGAGAACAATTGCAAGAAGCTTCAGAAAGCCAGGATTTGAATCAATGAGAAGGACTAGAAATCAAAAGGCAGAAGGAAAGCAAAGATTAATTAAGAACAGGGCTTTGCAAATCCTGAAATTTAAACCTTGAAAGAGGAGCAGAAGCCACCCTTCTCCATCGCTTTATCCATTCTGTCACTGCAGTACAGAACATCTTTAAGACCTCCTCCCACTGAAGAGCCCCCTGGGGGAGGAGCAGAAGGGGATTAACAACACTCCACACAGGACAAATCTTCAGAGCACTATTACTATTCTAGCCAAGTCCTGCTCATCTTATAGTCTTTAACCACTAAAGCAGCCGGGGCTGGGCAGCTTTAAACAAGACTGCAATCCGTATACAGAGTGCTGCTAAGGGTTTTGTAGCAGTAGCATGCAGAACTATGTTAATACCCTTCTGAGATGATGCCCCTCTTTCCACAGGAGGGAAGTCCCTGCTCTTCTCCAAGCACTGGTGTAACACATTTGGTTATTAGTCCTTCCTTTCAGCATCTTACTGAGCAAAAACCAGGGAGACAAGACCGAAGGGACCTCAGGAAGCTGTGTGGTCTGCTCGCCCACTAAAACCAGGGCCAACTTTGATGAGGTTCCTGGGTGTCTGTCCAGTCCACTTTGAGTGTCTCTAGGGGTGGAGATTCCTGGGCTTCTCTTCCAGTGGCTGATAAGTGCCACTATGAAAATTGTTTTTCTTACCTAAAATCCAGAGTCCACTGTCCCAGCAGTTCAAACCTACGGTTGTCCAAGGACCCTTGGCACTGTTTTGTCAACAGAGCAAATATATGTGGAAAGTGTTTATTTGTTTTATGCAAGTAAAAGCTTTGATATCAAAGGTGTTTGAAAACCCACCATATGTACACAAAACAGCAGTCACAACTGAATCTATGAAAAGATGAAGTAACTCTGTGTTATTCTGAAAATTACACAAAACCAATTAAAGTTTAGCCACAAAAAGCAGCCTGCTCAATCGCTAACTTGCAGCATTTCTGCAGGTTTTTCAAATAAATAATTCACAGTGCTTTACAATTAAGTTGATTTTAGCAAAGAAACATTCATCTGATCATTTGACATGTCTGGTAATGTAGGAAATCCATCTAAACCTCACAGTTCCTCACACGCTCTGATGCTCCTTTGTTCTTTTAACAGACCTCATCAAACTGCACTGACAATACAGTTGGCTGTGACCTATTGCTATTAATTTGTCCATTAAAGACAAGAGAAGGTGTCAAATTTGGATGGAGGATTTCTGACCTAGGCTTTAAGCACTGTAATGCACAGGACTAGCATATAAATCACAAGTTTAGAGAAAGTGCTCAGAAAGGGTCACCTCCTATTTAGAATTTATTAACTATGTTCCCCCAGAGACCACCTTGATTTAGCACCATGTAACCCACATTGCAATATTTCACAATGATAATGTTACATGGAAGGTTGCCCCTTCCTTCCATCCTGCTCAGCCATGTGAAGCAGGATCAATTCAACCAGCTCTTCTCCCAGAGACAGTGAACCTGAGGACAGGTCACTCAGAAATGACACACACAAGCAGGCACACAGTCACAGAGAGTCTGAGGAAACCCACATTTGTATTACTGTGCTGGACATGCTGAGACAGAAAAGTCTTGGATCACTCAGCTCTTGCCATGCGGTCTCAAATGCAGTTTGTAACACAAAGAGCCAACAGAGATGACAACATTTTGTTTTGCTAACTGAAGTGAGAGCCCCCAGGTTTTGGAAGCTTTAAGTCTTGGGCTCTAGGCCCAAATCACCAAGTGTAAGCTTGATTCAAATTCACCTGCTGCTTGCCAGCATGGTCAGCTCTGTCCTAGACGGAAAGGTTGAAATCTTGCAAGACAATAAAAAATACAGGCTGCAGAGTAAGGATACAGCTACTCTGCAAAGCTGTGCAGGAAAGAGGGAGCTACTGCACTGCCCACCTTTCCCTCATGGGTAGCAATGCTTCAAGGCACTGATTCATGAGCAGTGTTTTTCAAGACCAATGGTGTGTACACTACCACAAGTCCACAGGCCGTGCAAAGCCCAGGCTGCAATAGAACTGTGTCAAAATCATGGCAACCAAATGCTGTATAGAGCAAAGCACCTTCCCACCTTGCACTCAGCAAGACCCACATGAGCTGCTCAACAACACTCCGGTGCCTCTATTTAGCATCTCCATTAAGAAGTAACTTAGGGTTTTATTTAAGGAGAACTTCTTGAAGAGGGCAAAGGTGCCTCATATTGTTTTCCCCAGAGTAAAGTGCATGAGCACCCAGTTCTTGAGAAGTAGCTAACACCCGGGTGTTTAATAACACAATGCTGTTCTGGTTTCTTGACAGTCTCCTGAGCATTGCAGGGTCAACACAGGCCAAAACTTTTGCAAATTTGAAGTTGCAGTTAAAAAGAAAAACACACACTTTTCACATCATTTATAGACTAGACACAACTTGTTCCAGAAAGAATGGACCTGTTTCTCCTGCTTGTACAAATACCCACCAACCAACTTAATCACACTGAACAGCCAGACACTTCCACTGGTAACTAGCTTTGCTACCACAACATGCCCAAGTAAAAAAGAACCTTAATAATGTGACAGAAGGAAGATTCAAAATATATATATTTTTTAATGCGCTCATTTTTCATGTGGTCAACTTCTGCAGTTACGCTCTGGTAAGCGTGTCGGATCATCAGTCTTAATAGACTTCCAATGCAACAGCAGTTTCTGATTTATTCCTCCCCATCCCACATCCTCTTCAGAGTCCATTTCTATTTCAAGCATCAGTACCCAATGCCTGCAACATCTGCAGGTTGCCAAGCCAGTTTAACTACGGAAAAATGGATATAAACTATTTGCCAACAGAAGAAAATACACACTGCACTGCAAACTGGCTAGCTTGTGATTTTTCCATCTATCCATAAATAGGGCAATGCCAACTGCTAATTAAAACAGACAGGTTCAAATGGTGTAATCACAGTATGACATGTGTAGGTCTCTAAATATATATTAAAAAATGAGGCTAAAAAGCCCTCCCACCCAAACGCTGTAAATGGATAAGCACTCACAGCTTTTTACACTGCGTTAAGGAGAACAAAGAGCTACTGGTAGAGGCTTCCAAGTGCAGAAGGCACAAGATATGCACCAAGAAGCATAGAAAACACAGACCATGAGATGTGTTGTTACATGGTACTAAAACCACGCTCTGCTCAGGCTCCTGCTGGAGGATCTGCTCGTGACGTCAGCTGGCAGGAGCTGCAATGCAGCACTCGCACGGGCCACGAGCAAATCTCAATTTCTCTTCCGCAGCAGCAGCACTGCCACTCATCCTGAGCGAACTCAAGGGCATGCCTTCCACGGAAATAATTGCCACATTTAATCTGTCCAGCTGCAATCCATTTCAGACACAACCGCTTGCAATAGGCGTTAGCCTAGATTTTTTTAACGGTTTGTTTAAAGTAGGTACAATAAATGATTCAATTAAAAAGAACTGGTTTTTGAAACGGGAGTAAGGACGGTATAATTGGGTCTTGATGTAAGGAGTATTTCTCTGGTTAAGAAAAAAATCTGTCCAAAGAAAGTAGTTAGTCTCATTAATCTGCCATTCCCAACAGGATCAAAAGGCCATGAAAGGCACAGCTTGCAGGTCAGACTATGATAAAACAAGAAAAAGGTACCTCAGTTGTCAACCCAGGATAAACCACCCGTACTCAAAGGGCAATGCACTATTTTCCTATATGGAAGACAAGGCAAAACCCTATGGCAGCAGAGGTGGGAAAACACTAAAAAATCCTGCAGCAGACTGTTGAATTGTAAACTTTAGTAAGAACAGAATCACATTGAAGGAGCTCTGGTTTATCTACTAATAAGCTTTATACCAGGTTTGCTAAAATGCAGGTGAGCTAAGGGCACATGTAGGCATGAAGCAATTAAAAAATGTATTGAGCTCCAAAGAGAGACATGGCAAGTTATCTACTATGAAAACAAAAGTAAACTTAATACTATTTTAAAGCACTTAAGGATGTGACTTAAAACAAAACAGGTATAAATCAGCACCAGCAATTACCCATCCAATGACTGCCCCTTATTAGACGCAGCTCTTGGAAGGCAAATCGGCAGTCACAATGGGCAGGAGAAGGGAGAGGATCCCCATGGACACTTTTTTCTAGCAGTAACCAAATGTATGAAGACTACACTTCAAACCTAAAGTGCATGCAGAATGTGGTATGTTACAGCTTTCTTTGAAGTCTGACTGCCTTTTGCAAGAGGAAGAAAAAATAACATCAAAAGAAATCAGCTTGCAAAAAAAGGTGAAGAGACTTCAGCAGAAGCTATTTGCCAAGAGGGCACCACCTTCCATAAGCCAGACTCCTGTGTGGAGTCACCTCCACGCAGCAACATGGACAGGGTGCTCCTCAGCCAAATGTAGCCTTTAAGCTGTTGTTAACAGAGCTGCACTGGACACATTTCAAACAATTTTAATGCTGTTGGGCTTTGTCAGCGTGAAACACTGACCTATTTCTAAATTGGGGGTACTTCAAACGCTTAAGGCAGGACAAGCACCTACCTCTGTCATCTCTGCCAAGGCACACCTCAAGAAAAAATATTCTGACAAGCAGGCAAAGATCAAAAGTACAATCTGCTCATTTAAAAATATATTCGCCATCAATTTATTCTGCCATCTGTTAGCAAGGCCAAAGGTCAATCCAAAATCTGCACAAGCCAGCAGCCCTCACAAGCGAGGTGCCCTTTTTCCTGCAGCCAGCAGCACACGTATTTGATGGGCTCAGGATCTCAGCCAGCTGCCTTTGGTTCTTTGGCCAAAGCAACGTGCACTTGGAGCAAGGCTGGCCAGGGACAGCCTTAAGAACACTACAAACTCAGGCACAAACGGGGATCTCTGGATGTGCATCAGGATGCTGTTATCCACCCTATTCCTTCAGAAGTTTTGGGCCCTTCTGTCCCTATGTGACTTGCATCAGTGTCTCCCAACAGCAGTTCTGCAGCCCTGAAAAAGGCCACCAGTGCATCCAAGGACCCCTCCCCAAAATAAGAACCACTAGAGATGATGACACCCAGTAAAAAGACAGGCATAAAGACAGAAAACACCACAGAGCATCTCCCAACACTTCACCAGATGTCAGACCAAGGTCTGTACTCCCCCAGTTCACAAGATTGCTTCACGCGGTTGTTCGACACCAAGGTATCACAGAACCTTAGGTTGCAAAAGACCTCCAAGATCAATGAGTTCAACCTTTGATGAAACAACAACTTGTCAATTAAACCACAGCAGCAAGTGCCATGTCCAGTCATTTCTTGAACACTCCCAGGTGACTCCACCACCTCCCCAGGCAGCCTGTACCAATGCTTAAACATCCTTTCAGTGAAGAAATTCTTCCCAGTGCCCAATCTGAACCTCCCCTGGTGCAGTTTAAGGCATTTCCTCTTGTTCTTTCACTTGTTGACTGGGAGAAGAAACCGATCCCCACCTGGCTACACCCTCCTTTCAGGCAGCTGTAGAGAGTGAGGAGGTCCCCACTGAGCCTCCTTTTCTCCAGGGTAAACACTCCCAGCTCCCTCAGCCACTCCTTAGGACTTGTGCTCCAGACCCTTCCACAGCTCTGCTGCCCTCCTCTGGATACGCTCCAGCACCTCAATGCCTTTCTTGTAATGAGGAGTCCAAAACCAAACACAGGATTTGAGGTATGGCCAGGCCAGTGCCAAGTACAGGGGGACAATCACTGCCCTGGTCCGTCATCCCCACGTCCTTTTCTGCTGGGCTGCTTTCCAGCCACTCTTCCCCAAGCCTGCAGTGCTGCAGGGGGGTTGTTGTGACTGAAGTGCAGGACCCAGCACTTCACCTCGCTGAACCTCATACCACTGGCCTCGGCCCATTGATCAGCTTGTCCAGATCCCTCTACAAGAACAAAAACTTGGCAGCTGATAGGAAACGTGTTGTTCTGACACCACGCTCTCTCCGGTCCAGTCCAAAGTCAAGGAAACGGTCAAGCCTGAAACATGCCAGCAGATCATCAATTTAGTACGGCCAACGGTCATGAAAGGAAGAACTTCCAGCCTTAAGTCACACACAGTCTTTAACACAACTTCTCAAACAGATTATTTTACAGCAGGATATGCTTCCTGTCATAAAACATCCATATGCAGAAAATATTACAAACTTCCTTCAAAATCTATATTTAAATTGGAGTGCTAACACTCTGCTGATATCGCTGCTGATATTCACTGCACTCACTGTCTTTTGAAGTGACCTAGAAGTTTAGATGCTTTAGCATGGCTTGCTGTTATTTTATTTGCAAGTTTTCCTCCATCCCCATCCGAATGCTTCTCCAGGAGAGCTGCCAAGGAAGACACCACCTGTCCTGGTGACTCACAGCAGTGAACTGGATGTGATCGAAGCAGCATGAATCACCTAGAAGAGCTAGTCCAGCATTCTGATACAAAAGCATATCACTTTGATCAGCCTGGAAGGCTCTTTTATAGCAGAGAGTATGGGAAGATCCACCAGGCAAAGAGCCAAGTCCTTTCTCTACAGAACCTTCCTGACAATTGCTTCAATGGCTGCAGGGACAACTGTAGGGCCAGTAGTGAGAGTTCTGTCCAAGTGACACAGTTCCCTGCTCACCCACATGAACAAGTTAATGCCAGAAAGTCTATATTCTTTTCTCAGCCCACTACAGAGTACTACAGCCTCCTTAGGCAGAACCAACAAAACTGTCTCCTTTAAGATACTCTTTGCCCCATGAACAATAAAGCACTATTAATTTGAAAATACTGAACTTGTCTGGCTGTGGGAATAGAAACCTGAGCTCCAGTTTTACTCCTAGAATTCCCTGTGATGAACAAAAATGAACTTCCCAAATACCTATGATTAAAAATTTAGGATGATTTGATTCTCCACAGAACACCGATGCCATACTGGTGGTGTTTTGGGGAGACTTGTGCAGAGCCCATGCAATGTTTTTCAGCAATGCCTCTCTCAGAAATGAACGCAGCAGTGTGAGCCTGAAAGATAAGCATGCCTAGTCTCATCTTCAGAACACAGATCTCCAAAGAGTATCTGCTTGATTTCCCCTACTAACTTCAGGCATAACGGGGTAGGGGGAGGAACGATGGAAAGGCAACACTAAAACAACTTCTAAGACTATGACCTTTAAATGTTTAACTAGCAATCCATTCTTTGCTGTCAAGTTAAAGCAGCAGGTGATTAGCTTCACTATGAGTCAGTATGCTTCTGTAGCACCGTAATTCAATGAGACACTTTAACAGCCTTCAATTTTGTTTGGGATCTGCTTACTAGAGCTGTCGTGCCCTAGCTACAATTTTGTTTTGCCTCAGAAACTAAGCAGGGTCAGTCCAGGTCACTGCTGGATTGAAGAAGATGTCTTGTAGAAAATCCCAGATGCTCCAAGAAATGGGGCTGTTTCCGGAGGAGGCACTGTGAATCCGGGAGAAGGTCTGGAGCTTGTGCCTGGATACAAGCTGCAACCTTTCAGGGAGCTACAACTGAGATCCCAATCCCCCTTTCTCACTGATCTCAGGATGCACAGAGTTCACTTGCTCAGGCTATCCGCTATCCTCCAGCTAAACTGGACACACCATTCTTCTTTTTGTTCTGCAGCTGCTGCAAATGCACTCTTAAGAAGCTCTCTCACATCTCCAGGAATGGCTTCAATGTGGCAGTGTATGAACACCTATCTACCTTCACCTTCTGCCTGATCCATTCCTCAGTTACTGTTACGGTATCAGGAAATTGCTGGAGAAGCTGAATAAGTTTCCCATGTAATATGTAACACAGAACTTCACTGTCTCTCAACCACACCTGGATTTCAAAAGTTACACAGGAAAAGATCTGCAAGCTCAACCTGCCTTCTTGACCACCAAGGCTTCTTCCACTTCTCCAGAGCAATTCTGTTTTCCTCAACAACTTGACAAACAATTCTGAAAATTAAAAACATAGTGTGTCATCCCCCCCATAGCTGAGTCAGCCTTGGCAACAGCAAACTCCCAAAGCAGGCATGTACCCTGCTGGCCTCTGGACCAAGTGTTTCACTTCCCTCAGCACTTGAGTCCACCAAGCCCAGGCATAGCACAGTGTACTTGAGTTGCACTTGTGCTTGCAGGACCAGCCCCTTTTTCTGCCCTCTTTGGTAACCAGAGGGTTACCAAAACACAAATACAAATTAGTGAGAAGGGTGAATTCATCATTTCATCAATTTCATCAATTCATGGCCAAATGTGATTACCAAGAATCAAACTACACATCTCCAATATCTCCTGTTCTAAGCCTGCACCGTTGGGCACACAGGGTAAGTTTAAAAATCTACTTCTGTAAGTTTTAGCTTAAAAATTACCTTTGGTCACCCATTACTGACCATTTCACAAAGCTTAGGAATCTCTTACCGGCTGCAAACTAATAGATAAGTGCTTAACCTTACAAAACATCTGCTCAAGGATTTTGATCTAGAGATCCTGGGTTCAAACTCCACTGCTGTGGTGTTCATTTGGGTTGTACAGTTGTAACAACTAAGAAAAAAACAATTACAAGCTTTCACAGAGCAATGAAACATTTTTGTTCCATGGCAGGTTGTTCGGTCAAAGCCTGTTATTAAATATTCTTCCACTTCTTAAACCAAGCATTCTGCATTATGAAAAGGGTTATTTTTATCTCATACCTATACTGGTTGTATTTGTAAGGCCACATTGAATATGGTATGTTTTTTTAATCCAGGATTAGACTCACCAAGACTCTTATCAGCATAGCACTCAGGGGTTTGCAAGAAATATGTCTGTACCATAACCTTCAGCATGTATGAACATAGCTTCATTAACATAAACACTTTCATCCCAGTAAAACTGCATTTTCATTAGGCACTGCACTGCTATTCACAAAGGTGTCAAAGCAGGGTTACTGCTTAATGGGCATAATTATTACTGTGACACAGGGAAGTCCTAATGAGAGTTTTGCAACACACTATTGCAAAAGGGTTCCAGAACCAGTTGTGGCAAGAAGATTTATGCCTGAGACTTCTATATCTATATGAATGAGAGATGTTTGGTTTTACAGGGGTTAAAAACTAAAGCTGTATCCCTCTAACAGAAAGTGAATCAAGACAAAAGAAATTCATCTTACACAGCAAGAAGATAAGCTGGCAAAAAATAAAAGCAGGTAAAGAGTGAAGTCATTTATCAATCTCCTGACTGGAAAGCAAGAAAAATGCAATGCAATCTGTTTGGCTTACACTTAAATTCAAAATCTCAAATTTCCTTCTAAGAAGGCCTTGAACCATGACTCTTATCTACCATTATATCTTGTACTTCAGTTCACACAGTAACTGTAAAGGTGCAGCATGTAGGCACCACGATCCTTCTGTTTTCAACTATTCTAAAATCACTTTCAGTGCTTCAACCCCTCAGCTCTCCTACAAGAAAAACCTGGTGAGTCACCACAAGCAACCAAAATGCTCAAATACCTGTGACCTGTACCAAGCTGTGAAGCTCTTTTGCCTACAAGATTTCATCTCCCCAACAGACGCCGACCGGCCAATTCTGAGATGGTGTAAATCCCTTCACAACTTGAACTGGTGACTGACAGAGTTTTCTGGTGAAACCAGGTATGCCACAAGCATCACAAGTGGAGCTTCAGGGGGGGAAAAAGTCTGAATAGAGTGTATGTTTGACAGCTGGCCTAGGAGAGGCCATCAACCTTTCTGTTTTAAAAGCAATGCAATCGCCACACTGCATCCCACGTCCCAGGAGCATGGGAGCAGATACATCCCTGGCCGGGCAGTCTGGGCTCTGCACACTCTAACTTGAGCAGCTCCTCTCTCTGGTGGGTAAGACATAAAAAACACCATCAGCCTGAAAACAGACACGGGTTGTGCTCATGTATGCTCAGCACACAGGAGATGGTCCTTCCCTTCAAGGAGCACATGTGACTGACGTTTAGTCAATTAATTCTCCATTAACATGCAGCCAGGGACCTGGTAACAAGAACATTTTTTTTTTTTCTTCCTGATTTGATATAAAAGACATTGAAACATGTTTTAATCTGCAACACAGACTGATAAAACCAGCTGCCCAACAGACAGGCTTAATTCTCCTTGGAGGGCTCGAGAGCAGCTTTACTGCCTGCCGGATAAGTCATGTTTACAGCAGATCCTTCGAGCTGCTCAGCCTCCTGGATGAATTTAGAAATCAGACCAGAGGGTAGATTTGCAGAGCAGTAATTAGCACAGGAGACGGTGGAGAAGCAATTGAGAAAAATAATTTAGTCTGTGTCAATGTAAGGTCAAGGTCCTGGGGGCTTGTCCAAACTTTTGGGCAGCTCATGGAAGAAAGGCAGAGAGGGATGAAACAAGGGGGATCTGCACTCCAAAAGCCCTACTACTTCCCACAAACAAGCTTGAGAAGCTTTCATCAGCTCTGCAACATCTCCTCCTCCTTGCCATTTCAGGGGTTTTAAATTTTTCTTTTAATGTTAAAAAAAAAAAACAAAAAACCATGCTGTGGGTATCCCTGACAGGCAGCACCGCCGCGTTGCCACAGTGACTGTAACAGTACCCGGTCAGTTGGCAGGCAGAGGATTTCCTCACCACTGTATTTCTGCTAATGAGTCAACAAGTGCCTTAACTTATACAGTCAACAAGCCACCAGCTTGATCAGGCTTGTTACTGTGCAACTGCACCCCAGAGCAGAGCAGATGGAAGAGCTCCTGTTGTACCAGCTGGATTTAACCCTGCTACCCTCTAAAGCCACTTCTACAAAAAGCCAGCATGGGGAACTCCAGCCTCCATTTCCACAGAACTCAGCATCACTATTTCCATCTCAAATGGACTGCACTGAAACAAAATAGAGAGATCATCAGAAAAAGCTAGAAAGATATAAATATGAGCTCAAAAATAAAACTCAGGTCAGAGGAGGGCCAGGAAACACCAGGCAGTGCAGCTCCTCCTGGGTTCTCCTGATACAAAACTGAGCCACAGCAGCGAAACTCGTACATTGCCTCTCATGTGCAAAGAGAGTGGAGAACGTGTCAAGTAAGTTTCCGTAGAAGGGGCTGGTTTGTTTGTGCTTCTCTCCATTCTCAGGAACTACACATCTTTTTTCAAGTCAGTAAGAACCTATTACTGGCATTCCAGCTACAGACAAAAAGCAGTACCAATAGTGTCACTTCCAACACATACTCCTCCAATTACTCCTACTATGTTCCTACTCCTGGAATTAAATTTGTGAACACAGGTCCCAGAGTGCACACAAGCACTGCACACTCAAAAGCATAGAAACTAGCAAAAATATTAATTTACCTCATGTAAATGGTTTAAGTATTCATATTCCTTAGACTTCAGTATGTAAAACAACACATACAGATTAACAGGAGAGATAAATACGGAGTCATGGATGGAACAAGGAGGACGTGGACAGATCTTCCTGCCGGGGGTATTTACTGACTTTCTGAAAATGGGAAATGTGCATTAACTCAGCAAGCAAAAAGTGGTTTAAGAAGAGAAATAACACCACAAGTAAAAAGAGACCAGATCCAGCCCTTTCCAACTTCCAACCTGACTCTGCCCTCTCATTTTCCAAGGCATTTCCCACTTCTATCTGTGCCTGGTCAAGACAAGCAAGTCTGACACAGCAGACAGTCTGCTCCCATTTAATGAAGGAACAGCAATTCCTGAAGAAAAAGCAGGGCTAAGAATAAATCCCAGTAGTCAGAGTAAGTACATGAACTAAGTACAAGGCACACATAAGAAGATTTATTAGGTCTCACGCTGTAACACCACCATGAATCATAATGGTGCCCTATTTGCTGTCCTCATGTGCCTTTAAATCAATGATAAAAGTTCACTTGGCACAGTAACACATCATGAAGGGTTTCACCTGCACTGGTTTACCTCCAGCCCTTCCCAATTCACTCGTGTTAATCCAAAACTGGCTACTTTGGTGGAAAAAGATGGACAAGTCCCGCAGTGTCTCCAAGATTGTGAGCACGTAAGGTTGACAAGCAGTTTTCCAGGCTGGGACTGCCCCACTATGACCAGTAAGCTCAGAATGCACATTAGACATGTGAGTCAGTGATCCCAGGAACACTAAGAACAGGTAATTGTACCTCCAAGGGCTCCTTTTTATTTGGAACCTGCGATCTGAACCCTGAAAAACCAAGGCATACACAGAAATGAATGCTGGTGTTGCTGTTAGACCCAGCCCGCAAATGCTGCTGGACAAGGGGCCTTGAGGGGCAACATGGGCTGCTCCAGACAGACCTGTTTGCAGGTGTGCCAAAACTGCCATCAAAGAAGCCCACAGAAATGATGCCATGAAGGGCTGGACTGTTATCACCAGTGGTAAATGGCCAAAGGAAATAACACAGAGCAAAGGGGCAAGTGAGAGAGGGGAAGAAGAGCCTTCAGAGCACAAAGCCAACAGTGGTAGGTCTGTTTTTCCTCCTGTTTTCCACATAAAAAGACTACACATCTGCCATCACAACCAGACACCTCTGCATAGAAGAGTCATCATCTCTCCTCTTGAGGCCATAGAAGATTTTCATATTTTACATCACAGAGCACATAGTAGCCCCGTGGTGCTCAATATATTCAGTACTGGGGACAGTACCCTTCTAAGAAGGTCCCATAACCACTGTCCCACATCCTTTTCTACAACCTGGCTTTCAAGACTAAATACAGGCAGTAGCACAAGCTCGTTTGCAGTAGTCCACAAACCTCTGTGTTGCTTGTTTGAACCACCACCACCACATCATTTGACCTAAAGTGGTATCAGCAGCTTCAGTTCACAAGCAGACACTGCCATTTAACACTAACTTTGGTGCTGGCTTCTCTGCTGGGAGCATGTCTCCAGTGCAAAAAGGATAGTAAACAAATTTATTGGCACAAGCCTTTGGAGAGCTTTGAAGGTGAAGCAATATTCAGTCACAACCAGCGTGCTCCCAGTTAGACTATGAAGTATAGCTAAAGGGCCCTGCAGAAACACATCATCTCTTAAATGAGTAATTTTCTGATAAATCATTAATGTGAATAAAACAGGAAAAAAGATATGAAGTCGTAATAGTCCTGTCCTTTCAAACACAGCTGGTACTTGCTGGTCCTGCATCCCAATTGCAGGAACTTGCCTGGGATCACTGGGGAAACAAATAGATAGAAATGTTAGTTCCAAGCTCTACATATTTTTTCCATGATGAAAAGCGTCTCTCCAGGGCTCATTCAGACACAAACTACAGGAGATGAGGAACATCCTGGCTAATGCCCAGGGATCTGTTCAAATTCCCTGCATGTTCCTTAGCACATGTGCCTACAGCATCTCTCATTTCACAACAGGTTCTTCTATTTGTACAAACCTCGCTCAGCTTTTGTTTGCCGAGGACAAATAAAACCCAACGGAACCCCACAGCGTTCCCAACCAGCTACGGCACAGCTCTGCCTTTATTCCTCTTGTACAAGAGACTTAAGGAGAGCAGGTCACATGAGCTGTCTGGGAAAACAGTGATCTCCTCTGGCATGCAGCACAGGCTGAAGGTCTTGGAGGGACCATTTCTGCTAGAAATCTCACCGTGCTCCACAGGGAGAGCCTCACAGGCAGAGGCTGGAAGGCGGTGAGGGGATTTTGCAGCAGCTCTGAGCCCTCACCACCAACAGTGGCTCTGTTGTGCATTCAGGATTATTGATTATCCTCTCCTAATCCCATGATAGAATGCCCAGGGCGAAAGAAAAAAAAAAGTTTCATATGATATACAGATAGATAGCTATTTAAAATCATTAACAGAGATTTGTATCTCTGAGCTAGTCTTCTGTTCTCCGGGGAAACCAGACAGCTGCATAGTAAGAGACTGAAAGCTACAATAAAATGAAAAAATGAGCTTCAATAAATCATTAAGCTAAAGCTTACAATGTTTATCTGCAATGTTATGTCCTCACAATCTACAAAAGCAGATGCATAACTTTTTTCTTTTATCAACTGTTAAACTGTCATGTAACTATTACAGAAGATCGAAGCTTTTTTTTTTTTTTAAAGCACCGAGCATCAAGGACTGCAGTTTCTTGTCATGAAAAGGATGGATACTTGAATGCCAATCCATGTTTTGCAAAAGGAACTGGAGATAAAATATATGCAAATAAAGCTTTAGGGTGAGGCTGTTCACTTTCTGCAGATGATCTGGCAGCTAGATGTGCCCAGAACCTCCTTAACAAGGCAGCTCTGTGACATTATTTTTACCAATTCTGTTCCATCTTCCCTCATTTGGTCGTCTTCTGGTAAACCCCACCCCTACATTCCCACATGTAGGATATATAGAACAAGGCAAAGGCAGCAGCAGAGCCAGTTTGAGGCCCCTCAGCAATGAGGGGAAGTCTCAGGTATTTCAGGGATCCAAATAGTTATTAAGAACCTTGTTTCTGTTTTTTAGAAGAAGAATAGAGCAGTAAAGCTCTTTGCTCCCTCAGGCTTAACATCCAAAAATTAGCATTTGTTTGTTTTACAGAACAGGATTTGCTCCACACAATTTAGACCCAATCTGTTAAACTAGAAACAAAAGGAAAAAAAAAAAAAAATCAACCCACTGAAATTATGACTAAAGGGGATTTCAAGAAGCCTACACTTTACTCTGTTTTGCTGAGATATTATTAACAGAGTCTTACATTTATTCTACTGTATTTCCTGCTGGCACAAATGCAAAATTCAAAGCTGCTGTGCTGCTTTTGTCTGCTGCTGCTGATGTGCAGTCTAACTGTGTTCAATCCAGCTTGGGAGGGCTGCTCTTTCAGAGCTAATTTGAAGCATGATTTCCAAAATCCTGACCATATGAATCTGTGAGCAAATCTCTCTACTGCTCTATGCAAACCCTCAAATTACTGCTATGCTCAAGACCTTGAAGTCCACCAAATTAACAAGCTCTAGCCCACATGACTAAGGTTCATAGAAGTTCAACCCCAGCTTATGTAAGAGACAGAATTGGTGTGTTTGCCTTTTAAAAAACCCACCAAGATAAATACTAGGGTCAGCAAACATGCTGTGCAGTATTTAACAAGAAAAAGCTGTGACCTTAACAGGATTTGCAGCCTAAAACTGCTCCTGAAGGCAACAAACATGACATGATCATTCTGACAGCTGTGACAAATTAGGTTTCATTTGCCTGAGAGCCAGCCATGTTCATTTAGCTGCAATTACGGGCACATCATGATCCCCACGCTGGGGAACGCACCCAGCCATGCAGCCAGACAGCGGAACAAAGCATCTCCTACAGATCAACCCCTGCAAATGCTTCTTCTGAAACAACACCAAGTCTTCCAAAACAAACACTTGTTAACATGCACCAGTAGCTTCCTCAGGTGTTTACTGTGGTCCCTCAGCTCCTTTTCAACCTGTGGAACAACAAAATCTGGTTCAGATCTGCTTTAAATTCTGCATCCCTTCCCTGTGTGCCTGATTGTCAAATGCCATGCTTGCAGGAGAACATGCTACTAGGTATTTGCCTAGTACTACTTGTGCTACTAGGTATTTGCCTGGTCCGATCCAAGGGATTTGAAAATTGTTTCATTGAGCCTGAAATACTATTCTGAAAGACTAAACAACATAAATTAACTCTTTTTTTTTTGTAATTTGTCTTTATGCCTGAGAACATATCTGGGCCTTGTGACCTTTAGAGCAAAATACTGCACACATATCTACAATTTCCTAAGAACCTGTTCTGTATCTGCTTATACTTCAGCCTAACCAAAGAGGAAAGCTTAGGTCAATTATACGTTCACCTTTCCAACATATTTATTTGGTGAATTAATATAAAGGGGAAAAAAACCATCTCCAGGATGTGTCCATCAGCTTCCTTGAAAATTCCTAGATAACAGATCCACAGCAAGTCTAATGCATTTACACTCACAAAACATCACTCACTTTTCTTTAAAACAACATTTCTTTATTCCCAAGCAGGACTTTACAAGCCTATGCATTGGGAAGGCAAGAATGCAGGAGCCCTGGTCCGTCTGTCTGTTTGCTGCTGAGGCACCAGCTGCCAAAAGTAACAGGTGTTTGCTGGTTTTCTTCTCAAGAGAAAGTCCTAGGCGCTATCTCCAGTGGAATGCAAAAAAGCAGCGTGGCACGTAGGGCCCGACACGGAGCCGCATTCCTCTTGGAGCAAGCAGGCAGGACAACCTCCACTGCAGAGCCGCTATCTCAGATGCTTTCCTGGGGAGTGAGCTGTTTCTGGGTTTATGCACTCAAAACAGACAAATCATTGCTTCATGATCACTTTTTTTTGCAAGGAAAAGTTGGTTTATCAATAGCTGTGGAGCACAGTACGTTCGTGCAGTACAGCATTAATTAACAGGACGTAGTCGGCTGTTAGTTCACTAAGGCTGAAGGCTCTGCCCTGGCAGTAGCTACCTTCTATTCAATGTTTCTATGCAGGGAAAATCTTCAAAATTTATTTTCAGTAACAATTTTTTTTTTTTTCAAATTCTTCAGTGAGCCAAAAGAGCTAAAATTTCTGAGAATAACACACGCAGGAAAAAAATGACAACAGCAGAATTAAGAAAGACACATGGGAAAAACAGAAATGGATTTGTGATAAAAAAAACTGCAAAATAACCCATGACCACAGCAAACAGCCATGCAACATGCCATGAGCATCTTCTGAGAAATACTTAGCAGTGAGGCATTCCACAATGTAACGCAATTTTCAAATTAAATCAAGTCTTCTTCTGATCTTCAAAGTCTTGTAAATGCACTAACCTTTACTCATTCTGTGTAGTCCTACATATCTACAGTGAATTAAGCTAAATGTGGACTTAAATAACTAAGATTCCACCTTAAATCCCTCCTACAAGGAGTCTTTCTCATCCTGTTGTACACTCGGCATTTTTAGACAGCAGTTTTCTCATGGTGGAGACAGATGACAGCACCTGACATACTCCAAATGGGAATGTGATAAAAGCAATAAAGCAGCCACCCAAAATGTAGTCATGTTGCTCATGTTTACAATGTAAGAAGTTATGTTTATACTGATAAACACAGCTTTTGAAAAGGTTATTTCCCTCCTCCTCTGCAAACAGAAAAGGTTAACTTCATCATCTGCTGCACACACGTCAAACTATCATGCAAAGGAAGGAGTTGCAGAGCGCAGCCCCAGGTTCCTCTGCACCAAAGGACCTTTCAGAAAATCCCAGCAAAATGCCCAGAAAACCATCCTAGAGTTATACTAACCTGCCTCAAATTCCTCTGCCAGAGCCTGCTTCTTTAGTAGACTCAATTTTAACAGCAAGCCCCTGAGGCAGTTTATGGACAAGTCCTCAGACTAGTAAATACAGAGGTAAAACCCAGCTTACCTTTTCATTTAGTGTGGTCCTTAAAAGTGAAGTCATAGGAGAGTTCCCTCCTCTGTCTGCTTTCATATTAACCCCACTGACATAGCTAAACCAGCCAAACCATTTATGACTTATTCAGACATAAATGAGTGCTGTATTGCTGAGAGCTGAGCCCAGCTCAGCTTTACCCAAATTTCTTGATTTTTAATTTTTTTTTTATTGATAGCACAGGGACATCAGCACTGTAACACTAAATACATCAGCACTCACAAGCTCAATTGCTGCCTCTGAGGTGTATTAGCAAACTTCAGAACCACCATTTCATCCACAGGCAGGCAAGATGCTCAAAATGTAAGAGGTCATTTCAGCAAAGCCCAGAGATGCAGCAGCTGCAGCTCCTTTGACAGTTGCCTGGCAACGCTCTGTTATCTTTTATTCATTAATATTAGTTTTAATACACTTACACTTATCCCCAGGTCTCACTCAGGGTTCACTCCAAAGCGAGTTCAGCATTTTCAGTCATTGGGGGCGTCTGTTTGTTTACTACAAATTTTCTGGAAACAACTGAGTTCTGCCGAGAAGAGCACAGAACACAAGGGCTTTCCAAGGACAGATTTTGGAATGGGCTGTTTGCTCCTTCCAGCCTCAGTTTTGCGTCACAATGTGCACTTTTGTCAGGATGTTTCTCAACAAGTACCTCTTACGAGCACTAGCTTTCGTCAGCATCCAGCCAGCCACTCAGTGCACGCCATGAAGATGTGAGCTGCACAGATTTTGTTAGCTAAAAATACCAGTTAATGGGAAGCTACTGCAACACTAAAAGCATTTTTATCCTTAAAAAAATTCAAGTTTATTCCCTTGTCAATAAAAACAAGGCAAACTTGGAATTCAAGAGGACCTTGATTTGCCACTAGGTTTTCCAAATGAAAGAAAAAAATGTTCAATTATTTATTTCTGGAGAGAGGAATCTCCCCTTGTCCCACTTCCTCACTTAAAGAAAGAGAAAACATAACCAGTGTCCACACAGCAAACACCCTAAAGCCCTTTGGGCATGTTTTGAAGAAGCTATTTAGAGTAAGGAACATGGGCATTCTCTATCCTTCTATTTATAATGAGGCTCCACCATCCCCAGGAGCTAAAGCAGAATGAAAATGGGTCACATATCTAATTAGCACTATTGAAGCATGAAGCCCAAACATCCCTGAAATGTAATAGATTTCTCTCTCTTTTTTTTCCAATAACTTCAGCTTCATTAGAATATCCCACAGTCACCTATGTCAGAAGGCAGAAGCTTAAAAAAGGGCACCATAAAGCAGGCAAGTAATCCAGCATCATGCTGCTTTACTGCTGGGGAAGGGGAAACAGTGCTACTGGCAAAATCTAATATATTAACTAAAAAATGAAGCAATCAGTCAGTCGGTCTAGCACAGCCTCTTCTTTAATCACTTTTTATTGTAAAAAAAACCCAACAAAACAAACAAACCACAATCCTCTTGACTACAAAAACTGTGCAGATCCACTGGCGTGGATGTGGATGAAGCACATTCAAGGAGAGCACTCTCTCAAGCAGACAAATGGACAGAAACTGGTGGCTTCCCACTCATTCTCCCATCAAAGATGCCACACTGTCCCATGCTTTGCCCCTTCCTGCATGTTTATTAGGAAGTCGGTGAGGACTCCACAGGAAGCCCCCCCAGCACAGCACTTGGCTCCCTCTGTTCCATAGCCAGCTCCTTGCTTTCTCCTCCCAGGGCTTGCTTTGACTCCAGGCAGGCTCAGCCTCCTGCACCCAGCATCCAAAATTTAATTTGCTTTGGGCAAGACGGATGCCAGTGAATCTGTGGGTAACCGGTGGCTGGGGCCATCCAGCCGAAAAGACATCCAGTGAAAACTTCCACATGCAAAGCCACTCTCCCTGTGAACAGCACTCTGCACTTCACTTCCATCAAAGTCAACAAGCCATAAACACCACTCATCCGTGAGGGTTTGGAAGTCACCACAGCCTCCTGGGAAAAAAAAATTGCTATGAAAAAAATCAGAGGGGTGAATTAATTGAGCCTGCAGCTGTCTGCTGTACATATTAGACGTCATAAAGTTCATGTTGCTGCAGAGGATTTTTTTTGTAAAAGGGATGAGCAGGCGAAAGCCGTGCAAAAACCAGAACAAAGTGTTTACTCTGCTCATCCATGACCATGCTTTCACCCCACAGGCAACTACGTCTTCTACATCTTTTGCAGGACTTGGCACATGAACACTGTGATGCGTCTTCTGCACTGATTTTGCAGTTCTGTTTATTACAATGAAAAGTTTTTTCTTTTCTTATCTTTTTAAGTTCTTTTGTCACAGTGGACAACGAGGTACACCACTGCATGGGAGTGGAACACACGGTACATTATTTGGTTTTAGCTAGTAACTTCCTGATCTGCAAATGGAAACAAAAATAGACTCCCAGATATAGAGACATATACACAATATTTTAAATTGCATGACATGGTGGTTCACAAACCACCAAGCTCTCCAAAACTGCTCAGGTGCAAAGGAAGTTATAGCTGAAGCAGAGCAAATAGCAATGGATGGTCCATGTCAATGGTGGACATCAGCAAAGGCTGGAGAACACTGGTCCAGTGTCTCAGTCAGTGTCCAGACCTCACATTATCAAGTCTGGGATAATAGTCACTTTTTTTGTCACTTGTTATTGGTAGAATTTCAATTACCTTAATAAAAATACAGCTTATACCAAAAGTTACTCTTCACAATTTCTTCTGTAACCAAAACTTGCTCTGGCTGCAAGGAAATTCATCCACTAGCAATCTCTAAGTGGTTCATATTGTATAATGCTTGCTGAACCTACCTTTTTTCCCCCCAAGCAAATTGTCCAGCAATTCCTTAAAGTGGCTACCTAAGTCCTGACATCCTTTCCTGAGAAGCTCAGCTTCTACTGAGGCTCTCCCTCACCAGCTTCAACAGCTCACTCCACACACTGTTCTCAAAACGTGGCCTACTGCTTAAATATCCAACTGAAGACAACCTGGGATGTGATTTCTCCCATGTTTGATACTGGGACCTCCTTGCTGTTAAAAGTGCCCTTTCAGGGGACCAAAGCCATGTGCCAAACCAGCCTCCTGCAGCCCCAGCTGCACGTCTGAGGTTTCCCACACACGACAATGGACACGGCCTGAGAGGAGCCAGGAACAGCTCCAGAGCCTCTCCCACCAAAAAGCCCCATTTACTGTGGAACCAGAAACAGCAGAGGGGAGGCTTTCAGTGGAAAATGTGATGAGAATAGAAAGCAAGAGAGTAAAAGCCCTGTCAGCACATTTCATAGACAGTCTTTTTAATGAGGAGATAAACAGATAAAGCTTTCAATCCATGTATGGAGGGGTTTTTTTTTAAATTTGAAAAGAAGCTAACCAAGCACACAGGATTCAATATAAAACAAAGGCAGAACAAAACATTTTCTGACAAGGCCTAAACAATCTGAAAATTGTCAATTCTAATGCCAAAGAGAAACCAAAGGTCTCCACTCCCTACCCACCCTATTTGTTTTCTTTATCTTTTCCCTTCAGGTAGCTGACTGTGCAGTGAAGTTAACAAATACATACAAAAATCATCCCCCAGTCCTCTGTGGGACCCTCAGCATTGCTGCAGCAGCACTGGAAATCAGGGCAAAGACTAAGAAGAAGCTAACCTTCCCTACTGGAGTGAGATCCATACCACACAGTGTGAATCCAGACCTCCCCAGATGTTAGAGCTCCACCAGTACGACAAGACTTCATTGCTATTACATAGTTCCCAACTACAGTATCTGCCACCCTCTACAACCATTTGATATGCAGAGAAGCTGTCCTGCCAGTATCATGCTAACTGTTTCTTAATCTGATGCAACACATTTAAATCAGGTGTGTTAAGTGGAAAATCAATATTCAAAAACCAGCCCCAAGCTATTAAGCAACACGAGAGATTTCTTCACATCAAGATGATTTTAAACACAGAATTTAAAAAACACGAGACGAGACCCAGAAAAGCAACTTTGCAAAGGAATGCCCTCGCTTCACACGCCAGGCAGCGAAAGTGGAATTCTCTTCCATAAGGTTTCTTCCATCATAACCTGGAATAGTAACTTTGGGGGGAAGAAGGGGGTGGAGAGGGGGAAAGGGGTACAAGTTTATCTCCAGTGGCTCCTTGAATGTCCCCTCCCCTTGCTGCTGACACTCATCCTTTGGGTGGAGGCCTCAAATGAATTCTCTCCGATGCACAAAGACATTAAAAGCCAGCAGCCTCCAGTGAAAGGCTTTATATCCTCTATGCTATGCTCTCCCGGGTAGCTTCCAATACCTTCACATTTCATATGTGCTATCTTCAAAGATAAATGATTCAGAGGGCTTTCAGCACAATCACAACCTGTCCTGCAAGTACCACCATGGTTTTATCCCTGCTGTTCTAAGGAACTCTATGCATACTTATAGCCATAGACTTTTCCCTAGACAAGGTTACATGCATCTATTCAACCCCCAAACTTAAGAACTGGAATGGGTTTTGGAAACAAAACCAGTTTAATATACAAAATCCAACTGACAGTCATACTTGACAGAAAATAAATCTTGTATTTCAGCGTAGCAGAAGAAGACTGTACCCTAAAGAGTCAGCCACACGAACCCATTACAAACACATATACACTTAAATATGAGACACTGCTCCCAGACACAACAACCTGCAAACCTACTGCATATTCAGCCATCCTGAATAGTCCCCAGGGACCATTTTCTGTGTTAATAGTCAAGATTTGGAAGTGTCATCATGTAGGAAGTAGCACAATCCTGTAACCTGTTACCCAGGTTGTACACACCATGCAATCTAGAGCATGTAGGTTTTTATTTTGAAGCAGTGAAGTAGGGCTAAAAACTGCCTCCTGCAGATAGTTATTAATATAGAAAAGTAAAATTTAATCATTGACTACAAGACAGATGAAATAAAGTCTAATGTGGTTTCTAATTTATAACAGCTGGGCCAAAATTATCTCCAGACATGAAGGGTCATGAGCAGAGCAGTGACTGCAGCCCTGCAGAGGGTATTTCAGATTGCTGCACCGCAAGGCTGGCAGTCCCTGGCTCCCTGTTTTCAGAGCTGCAGCTACAAGAGCGCAAGGCAGGCACTGTGCCCCCAGCCCCCATGTGCTGGAGGCCTGGGGTTCTGCTGCTCCTGCTTCTCCTGAATGAAGATGCCCTGGTAGGTGACTGTGCATCCCCATCCCTGTGCAAAGCAGTCTGAAGGCATCTACCCCAACTTCCCCCTTCTCATCTGAATTTGTTCAAGTAGCTTGTTAGAAGGATGTTCTTCCCAAATGACGGTGTAAACCAACACTTGTGTTTGTTTTAGAAGCCCTTGCTTTCTAACTTCGATTTAGCAGAAGCAAGTTAGGTCAGATTAACCAGTGTACCAAGGAAAGCAATAAATTCATCCCCACTCAGGCTTCCAAAATCTGAGACTTGAACAGTCTGTCTAAAATTCTGGGCACAAAAACTTCCTGTTCAAATTGGAGAGGTCTCTTCACAGGAATTCCTCTGTGAAACTCTTGTCTGAACTGAGTAAGAGAGCAGGTAAGATAAAGACACAGAGTGTTTTCAAAAATCTCTTCAAAATCCACGCACTCTGAATAGATGCCAAAGTTAATATATCTACTTAGGATTACAGATGGATACATCCAGTGACTGCTCTTGAGATCATGGAGTAAGCCCAGAGGAAGGCAAAACTGAAAAATAAAATACTAACAGCAAGATCAACTATCCTAATTTATTATAATACTAGGCCAATCCTATATGCAGTACGATTGATCTTTTTCTTGCAACTGAACCCTAACTTTCAAAATACACTGTGTACTACCTTCTTGCAACATATCTTCTTAGTTTGAACACTGACTTTGGTATTGAAAAATCTGCATATGCTGCTTAATTTTTTAGGAAAGGAATTCAACAGTTAAGCACTTTTTTTAACTGGGTATTTCAACTGGTCCAGAACATTCACCTCTTACTCCCATCAATAGAGGAATTTTTTAATGGCCTTTGCTTCAGTCCCACTCACTTTCATGGTATACATCCACAGCAAAGAAGTTTCTACACAGACAGCAAATTTCCAGCATTTGCTTTCAGGCTGCTTATCATGAAAAATACAGATATATTCCTTAAATATTATATGGATCACAGCCAGAACTCAGAGCCAGAAATAATTACCTTCTCTGGACAACATTCAGCAACCCATTCCCTTCTTCCCCAGCCTGACAGCCGTCTTCAGCACAAGCAGCCACATCCTCCTCCTTTTAATTGCCCATTCGTTTGTTTCTTGTGGTTTAGTCTTTTCCCATTTTCCTCCTCATCTTTCCCACCCCAGTTTTTTCCAGGAGTCATACAGGGCTTCATCCCCCAGGCTTGTTGCTCTCTGCACTCTGCTCAGCTTCCTCCTGGGGGACCAAACTCCCACTGAAATACTTTTGTGGTGATCAGCTGGAGTGAAGCATCCTCAACCCTTGAAGAAAGTATCTATGTTTTCAGTATTCTCAAACGTAAACATAAAATAAACAACTTGATGTGGATGACTCAAATTAGCTCTTCCTTTCAGTCTTGTTCCCTGTCTTTAACATCTTGGATCGCTGCCATTTTTTAATGAGGTTCAGGCATTACTTTAAGTGAAACACTGCTGAAAAAAGGTCACAAAGCCCCTGTAGCCCCATTTCCTGATCGCTGGGGACACGACCACTCAACTGACAGAGCCAGCCATGGGGGGGCTGCTTTCTGCTTCAGAACTCTTTCTCCAGATCCTTACACCCAGGCTGTGCTTGTGGATTCCTTCAGAAAGCAGCAAAGATGGCTCTTTCCATCCATCTTAGCACTGAAGCTCAGAACTAAGTCTGGGTTTTGGTAATGGGAGTAACTCCTTATTTGATATATGTGTCCTGTTGCTTTGTTCACATTCAGCTTTCCATCCATCAGTCTAACATTACCAATGACTCTTACAGCCATTGCTTGCATTCTGGTTTTTGACTTTTTCTTTCCTTTCATCGGGCTTATGCTATTTCAACCTTCACAAACTGACTACACTCTGCTGTTGTGTCAGCTACAGTCTCAGGTTGGCCAACCTGTCCAGATGTCACTGCTAACCTGGTAAGCTGCAACATACACCATCATGATTTTTCTCTAATGAGATCACTGTTCATCCTGTCACGTACAAACACACGTCTGCCTGTCCTCACAGCTTCAGCTGTACTCAAGTCAGCTTTTGCCTATCATATGGATGCTGTCATGGTTATATATATTATATATACATGGCCTATTTCCACCATATACACTGCAAGTCTGTGGTGGAAAAAAAGCTTTCAATGGGTTCAGCATTGTACAATCTTGACTGAATACTGGCCACAAAGTAACCCTACATTTATTAAAAACTAGTCACAAAATAGCTCAAAAATATTTCCAAATATTATTATAACAGAGAATACTCCCAACTATTTCATAAAAAACATTCCCTGTCTAATTGCTGCTTTTTTCTTTGGAAGGCAGTCACTAATAGCAACACTGATACTAGCATATGGAACAGACTGCAGCATTTCAAAGTTGCCAACAAGTTTAAACAAACAAATTGCAGAAATTAAAGTTTAAGCAAAACTTTCTTCCCAGAAACAAATACTGACACTGGATACAAAATATGAAAATGCCAAGCCAATACAAACACCGAAGGAGACAAAACAAAACCAGGCAGGAATTACATTTTGGCATAAGTGACAGCAGTTTTGTGCCTGGATCACAAATGAGTGGTTTCAGTACTGAAAAATGAAGTGTCTGTACCCTCAGGTAGGCAGCAAAGCACCTGGCAAGGCTGGGGAGGATGATGCAGAGCCCTGCACTCCCTCTGCCCAGTGACTCACCAGGCAGACACTCGCCAGATCTTTTCAGTTTTTTAATTGTTTCACACAGGGCAGACTGGCAGCTCCTGGAGGTAGCTTTTCCTAGCAATTATTATGCCAGGAGATCACAGACTCCACGAGTGGACAAGCCTTGGAGGCACAAACCTGGGTGTGCAACTTCAATGACAGAGATTTCTTTTGATGTGACCTATGGGATTAACCATAATCCTGGTGTGACTAAATATGTTATTTGCCATCTTTACTGCCCATGAAGGAATATTTAAGGATATCCCTACTTCTTTCACTATTCCAGGCCAGCAAAAGACTGGACTGGAGATAATATGCAATACATTTAGGCCCTATTTCACAATGGCCAGTTACTTTTTTCCCTTGTTTGGACAGATGCTGAAGTAAATAACTATCAAGACATTAATAAAGGAGTAATCCAACTATCAAAAAAATAATTAAAAAAGCAATCCAGGCACCCTTGTTAGTATTTCCTCCCAACAAAAGGCATTCTGTAGTCCTCAGCTCCCAGTGAACTGCTGCCATGCACTTAAAAAGCATCTCCATTTGCTTATGCAGACACTGCACAGACCAGAAGCGAGCCCTCTTTGCAAGGAGCCCTTTCAGTTACCTAACATGAGCCATTCAGATTAAAGAACCCATAACAAAAGCAACTCAGTCTCAAAGCACTGTCATTTAAGTTCCAAAAAACCCCACAAAATCTATGTACCTGAACAGCAAGCTCAGGCTGGCTGAAGTAAACCATTGCTAGAAAAGGCTGCTCTAAGAGCATGCTGAATATAGCTGCAAATTTTTTGAAGTTACTTTGATACAGGACACAATCACTTCAGACTAACATTAAATTTGGCCACTGCATATAAAGAATCAAGCAATAATGGAAATCACAAATAACCAAATCTTATTGCATGACCTTTTCAATCAGATGCTAAACAGCAACTTATCTCTGTGGCAGATCATTGGTATCATCACAGTTGCTCCATCAGATACTTCCTACAGTCCAGTCTAATATTACATCAGCAAGTCAAGTGAGGACACGGCCATTTAACTTTCTCCTTTAATTGAGATTTTGCAAAAGAGGAGCAATTCCTTAGGGCTTTTTTTCCCTGCCCAGAAGAGGCCATATATTCACACAAGTATCTGAAGCACTTAGAGCCCTAAGTGGTCCAGGACCAGGTTGTCTCAGACATTCCCTATGGGCAGTTCTACACCGTCTGTGTGGAGCAGGGTCTTGGTATTCTGTGTGGAACCAGCAGCACCTCACCCAGATGGTTTCATTCTAACAGTCAGTACACAATGGACTGGCTTCAGTTCCTTCTGGCTGTATTTTTTAGAATTAACTTTCAGAACTTGAGGCATAAGAATCCTATCAACACATACCCTGGCTGTGCCTCAGCCCGAATGCTACCAGCTGAGGAGCTTTGGTTTGCACACAGCAAGTGGTGGATGTGAAACCATCACTTCAGGCAGCACTGAAGCCTGAAAAGCCATCCAGACAGCAGTGAAAACCAGGGCTGTAAGAACACACAGGCTCCTGAGCCTGGGCAGATATTTTTCAACTTAATTGCTTTCCCTGTTCTTCAGATTGCCCCAAAGCCATCTGTCCCAACCTGCATTCCTTCAACTGCTTGCTCATGTTAAGCACCTGCTTACTTAGCTGTCCTCGGTCACGTAGGCAGCTTGCACAGCTCCCTGCCCACGCTCCGCCTCGCCTGGAAATAAAGCAGCTCCTTCTCCAGCCGAGTTTGAGCAACATTGCACTTCACCTCATGGCTGAAAGCAAACTCACACAGGTCTGACAGGCCTCAAGACAGTTTAGTGGAAGGGAAAGCAGCATGCAGGGTAAAAAGGCTAAACTGCCCTATAAAACCGCTTTGCAAACTCGTAGGAGGAACTTCTGTTAAGTATTAGAGGATTTAAGCAATGAGAAGTCACATGCCTAAATAACCCTGTGGAGTTTTGCCCTCATGCCGAGCCTTGATGGTTTTAGCCTTACATTGCAGCAAAGTTGTCTCCTTGCACAACTGCAGCCTGAACCTGGAAAGGAAAATCAGCTGTGCTCCATCTGTATCTAAAAGGAGGAGATGCTTTGTTTCATTGCTCAGGTTCAAACAGCCTCACAGAAGTCCACATCGGTAGCTCCTGCCACAAGCTATAGGATTTCCTCAGTACACATTTGTCTATCCTCTGTTACAATCAATAACATGAAATCAAGCACTGTGCTTACAGGACAGATACTGGCTGCAGAGCAGGCTGCTCTCCAGTGTTCCCAGAAGTCTGAGCAAAGTATGAAATACCAACTGCTACTCATTTCTGTTTCTGATACAGCTCCCAAGATAGGAAATCGCAGAATCCATGCCTCTGCACTTGAGGATGGTGGAGGAATCATTCAAATGCATGCAAAACTTTTAATTTCTTTTTAATTATTAGCCTCACATGGCCATTTTTGCCAGAGAGACTGGAATAACCCAGATGCAGGAATTAAATTCAGTTTCACTTCTCCCTTGCTGTTACTCAACATGAAGTCCTGCTGTTAGTCCTATGTAGAAACTCCATTTTTCATAGCAATGCCTGATCTCCATTCCCATTCATAGCATCCCAGTGGCCACAGCAGCTACATAAAGGACCACCAAAGCAGAGAGAACACAAAACTTTGGTACTGCTAACATAAAGCACACCAGGCATTTTAGCAAGACTAAACAACAATAGCTACAGCAAAACCCAATCTCATGCCCATTTATCACTGCCTGCATTTAAGCCTGCTGCAGCCTGTCAAGTATCTGGAAGCTCTTCCTGCCATCTGTTTCCTTCCTCTAAGGGTGGTGCAGTTTTCCTTGATTGAGCTCTCTTTCTCACTCTCACACACAAAAGTCTTTATTTCTGTGATTCATAAAAATTATTTTTTGAGGGGGCTATGAATTTTGAACCTGCCTATGCTGAATGTCATTTGCTTGGATTGATAAAATTCACAGTTGTCTGTCTCCATCCTTACAGAGTCACACCAAAATATATTTTCCCTTTCTTTGAGAACTGGCAATATTAAAGCCAGCCAGTTAAAATGGCAAGAACTTACCCAGCTGCTTCCAGAATGCAGTGGCTTGCTGCTCCCACAGAAATCTGTCACAACAGTTACCAAACCAATTAACAAAAACTAAGCAAGGGGACAGATTTGTAGAAAGACTTCCTTGAGTTTCAGTGCTGAGTGGAACTCTTATTGCTGCCCTTTGAACACCAGAGTTTACAACAGATTGTTAATGGTACCTATTTTGCAGCACTGAGATTCCAGCAGATGAGCAGCTGTCTCCTTTCTGTATGTAAATATTGCCCTTTTCCTCACATCCTACAGAAGACACCTCTGGATTTTACTGTCTTGGGAAAAAGGCTGCCCTAAATATTTAAGAATGCTTTCTGCGTTTTACAGCAAATCGCCCTAAATGTTCATAAACATCTACTTGCAATTCTAACAAAGTCTAAAATACTGGAATTTTCTGCCTGCTGAGGTGGCGGAGTCACCATCCCTGGACATGTTTAAAACAAGACTGGATGTGGCACTCTGTGCCATGGTTTAGTGGAGGTGTTAGGGCATGGGTTGGACTCGATGATCTTGAAGGTCTCTTCCAACCTAGTGATTCTGTGGAACTGTAAGTAATACCCTTGTCAAAGCAGCTAATTAAAAACCTTCTAAATAATTTCCTTTCTGCAGCTTCTAGCTTTTATAACCAAAAACCAGGCATGGGCTGGCTACCTAGCATTCATTTTACTTTTTGTTTTACCCTGTAGCCCTCTTGCAGAAGGAGGATGGGATTTCTCACAGCAAAGCATTTTCATTTTGAACCTGAGCCTAAACGATTTGTAGTGGAACATTTACATTAAGAATACCACTGCAAAAGAGTCAGCAGAAATACTCTGGTGTTAGTATCAAGTTTGGAAGTAAAGACTAAAAATCCCCTCAGAGTATACTTTGCAATAGAACTTCAGGAAGCAAAGAGGAACACACACAAAAATGTCCTGCACCACATGCATCTCCTGCTTTTGAGAGTTTTAATAGTAATAATGATGTCTTTACATAATCTCACTGGAAAACAGCAGATCAATCTGACCTACATGTTTTAAATAACATGTTGCTTCTACTTTATGCAGAAGCTGGTATTAAACCATTAAGCTAATAGTCAGAGCTGGCTGCTGTTGGGTTTTAATAAGATCTAGTGCAGCTGATAAAACAAGTGAGAAGGAGCTTTGCAAATGGAAGCTTTGCATGAAAGCCTGGTCATGGTAACAGCAACTCCATTTCCCCTCTTGAAAGAACAGCCATAAAAGCCAGCACACAAAGGTGATTTGCTCCATCTATAAAAGATACCAATATCCACCTGTATTCCACCAGGTTGTTGGAGCAAAGGCATTTACAGAACAAGGATGTTTCTCAGAAGGGTGTATGCTTTGCTGGTCATATAAAGAGAGACGAGCCTCATCCCAATTCCCCATGTTTCAAATACTGAAGACCTACTCATTATAAAGGACCATGGGCCATGCTAAAGCGAAAAAGCAGCAACAGAATTCAGCACATCTGTCTCCAGAAACTGCAGAAGTGCATGTAGAAGCCAGTGTTGAAACATTTCTAATAATGAAATTGTGTAGGAAAACTGGAAGGAGGTTGTGTTATCAGACAAAAGAAAAAAACAAAGCCCAAGCATTCTTTGAATTAACTCCAAACTGCCAGGCACTGCTTGCCTCCCTTTTTCCACCCTCACAAGCTCCCCACTATGAAAAAGCAGCCCCTGTGCAGCATCCCTCTGTGCCTCCCCCCACAGCAGTACCAAGGGTGTTTGTATCCTCAGATCATCACTCCAGCATCGCTTCTTTCCTAAGAACAGAAAACAGCAGCAATTCACAGCATTACTAAATAGCACACTGGGCTATGTTGGACAAACAAGCACTGTGAGATTGGGAATGCTACAGAGTGCAAGACGACCCTCACAATTTGATCTGCACCCATGGGTCTTGGCTGAAGCTGCTGTCTCTTCTTGTTAGATGAAAGGGCTCTGTCTGCTCTCTTGTCAAATTCCCTTCCATCTTCTAGCTGGTCTTTCTCCAAAGCCAACATGATTCTTTTGGGACAGCAATGCCTAAGATGTTTCCCAAGGGATTTGTTCCATGGCAGCTCCTGAGTGCTGCATCTGCCCAAAGAGAGAGCACTGAGCTGAAGGCCCAACCTTGCTTAATCCCATCATTTCTACGGCAAAATCATTTCTACCTGTCTACCATGACTGCAGCACAGCCAACATCAGTGGTAAAAAGGTACTACAAGTATAAAAATTCAGCTATCTTCTAGTTTTTCAGTGTTTACAGCACACTCATGTTTTCAGACTCTCCTATACAAGAACTCTTTTAATCAAGTATTTAATAAGATTCACAAAAAAAATTGAAAAACATGGAATACACGATTTGAATACAAGCCCAATAACACTTCACATTTGCTACATCCCACAAAGGCCACCTTAAAAAAAAAAAAGGACTCTCTAAAATAGAAATAAAGTAGCATAGCACTTTTAACTCCTTAATGGTACATATGCTTTGGGTTCAGATGTTTGGTGTGAGCTATGCTGCCTGCACAACCCTAACCACTGCTTGCCGTCTAGGTTTCCCTTGAGGAATGTAATTAACATCAAGTTAAAACCCCACCTCCAGCATCAGGGAGATAATTGAAAACCAGGCAGTCCCAAGACTCTTCTCAAATTGAGAAGTTGCTAAACCAAAATGTAAAGCTGCAGCAAGATGCTTACATTAATTATACTAACCAACCATCAAGGGGCTCCTATCTGAGGGCCCTTTTCTATGGATAATTCATGGCAGCTTTTGAATGATGGTCCATAATACACTGTGCATTCCTCATCCACACAAACAAGCAGTTACAGCTACTTCAAGCTTCCAGTATGAAACTGCAGAGGCTGCTAAACTCCCTGAAGGAACTAATCTCTCATATATTATCTGTCAGTGACTCCTTTGTCAAAACAGAGGGGCATTTCATGGGTTCGTTTCCAGCAAAGTACTGCCATTTAACACCCTTGAACTCTCACCATTCAGTGAAGATACCTGTGAGCTGACAGCCTGAAATTTCAGGCAAAACCCTCCTTGAACTTATTTTTAAAAGGTACCTCAGTGTTCAACTGCTCTTTGCAATGCCTTCCCTATTAGGTTTTGGATTTTCCCATTTAGGTTCTATCCAGCAAAGCTTTTCCCAATTCCTCTATACAAAACTACACAGTGAATTACATGGATACAGTGGGTAAATATGCCCCCCATATACGAGTAAATCAATTGAATTGACTAACTACAAAGTTAATCAATCAGATTAACGGTTGACCTACTTAAAGATAGGGAAAAGTATGTGATAGTTATTTTCTGGAAAATAACATGCAATAGAGCATCACCATATAAACACTCAGGCAGCCCAGATAAAGCAGGCTGAAGGCCAAGGACATGCACAGTACTGGGACAACACTGGGCTCAATGAGATGCAAAGGACTCCATTTTACACTGATATATTAACATGATGTTTGCAGTCTTGGGGGGCGAAGGAGCAGGACAAAGGCTCTCTGTGATATATGGAAAGCTATCTGCTCAACAGACAGAGATTTTCCCAACAGGGACAGCTATCAAAATGTCTCCTTTTGGATTTTTTCAGACCTCTTCAAAGTTTGTGGTTTAACAAGTAGAGGAGACAGGAAGAAAATGCTACTCTCTTTTCCACAGTACAGATAACCCCATGGACTTCTGCAAGGCCACATTTCACAGTGTTGCATCTCTGCCCTAATAAGCCATTTATCCTGCAGCATGCTACAGCGGGAAAGGTTTAGCTGCACTCACCCTCAACTGCAGTCAGCAGTTATCCCACTACATGTGCTCCTAAGAGCCCCTGCTTCTGTCTAGGGATCAATTTACTGGACATGTGATTTTCTAACCCACTTTTTTCTATTCAACTGACAGTATTTTGGGGACACACTTTATGAACAGCTGATTCACATCACTATTCCAAACTCTTTGTTACTGTGGGGGAAAGGTGTGGGACTTTTGTTGTTGCCTTTTTTGGGTTTGGAATAAAAAGCATCACTGAGAGAAACAGTGTTCAGATAAACATTACAGGTTCATGCTCCACAACCAGGCAAGCAACAGCAACTTAGCTAAATCAGCCTCCACACAACAGTACAGCTCCTCAGTCTGCAGTGTGGTTTCACACCTGCATCACTGGATTAAGGCAGTGACTACAGAGCAGAAAGCCCACTCAAATCATTTGATGAAAGGCTCCTATGGCAGTGCCATGCTACTCAAAAAGACCTATTTGTACTGAATGCTGGAGCCAGAGCAAGCCTAGTAAGTCGTTCCTTCACTATACATCGATCAGCAGATGGGTACACTGACGAAGGCTGCACTATCTCCTAGTGAAATGTGCTTTCTTTCTGTGCAGTCAATCTGAAAGTTGTAATTCTAGCTCATATCAGACTATGTGTAACGTCACTTATAATTAACAAATCTGAAAAGCAGCAAATAATTCTGAGAGACAACTGAACAAATGATGTCAGGTTTTATGACAAGACAGTTGTGCCAGAGGCAATGCATCAAACAGCAACATGACATTAAACTTTCTTCTGAAGAAACATTCACCTGCTCTCTATTAATTCACTTACTTGGTATTTAAGGACTGACAGCGCTGAAAAACGTGTCATTCCATTAGACAGATAGCTGTCCTGCCTCAGGGGAAACGCCAAAAGTGTAATGGAAAGACTTCCAAGGCTGGTGTGTCGTCAGCCCGGGTCTGCCCTGAGCAGCTGTTCAGAAACCCCACACAACCATTCCTCAGGAAACCACAGGCTCAACGGCACAGCCAGAAGTTTCCAAAAAATGAAAAGCATCTCTCATCCCTCAAGAGAACCTGGGTAAATGAAGAGAAGAACAAACAAGGAGGAGAAGCAGAGGGAACAGTTTGGAGTAGAGGTCTGCTCCTGCTCAATGTCCCTTGAATGAGGCAATTCCAAGCAGGAGAACATCGGGAGAAAAACTCTGCTTTTCAAGGTAAATTAGGACAATTTGCTCATGGTTCTTGCAAACATACTTCGATGGTAGTCCAACATACTTCATTCAAGATCTAATACACACAGAAAAAATAATTTTATTATTTGTATTCTTATTTGCTCCCAAGAATATCCTTTCCTTCCAGTTATGCTGCATTGGGTCTGACTGAGATGGAGTTCATTTTCCCACAGCAGCCCTCACAGTGCTGTGCTTTGCACTGGTAGCTAGAAAGGTGTTGATACAACACACCACTGTGTCATTTTGGTGACTTATTTTACTAATTTTCCCCCCACTTTTGCCAGAGGCTTTTCCTGAGAGACAGTCTTAGCTGGCTTCAGCTGCATACTTTCCCTTCAGTCCCGATCTCCTTAGTAAGTTTTATGGTCTCTTCATGAGATGTTGCCACACAATTTAGTTCCCAGTCACCTGAACAGCAGCACTGTGTAAGGATAGCTGCAGTCCTTGGGATGGATTAATTACACCCTCCACCAACAGCAGTTTTAATACTCACAATCCAAGATGAAAGGTAAGAAGCAGAAAAACAAACGCTTGGGGAGAACCTGATTACAGGGGAGTCCAGTGGTAAAGGGAGCCTCCTGCCATTTCCCTTTGTTGACGTATTCAGTGATGGCAGATCTCCCCTCCACAGCAACTCCCCACTACTCCCTGCTGAATGGGAAATATGTCAGATAAAGAGCTCCTGACTATCGGGTTGCAGGCTGCACATTACTCCCTAATCCTTTCAGACAAACTGACCAGGTCACTTTTTCTGATGCCTGGATTTGTTTCCTGGCACATACCTATTCCCTGGCATAGAGGTGTGAAGAAAGCTGGGTTTGATATCTTGAAAGCAGCACGCACGTACTTCTCAGCCCTTCCTGACCCCTCTATCTGAAAAGCAGGAGCATTGCTGGGGGAGTGCCATCCTGACCAGCTGGCCCCTCAGCACTCTTTACAACTGTTAATATCTTTGTGTGACCTTCACAGCACTAACCAAGTGCAGAGAGGACCAGGCAAACAACTCAAGGAAGAACACTAAAAATATCCCAAACTTGCATTAGTCACAGGACTACAGCCCTGCTGAGAGCACCGGTCACTGCAGGCCACAGCCCTGCTTTTCCAGCTCAAAGGGCTCTCTGCACATCAAGTAAGCTCAAACGCTTTCATTTGGGTTATTTTAAAATGGTGGTGAAAAAACACAGATCTCTACTGCTGGGTTTTGTCCCATGACCAAACCAGTGTATTAGGAGGCAGCTTACTGATCCCAATCAGCAGTGGCATCATTTAATGTTCAATAGCTTCCTTGTGCCAGGGCATCACCACATCAAAGCTCTGCCACAGTGGGTCATTCTCCTGTGATTTACTGAAACCAGGCTTCCTCTCACCAGTTTGTCAGAAGACTCGGCAGAGGAAAAGTACTTGTTTAGTCCTTAACATGGAAAGACACTCCCTGCAGACACAGGAACTAAGCCACACAACCTCAACACTGAGCTAGGGAATACCAGGAACTATTGGGAATAGCCCTTAAGTCGATTCAGCTATTTAATTCCCATCTGGTTAAAAAAAAATTGCAGTATTTAGGATGGATGGGGTCTAAAGGGAACTTAAAAAAAATAAATGGTAAATTTCGAGGCCAGACAGGGTTTCAAGGATTGAAGGGCAAGCAAAGTATCTAAGACAGGGAGAATTTGCCAAATGGATATGAAACACAGCTTGAAAAGCAACTTTTACACTAATGTGAATGGTCACCTGCAAATAAAATCCTTTCATCACTCACAGAAAAGCTGGTTATAATAAATAAAGTACCTGTGTTTTCCCCTCAATTTTAAACCAACCACTCACAGAAACACCGGTGCATTTCATCCAAGCACACCAAACTTGGGTGCTCTTTTAATAACCTGCAACAGACTCCCAGCTGGCCAGCAACCCACAAGCAGTTGGGAGGAATAGGAATGTGTGGGTGCAGAGACTTTTTCTGTGGCTTCCCCAGCAGCTGGTGCTGTAGAAGGGAGGGCTGAGGGCAGCTGCTGTAGGACATAAATAGGCAACAGCTGTTTGGCCATATGCTCGATGGGTTCCAAAGGGTTAAACTCTCTCACCACCCAAAACCACATAGGCCCAAAACAGTACCCTTGTCTCTGCCTGAAGGATCACTGCTTCCACATTTTGGGGTGTGGGAGGGGGAATGACAAAGAAAAAGGCTATGTCTCAATTTCTCAATATTTTGTTTTGAAGACAAAGGCAAGGAAAACCTCCAAGGAAAGCGAAAACTACTAGGAAGTGCACGGAAATACTCAGGGTGTGCTGAAAGCCATTGCTCTATCCCATTTGTCATGTGAAAGCACTAATGCAATGTTGCTCACATCAGTACTAATTTCAGACCAACAAATTCAAGTGCATTCAGTGCATGGTGACAGTCATCTTCAAATACAAGAGACACTTTTTCCTGCCTATCACCACACAGCTGGAAGCAGCTCCAAACCCCAGAGCAGCCTGCTGCCACACTGCATGTTTAGCTGGCTCAGCTACCAGTTCCCCACAGAAGTTTGGAGTTTTCCTTGGCACCCTTCTCTTTTCAGGTGGCTGGCAATGACCTTCCTCTGCTTCCCACCACTGTCCCACCACACTCCTTCTTAATAGGAAACAATCTTCTGACTGGGGCACACAAAGACAGCAGCTCTTTTTGGAAACACGCTTCTCAAAAAGAGTTGAGACCAACCACAAACTGCAGCTTTACAACAACATCTAAAACACAGCCTCAGCCTGGCCTTCCTGTCAGCCATGAGCACAAGAAAAGAAGCATTTTGGGGGAATCCTCTCAGACTGGGATGAGACAGATTGACCCACTGGGTACACAATTATAGCCCTGTATGAAGTGTTACACAGGGGCAGAACGGAGCCTAAAGTGGTTTTTAAATTGTGAACTTTAATCCTTCTCAAATCCTTCCAATCCTGTTGCAAGGGTGGCTTATTTGCTGCTGTTTGCTGAAGTAAGTTCCTAAGCTTTGCTGTTCCCACGGGGCTGAATGGGGCAGACTGAGCTGCTGCCACAGCACCCCCCATCCAGCCACGCTCACTTACTGTCCCAAATAGTTTGCATTCTGCCTCTCATGCCAGGAAAGCATTTCTCTCATCACAGCACTCATGCAAGATTTAATGAAGACACACACCATACCTGAAAAAAAGGGACTGAAAGAAAGGGATGAATTATTTAAACTCCCAGTGTATCTCCTTTCCCCATCAAGTGCAATCACACAAATGCCCTCCTCTGATACAAACCCCTGGCAGTTAACAAAGTACCACCTTTCTGAAGCAGAGACTAGGAGTGAACTCTGCTTCTCCCAAAACCAGTTCTGATGCAAACATCTAAAAAACAAGCAACACAACCAGCTGTCTCTCAGAGGACTCGGCAAGACACACGGACACAACAAAATGCTGTATATTAACAAGAGCTGCTATTTCTGGTACAAGCCTGGGCCCCTCGTTTCCTTTGGCCAATTATGATAATAGTATTTGGCAACAATACCAGGACTAGCACAAAAACAAGGCCAAAATGTTTATATAGAGAATTTGCAACACATATGTAACTTCTGCAGATACTGATTTCACCAAACCAGTAGCATCCCCACCAGGGCCGAGAAACAAAGCACAGAAGAAACCCAGGCAAGCAGAGTTCAGGGCTTGCAAGAGCAATGGGCATCACACCATAGGTTTATACCCAAGGAAAGCAACTTCATCCTGACATTCCTTACATGCCAACTTCAGTTGCAGTGAAAATCTTAAGAACAAAACACCACGCAAAGAACCACCCTGAATGACCAAGTGGAAAGTCAGTTTTCCCTTTTATCACCTCACCTTAATGTGGAACTCTGGTATGTGGGCCAAAACTTCAATTAAAAAAAAGGTAAATAGTACTGTGATATTCCTGTGAAAGAGGCAACAGGAAAATGGCAACTGTAATGGTTAGGATTTGGTTAGGATTTTCCCATTTATTCCAATGACTTCACCTCTATGAAAAGATCCCACTTGTCTCTTTGGGCTGTATCAGGAACATTGTATCTTAGGACAAGCTGTAGTCATAATGTCAATGACCACAGAAGCCAAAATGGTGATTCCCTTGGGAAGAAGATATGCAAGCTCCTATTTTTCAGGTACTATAAGGGACATTTTAAAGTCACTGGTCCAGGGAAACTGTCTGCTAAGAGGAGACAACCTACATCATCCATCAGTGTGGTTACAAGAGAACTTGCAGTCCCAAAATTTATGCCTGGATACAGTAAATAAATAAAGAAATGAAAACACATACTGTAGCATAAGGTGAGGTTCTCACGCAGCAAGTGAAGCAGTTGGAGAAGAACAAGGACAGCATTGTAAAAATCACCTAATTACATAAATACTCACTTCCCCGTCACTACTATTTCACGCTACTTGCTGTGTTAGCACGACAAACAGAACACAAAGTTCTGCAATAAACACTGGTGCTATTTATTCTGGTGCTTTCTCTATTTTGGGTGTAAATACATCCATGATAACGTGATCACATGAGAACTATCCAGCTTTCTAAGCCTTTTCCCCTGTCCCACTGAGGTTATGGGTACCTAACACAAATCATTTTGACAAAACTGGATTGTCAATATGGCACCAAATCTGTTTATCTGTGATCAGGCACTCCACGGGTATTTTTCTCAAAGCCATGTCCTTAAATCAAGAGCAGCTTCTTTTTAACATATTTTTGAAAGTTAGAGGTAATGAAATTAACTGCTGTAAGTGCATGGACTAGGCACATTCACCCTGCCAGTCTGCAGGAAGCAAACAAGATGGTGAGATACCAAAGCTGTACTCTTGCTAAAATATTGTGAGTTTATACTCTCTCCAGTTTCACTACTCTTGGTGTTGCTATATTTAAAGGCACTGGGAACTGTTTCACCAGCTAAGAGCCTCCCAAGGGGGGCACAAGTCTGGCTGCAGACAGCTGGCATCAGCCACTTGGCAACTGCACACAGGCATTTGGGGGAACCCAAGCTGAGCTCCTTGGAGACAGGCAAGGATTTTCTATGGATTCCTCATGAAGTGATCAGTCTCAGCAGGTCAAGGACGATACACTTCCATGGCTTTCATACAGCCTATTTTAAGAATCCAACAGTATTTCCTTACAGTTGGCTGACATCAACAGGATGCAGCTTTCTGCTAGCAAGAGCAGGTTACCTCTATCCGAGGGATATCTTCCAGAACATGTTTTATGCCATTTATGCACTCACATTTAGATTAATGTATTCCGTGTGTCCCATTGTTTCTCCACAGCTTCCTTCCCAGGAGTTCATTTTCCTCTTGGAAATAGCCACAGGAAAATAAAATGCCCTTTCAGAACTGAAGGGATATTCAGTAATTAATTCATAAAACAGGAGACCTATTTGAACCCTCCCTTTTCAGTTTCTGAAAATAGTTATTTTCCTTTCACAAGTTAACTAACTGGGCAGTAAAAAAATGGTCTTTTTTTTTGTTTGTTTTAGTAAACTACTACTATTAATGGTTAACAAGTGTACCTTTTTATGCTAGTGAAAAAACAGTTCAAATTCCAGAATTAATGCTGTTATTAGACACTTGTTTGGCTGGAGAATTGAATAAGAAAATGTAAGCCTCCCAGTGGCTTTCTATTTGAGGCTGGGGTGACTAATTAAGTATTCAGATGCTGCTTGCTTTAATATCTACTCAACTCCCATTCTCTTTCTGTGCAAAAGAGATTCAAAATACTTTGGAAGAAAGTCTTCACAACTGTGAACCAGAACTTTCTGATGCAGTTATTTTAAAAGGAAAATTTAATTCCACAACTGGAGCAACAAAAACTAATCTGCTTCTTGGCAGAGGAAGCCAAAACGTTTCTGGTTGCAACATGTGAAAATGGATAATGACAGCAAAAGCTCAATTGCACCCTAATCCCCCCCCTTCTTAATACTAACTGTGCCACCTCAGCACTACCTTAGTTGTGATAAAATGTTTATGAAGAGGACAAGCTGAAAATCAGCCACCTCAGGTGCCAAAGTTCCCCTTCTCTGAAATACCAATGATTTCAGATCCAGCAGAATATTGGAAGAGGAGCCTGGGAAGAGCCCAAGTTCCATAGGAACTTGTAAATTACCTTCAGTTTACATGAAAGCAAGCAGGATTGAACATTTCTTTTACATGCCTGGGAAGCCTCCAAAGTAATCCCCCAAATTCTGATTCTTTGTCACGCAGTATGATAACAAATACACTCTGCCCTGCATGACTGTTATGAGCCTTGGCCTCCCACTCAAGCTCTGGTTTTCAAATGTGTTAGAGACTCCAGAAACCTATTTTTGGTTGTTCAACAAGTATCCAAAACGAAAAGCAGACACCTAGTATACTTACGTGGGTGTGAAAATATAGCAAATACACTTTTTTGCAGGGACTTGTCTCTGGAAAAAAATGTAACCTAAACATGTCTGTTACTGGTTATTTCACTGCAAATAAGAAGTTTAATATGCTGCTGTAATTAAATGAGTAAGGCAGAACAAACAAGCCATTTAATTCCTTAAAAATCCTGTTACCACTAAATTCACATATCTGTTTAACTCTTACTTCTTCCACTCCCACACGAGGTTATATGAATCTTTTCAATCCCTCTTTTCCTCCTGTTTAAAATGTTGATAGTTTTGAGCTTTTACTGTTGCGTGGATGTAGGGAATGAGAAATCAAAAGCATTTGTGTAGCTTTAAGTATACAGTTACAGATTTACGTTTTACTTCCACAAAGACTAAATTACAGCATTTCCTCCAAGACTAAAAGATACAGGATGTCAGACTGGACATCCATGCTGCTTTAAGGACTGTCATTTATTTCTAAAAATGGCACCAGCAAACAAGGGTGTGGCACCAAGGAATGCTCTCAAAGGGGGACTTACTAAGGCCACATCTCATGTGCAGTGAACTACATCCATTGGCAACAGCTGGTGCTTAATCCAGGAAAAGGCAGCTTAAGGCTTGAATTTTAAATCTTTACTCCTACTTATAAACTTTTAAAAAACACATGTGAACCAACTGAGCCAGACTTGATTTTCACAGAACTACCCAAGTGGGAGAGACCTTCCAGATCATCTATTCCAGTCATCAACCAGCACCACCACAATCACCCCTAAACCAATCCCAAGTGTCACATGCAGATGCCTCTTGAACACTTCCAGAGATGATGACTCCACATCCTTCCTGGGCAACTTATTCCAATGTCTGACTACTCTTATACAGTGAAAATTTTTTCTAATACAGGATCTGAACCTTTCCTGGCGCAATTTAAGGCCATTTCCCCTCACCCTTTCACCTCAGACATGGCAGAAGAGTCTGACCCCATTCTGACTGCAACCTCCTTTCACTTGCAGAGACAGTGAGGTCCCTCCTGAGCCTCCTTTTCTCCATACTAAACACCCCCAGTTCCCTCAGCTGCTTCTCCTAAGATTTGTTTTCTAGACCTTTCAACAGCTCCACTGGCCTTCTCTGGACTGGCTCCAGCATCTCCATGTCCCTTCTGAACTGAGGGGCCCAGAACTGGACACAGGATGTGAGGTGTGGCCTCACCAGTGCCAAGTACAGGAGGACAAAAAAAAAAACCACCCCACAACTGTAGCAGTGTAAAACATTTCAATCCAATCAGAATTTCTTTTTCTTCTTTCAGACATCCAGGATGAACTCCACACTCAAGGCAAATTAGCGTTGAGACCTGTAGTGAGGTTGCTGTCACCTTGATTTCTTCCAACTTTCAACACAAAGTTCACTTGAATCTTGTTTCCTACTCTGTCCAAACATTGGAAATCCTGAAGTCTTCCTCCCAGCCTCACCCTACCCCCTCAGCCACTGCAAAGATCCCAGCAGCGTTCGCATGAATCCGAGACGCTCATGTCATCTCTTGGCACACGCTCCCAGGTCAGCTGTGCGATGCTGCTTCCTCTTAGAAGAATGAGGAAACATTGCCAATCTCTTTTCCTCCTTTCATTTTTAGTCACTATTTCACAACTAAGCACAACCCTCATGACATGTAAAAATAAAAATGTCCAACCATCAATTTTCTCTTCCTCCCACCCAAAACGTGTTTGATATGTTTACTCATATATTTAAATTACGAGGTTTTCCTGTGCCTGAAGTAGCCATATCTAGGGTATTGCTGGTATTTTTACAAGATGCAGGTGTAGTCAAAGTAATTAGCAGTTAAAAGCAGATTCATCTTTTACCAGTTATTAAGAAACACTGAACAGTGCTATTTAAATAGATAACATCCTGCTACCGAGAAAATATGATTAAAAAATGTATGCTAGTGAAAAGGACCTAGTACGTTATTACAAAAAAGGACACAATGGAAACAATAAGCTCTGCAAAATGCCCTTTTTAAAAAAGAGACTGTGCTGAATACAATGCAGATTATCTGAGAGAATATGCAGATATCACAAAAGAAAGATGAGATAGGAATTTTCACTGTGACAGAGAGGATTTATCGAGAAGTTAGAAAATAAATTCTTTGTCAATTGAGAGAAAATTGCTTGAACAACTCTGGCATCTGATACCAGTTCAAGGCTATTTGGATGCTCTGGATTCTCCTTTTAGTCTTAACTTGGTCTGTTTTAGAGACCACACAAACATTTCTCTGCTAGAAGCATTTATTTCTTGAAGTTATTATTAGCCATGAAGATCTAAAGCAGATCTGTTCTCAGCTACATTCATAGCCCAGATGTGGATATTGTGAAGACTCTGCATGAAGAATCAAAGCCAAGATTCCAGAGCCCCGTACAAGAGACCCACAGGAGATGAAAAGAAGGCTGTCTTCAGCATTTTCATCCTACAAGCTATTTAGGGGACTATGACTTCATACTTTTTTGTTCTCAAGTAGCACAGATGTGCTGTACCAATTCACAGATCTGGAAAAAGATGCGTAGAATGAGTGTAAAGAAGAAAATTCAATAATTTTTTACACCCAAAGTTGCAGCAGTACAAACACGGAACTGATAGGATTTGTTGCATTATTATTGGGGCAGATGGTCTATTCACAAAAATACTTACATTATATTTTGTCTGACCATCATGTCTGAAGAGATTCTAAAGCCAACAACAATAAAAATCTATAGCTGAAAAACAAGTTATTTTGTCCCTGTTGTCAGCTTGTTTAATATGCAGGAACAAATCCTGTCTGAATTAGCAGTGTCTTTCTTTTGACTTGTATGTTAGCTGCATGGTAGCCATTTTGTTGAAGGTTTGTTTTATTTTTACATCAAGAACTGTCATTTTAAAACAACACACCCTGTGTTCTGAACTCAAGAGATTAAAATCTAAACAACAACTGAACATTATGGTTGGACTAGAAGATCTTAGGTCTTTTCCTGCTTAAATGATTGTATCATTCTATGATTCTGTCCTCTGTAAGAGTGAAGGTATTAGCAGGACCAGAAAATAGACTTGCTGTGCCATGAAACAACTTCCAAGTATGTCAAAGAGGGTGTTGTAAAATTCCTTATTTTGTAGCTGTAAGTTTGCAATACCTTCTGCCAATAATGTTTCTGGGGAAAATAAAGCAACCAATAAAGTTCCTTCCTATGATTTTTCATTTACATACCATATTACTATCTCCTTTGCATATATGAAAATTACATTTGCCACCAACTGAAAAACATACAATATCCAAGGACAAAGATCAAACTGTGTGATGAATTCAAGAATTTGCATTGGGATGTCCCTGAACACCAGCATGCTGCCCTAGAAACCATCCTGATTCACTTGAGTCTTCTATAGAATACCACACAGCATCAGAGAGTCACAAACAGATCTGCAAGAATTTCAGGGATACATTCTCAATTCACAGCCATTATTCTACTCAGTGGTACAAATTAGCAAGGGAGATTCCTTAATTAGGAAGTGCTAAATTTAGGATTGCAATTTATTATTCATCTCAAAGGGTCACAGCCATCCATGTTTACTCCAGCAGCTACAAATGTGCACCTTATATATGTGCATTACAGTGTATGATTTACAGTGTGTAACAGGGTTTTGAAAAATATTGTCCCAACAAATGTGAACACTTTCCCATTTCTTTTTCCTCCCCCAGTCTCCCACTTCCACTCAAATAAGGTTAGCCAAGAAAAACCCTATTCACAGGAATTAAGATCTAAATATCCAATCCACTTTTGCAATTAACAAGTAGCCTCAGTCAGTGTCTGTGCCATAAACCTGCTCTGGAGGTTTATAAACAGGCCCTTGTATATTTTAATTTGAATGAAACAGGTATGAGCTATCAAAGGTGTTCATACCAGTAAGAACTACCTGAAAACTGCAAGAGCCACATTCTGCATCGCATTAATGGAAACGAAACAGGGAGGCTTTAAGATTCATGAATTAAAAGAAACCATGCTCTGGACTGAATTCCTCCGCTTTTGGTTACTTCTGTGGTGTAAATATCTCAGGAATTGGAGGAGCTAAGGATTCTCAAGATGTTATTCTGATGGTACTAGGCACAAAAAGGTCTCCTTCCTCCACGACAAGCCCAGCCACACCAAGTGCTGAGGATGCAGACGCTGTTTCATAGGTCTTGCAATCAAAGTTCATTAAAAATACTGTTAACTCATCATCTCCAGTTACTGACCCGCAATTGCATTGTCACTCAGCTTCCATGCTTCTCATCCAGCTTTGAATACAGTCTAAGCCTCATCTTGTTTTCAGGAGGACATTTAGCAACCAGCAAGGTCAGTGCCTTGACAAAGCTCAAAAGCGAGACAGATGTATTGGTCTACCACTAACTCTTCCTGCAGAGCATCCCCTTTAAAGTAAAGCATTGAACCTCAGTCCTGAGACATAAACCTCTGCAGATCTGTGCAATTCCATCTTTTATCAACCAGCTCCTTTAGCCACTATGACCATAACCAACTGCCAAAGAGGTCCTTGCATGTCAGAAGCAGCTGATTATGGAGGAGGACCATACTTTCTACTTGTCTCCCCAAACCTTGCACACGGAGAAAGACAGTGGTCCAAGTGGATAGTGGGTATGCTGTTAACCCCCACATATCACATACTGTCTTGGTCCACCATTTTTTGCTGTTTATTACAGTAATTAATTCAGCAGCTAGATGAAGGTATCACACTGGTCATTTCCTTCAGCTAACTTGCAGGAGCTACACATCCTTTCAACAAAGCCTTAGAATAGCTCATTTCCACTCCCTTTAGAGCAGGTGCCAGGCCATACCACCTGCAGGTTTATGACCTGTTAGGAATGTACAATGGAAGACACTTGAAGGTTGCAGCCTGTGCTGCAGACTAACTGCACAGGTCACAGGAGAGATACAGCAGTTGAAGTTGTTATTGATTTAACACCAAAAATACAACACTTACCATTGAAAGACAGGCTCTAAAGAGAGTAACTATTTGAGACTGATGTGCAGGAGAAACAAGTAACCTTAAGATACTATTTCAAATGTCATGTAACAAAAGTATGCCAGTATGGCAGCTGTGCTGAAGCACTAGCAAATCTGCAAAGTCTAAACTGTTTACTCCAGATATAGTGGACACATCCAATTGAAGTGGTCTGGAGTGCAAATCAAAATTCCAAGTAACAAGCTGCTGGATAGCTGTTGCAAAATCATCTGTTAATTCTTTCAAGTCTTGTCAAACAGAAAAATCTCTGATCCTCTACCAAAAGAAAACTCATCTAGCAGTAGTTGAAATAATTAATTTTAATGCAATAAAAAAATTACCCAAACTGTAAGACCAGCTCATAAATATGTAAATTTCGTTGTTATGAAAAGACTAGTCAATCCACTCCATGAAGAGATAGTGAGATATTAACTTCTTTATATTGTTAAGTGCCCATCACTTTTGCCCAGATAGTTGAAATTGCAATTTGCAAGTACACAAAGCTAGCTGAATAAAGACCAGCATCTCATTTCTCTCCAGCTAAAAAAAGAAATTGCTGAATGTAATCAGCACATTTTCACTCTAGATGAGAACGACAAATACAGTCGGTAATGTATTGTGCTGCATTTCTGGCCTTACAGCTGCTTAAAGCCTCTACTTCCAAAAAAAAAGTATCTCAAAAGTAGACATCTGTGGATGTAACTTGCCCTATGCAAATGTTTTCAACTTTAAAAGAAAACCAGTTCCCTCAGTGCCTAACTCCTTCTTGTAGTGCAAATCAGGAGGAAAAGAGAGGAGAGACAGTATGCTTAGATTCCTTCTTTCTGTTATTTCAGGAAGCTGTTTGGGAAAATAACTGCCCAGGCTTTGCATTTCAGAATTGCCTGAACTCCTCCAGCCACCAGCAAAGGGCTTCCCTTCAGCCAAAGCTCTGCTGCACCCACGCGCTCTTCAAAGCTCCTCCTGCTGATCCTCATAACCATTCCTGGAAATTGTTATTTGTGTAATCCAAAGCACAGCTCCAAGTGCATCTCTCTGGTCAGAACACCACATGCCTGACTGTTATAAACCACTCTGCACACAGTGCGAGGGACTTCATGCAGCTCCAAGGCATTTTGGTAAACAAGCGGACATGCTGCATACCAGACAAAAAAGTTTAACAGCACAGGGGAACTAGGAATTTAAAATGCATACAGGACTTCACTGACTTAATTATGGCAACCATCACACTTCAGTTTTATTTTTTTCAAAGCTTAAGGTTACTTACCGTACTTATCTAGCTTTAAAATGTCAGAGCACAGCCACAAAAATGGGTATTATCCACATAATTACGCAATGCAATATGCTACTGCTTTCCTACTCTTTGTGCATTTTATGCAAATAACACCTGCAACTTCTCTTCTATTTTTCAACATCTTCTAGACAGCAGAGGAAAAACCTGCTCAAAGCAACATGGGAAGAAAGCACCTAAAAGACCGAACACACTGTCAGGGCACCATCCACATTCATCCCTTACGGCAGATGCAATTCCAACTCTTAGACTTTTGGCTAACCAGTAAGGTGGCAGAAACTGGAGGAAAGCTATCTCCAGTTACTCCTGTTATTTTGTATTCTTGCTCTTATTTCTAGGCAAGTGGACTGCAAAAAAAAAAAAAAACAAAAAAAACACTAACCTCCCCCCACCACCACCACAGATGGCAGCTTGGCACCCTCCAGCCAAGCTCACACCTGCAGTTTCCATGACCGCTGCTGCAGCTGGGCTTTTTGTCTCCTCTCACCGACAAAAACTGCAAAATACGCAAGTGTTAAGTGACCCACTACCACCATCCATTTCATTAATTAAGTAAGTCCATAGGAAATCAAGATGCAAGCCTCCACTCTTGGCTCTGCTCCCACCAACACAGCTCTGCTTATTCCAGAGGAAGAGGTAACCTTCAGGCTTTGGGTTTAGAATCATTTGCCAAGGGGAAATTTCAATCCACAAAAGGAAGGGAAAAAAGAAAGCATACAAAAGTGATAATTCTGAAGAGGACTTCACAGTCACCAATACCAGCATGAACCACAGGAGGTCTGTGCTAAACAGGCATCATGAGCCCTGCAAGGGCAGAGGCAGAGCTCTTCACTGCAGTTTCACTTGGACTCTCGCAGTTAACAACCCCAAAATGGGAGTCACCAGTTTCTTCACAACACTTTATTTATTCCAGGCCATGGCTTGGCACAGCTGTTTCCATGAGCATCAGGACAGTGATGTTATAGAAGGCAGTATGTTTTCTTGCACGGTCCGAGTTGTGGCAAGACAATCTCTCCCCCTAGTCTGTAAATTTTATGCAAAATCCACAGATGACAGACACCACTAAACCCCAAGTCTGCATTTCCTTCAGAAATCAAAGCAAAATTTCTTATGGGTACCAGTTCAGTTAAATTTTTTAAATATATATATATTTATACAAAAAAAGATGCTCCCAGAGCATTTTCCAGCACACCTGCCACTCCAGAGACACTGCCTGTTCCCACACCTCTCTGTGCTGGAAGGCTCCAGCCACAGTTGTGTCCAGCACAAGGCTTGCAGCAAACTAAGTCCTGACCAGCCCACCAGAGATAATCAGGTTAGATGATCTAATGGTCCTTCTGGTCCTCAAAAAGAAAATTAGCTGTGAATCACTTGGATGTTTTGAAGCTCTGGTCCAGTTTCTCCCACAGATGGAGACCAGCCATTGCAAGATGAAACTCAAATCAAAGCCAAGTTTTACTTTTGTGGTCAGCAGCACAGACATATTTCAAAACCAAGGTGAAGCAGATGACCAGGGAAGAGAGGTGAAGCCAGACAGACTTCTCTCTGTCTGTGGGACGTGGAGGCATTCAGTTGACTAAGAAACAAAAGGGTAGGGCCACAAAGAGCCTGAGAGCCTTTCTGGCCTGGTGCTTTCCATGTGCAAATCCTAAATGGCAGCCACTGGTCCTCACTGTTCATTCACTCACTCATACTTATGAAAGAACAGTTCTTACATCAACTGGGCAAAACTTGCTATCTTTGCCTCTTGCACAGGTAACTGGGGAATAATCCTCTCATCATGCTTCACCCTAATACTTTATAAAAGATTTAAAAAAAACCCCTCAGAATTACGCACTAGATGACAAGGATTACCCAAGACGCTTTTTTTTTTAAGCTTAGAAGCTACTTTTTCTCCAAGACTGACCCTTCCAGTTGTCCATACTAAAGCAGCTCAGATATTTAAGTCTTACAAGGCTAGCACTGTTCAGTGCTTTCGCAGAAACCTTCCCAAACAGAATTAATTAACTGATAAATTAACTGATAAATTAATTATATCTGGGATCCTAAATAAAACTCCTGCATCCAACCTAGGGATGCTGTTCCTCATGTTTGTGCCAAAGCAACTCTACTCCTACTCTTCCATCAGCATAAATGAGTCTAAAAATAGCCTTATAAAAATATTAAAATGGGTTTCATTACAGCTTAAACTAGTGAGATGACTGACAACTATGTTCCCACAAAGCAAACTCCCCGTAGACCCTTTTTAAATATCCTAAAAAGAGTTGCAGCTCTACCTACAGAATTGAAATCGAAAACAAGTTAACAAAAAAACAAAAGAGAACGTAAATTATTATAAACAAAGTGTTCATTGCTGCATGGAAAAGTCTTTGTTCAAATATACTGCATTTAAGAAATCTTATTATTGTGTAATTAAACCCTTAACTAATTTGGCCAGGGAAGTGGAGCTTTAGAAACAAGGCTTTCAGGACTGTCTAGTTTGACATCTTCTTTACATGGCACAAACGAGTTTGTCTGCCTTAATCCTTCCTATACAACCACGGAGAAAGGTCTCTATGTGCTACAAGAAGCACTTGAGGTTTTCAGGGATCAAGAAAAGAGCAACATAACTTTAGCTAGGCCTAACCCCATTTACCCAATCAATACAGCATCTTGCTCATTTCTTGTTATTACCTGTCCTCTTGCAAAACGAGGCTGTTCTCCTACACACTGATTCCCAAGTCATCCATCTTAATGCAAATATGCTGAAAATGCTGAAGGAAACATGTAGGGCCACAATCAGAAGGAAAAAGCACAGAAAGCCACAGAAGCAGAAAACAAAAAAACCACAGGTAAGCCTCTTTCCAATAAAAACAAGCAATGCCCTCTGCAAAGCAGAACTAAGTGAACCAGACAGGGAAATCCAGACAGACCCATGAAACACCAGAAAACAAATCCCAGACTTTTATTTTTAAAAAAAAGTTAAATTAAATTAAGAAGTGTGGAGAGTGTGAAACTCTAGCTGCCCCCAGGATTCTGTATCCACCTGTTCAGTCCCAGTAAGGCTTTGGGGTAGTTCTGGGCATGCAAAGCATATCTGGGATCCTAAATAACTTTGCTGAAGGAATTAGGTATAGGAAATACAGACCCTACATTTTTAATGTAGTCACTTTGCAGGAGTTACATGGCATCTCACACTGATCTCCAAAGCAGCATCTCACACTGGATCTCCAAGTAACTCGCACAAACGACGCAGATCTGAAGACCAGAAGAAATTCTCATTGCCATAGATGAGTCTTACAAATATATGTGCCTAGCAATGTCTGACATTCAGGTCTTGGGGTCAAACTACCACTTCACACCTCCATCCCAGGGGATGTTAAAATCCCTACAATCCAGGACTATTCTTGGAAATCTTTATTTTATTGTCCCTTTAAACAGAACTAGATCTTGCTTTAACTAGAAATCATTGCAATTATGTAAATTGCTGTTATTGCATTGCTTGCTTTTAAAAAACAAACAAAAAAAATATAGATTATAAATTCTGTTGATCTACTTACTGAAACTATTGTTTGAGGCAAAATATGTCATTACAAGAAAAAGTTAAAGACTCCTGTTTGCCTTGTGTCCCTTCAACCTTTCCTAACGGCTGGAAGCAGTGAATCAAAGGTAAAATGAACTGACTTGCCCCAGTTTGTTTCCATGCAACTTAAAGCTGCATCATTAATGTTTAATGCTTATTCTCATTGGTCACAAGAAGCTTTTTACATGCTGAATATGTTTTATCTAAGAGACCTTTTCTCTTAGAGAGAGCTATTCATACATCTTTCAGCTTCTGGGTACACCTAGAGGGCACAAATTTTGCGTCCAACTTCCTTTCTTGACCAAAAAAAAAAAAAAAATCACATATGAGAGCAAGTCAGAACCAAATTGGGACTAATTCGAAGTAAACAAAAGTTAAGCATTAACGCAAAAACATACATTGCTTTATCCCTGACGATCATGACCTCAAAAACTGAACTCTAGAGAGGCTGAAATTCTGACCAATTTCAACAGATTAGGCAAGACTCAAAACACTGGAGACAGGGAGCTTTGGAAAGGATATTGAATAGATGAAATTTTTAACCTGACCAAGCTTTAGCCTTCATTAGCCAACCTCAGAGCACAGGACAGAGTTCTTGCCACTTAGGCTCAAAAACCCCTTGGCAATATTCATGATGGGCAGATGGGTGGTTGTATGCACTTCTGAAGGCATTAGTTTTTTTCCCGTGAGAGAACCCATTAACCCTAACAAGAAAGCTTTATTCTAACAAGTACATTTGTTTTAAAATACTCAGATCTAAACTTTAAGCCTAATTATTCTATGCATAAAGTCACCCTAGAGTAACATCTCAAGCACCTTCTTCGCTATCTCTATAGACGCACACAACAAGTTCAGCACTTTCACCCTAGTTGGGAACATACATGAACGAGGCTTTTTCCTGCACTCCTGATTTTGGAAGCCATGTTAAATTAGCAAGGTTGCCAACAAAGAAAACACCTCGTGAACATCAGAGTGTCTGAAATCAGCAGCCACTTCAGAGAGAACAGCTAAAACCCCTGTGAAAGTGCAGCTTGAGAAATATGGAGTTTATATTGCCAAGTGAAGCCAGCCTCAAGCTTACAATGAAAGATTAAAATCTGTTCGTCTAAATCAATTATCCGTCCCGAGTGCACATGGTGCACTTGAACCCAAAAGTCTGGGGAGGGCTTTGCATCATGGCACACACTCAGTGACAACACTCATTTCCCCAGCAGCAAGCTGCATTTCAGCTTAATAGCTAAAACACTCCCTTGACTATATTTACAACCAAGGCTCCTGCTCTGGAAGAGCTACACGTGAACTCTTTACCTTTGAACCAAAGTGACTAACGCTCACACAGAGCTGCTATTCTCCATGCAACACAACCTAGATTTAAAATGGATACACACTCACAACAGCATCCAATAGAAATGTGCTCTCCTGGACTCCAGTGATTTTGCAAACTATCAGAAAATGAACAAGCATTAAAAACAGGGATAATCCATCACAATATGCACTTTATATATTTACTAAAAGTACTTTGGATTTAATTTATTTATAACAACTCAACGTTCCGGACTTCCATCACTATATAGTGCAAATATAACAAAATCTTATTCTAAGACTCTCATTTCAGGACTCTGCTTACTACCTGCTTGCAAGAAAGGCAGATTTTTTTACTTCTGCACAAGTACAAAGATGAAGATGATTCCTCAGCAACATGAGTCATTATATTCTTGAATGACAGTTTCCAGTCCTACTTCTCAAACTGTTAATCTGGTCATATCTCAGTGCCAAATTATCTCAGATTATTCAAATGCATCATTACTCTCTTGACGCAAATGGTTTAATCCAGTAATTTACTGAGTTTTTTTAAATCACTGTAATACTTTTACTATGGACTTGCATACGTAAACAGTGAATATAAAAGATGACCTGTATGAACAGATTTTTTTAAAACAAAAAGCTTCACTTCTTCATGAATATGTACCAGATGTCCCCTAAATATTCCTAGCACAACACACAGAGCTCCTCTTTGTCCACCATACATTCCTTCCTCTCTACACTCACCTTCTTCAGCCCTCTCCATCATCCCCAAATACCAAATGAGTCCAAGTCAAGGCTCCCTCTAAGCTGGCTGAGCAAATGGCACTCCTTGTGTGCACATGTATGTCCACATCTCCAGGTACCTACAACATACAACTTCACCCTCTCCTCCGAGATGCTTGAAGACAAGCACATGCTGTTATGTATCTCCTTTTCTAGCACAGCCATGAAAAACAACCTTCAGTCACACAAAATGACATCTTCACACTTTGGGCTATTTCATCAATGCCCCAGCTTTACTTCAGAGATCAAGCCTGGCCTCAATACCAGGGAATTACTGGGCTGGGGAAAAAGAGACCAAACCATTGCTGCCTGCCTTAGTCCAATTTCTGTACTTAGAGGATTCGTCTGGACAATGAGCACTGCTCTGCATTCCTTCCCCACTTCCACCACACAATGCAACTTTTTACTTTGAAAGTGACCCTAAATGGAAGATTCCATTTCATTTTCATGCACCTGACCCTGCTACGCCCTGCTGGACTAACTACAAATGGTGCAAACCAGGCTTTCCATATTGCCTGGCACACTGAAATCCTACAGTCTACACAAGCCAAGGTTTGACACTTTCCAACCCCTCCTCTGCTTAACCCTGCAAAACCAAATACATTTAGCAGGTGTGTCTGGGCCTAAGTAAGGGCAGAAGCTGGTCCTGCAGGTGAAAACACATTAACAATACTATTCATCATGCTCAGCAGAACAAACACCAGCTCTGCTTCAAAACAGAACAATGGCAACACCATGGCCACACCAATAGTGGCTGTCACTCTTGGGAGAGAATGGACCCACTTCCCAGGAGTATCTTTCACTTGGGGGTGGGCTGAAGCAACTCCAGAGCACACACTCATCAGTGTATTCTTCAGAGTTTCCATCTGGCAGTTCTACTGAGAGAGGGGGTTAGTGTTAGAGAAAAAGACATCCCCCACCTCACCTCCAACTCCATTGTGCAAAATGCCTATTTTCAGCCCTCACCCTACACGCTGAGGTGCACAGCACTGCTCCTGTAGTAATGGCAGCCCCAACCCGACTGCTTGCTTGCCATCCATCAAGGCTTCGTACAGGGTTGCATGGAACTGCGAAATACACTCAAACACAGCTCCAAAGTGAAGTCCCAGCCAGCTCCTTGATATTAGTTACTATAGAAACCAGTCCCTCGGCACAGGCGCTCACAGCAGGAAATCATGCAGATTTCAATTTTACATAGTAATAAATGCTGCGGGAGAGGAGAATTTCACAACAATTGCAGGGGCTGATTGTACAAACCCAGACCTCTCCTACCCCATGACACTGTGAATGAATGTGCCCACGCACACAATTGCCACTGCTCTTAGTTTTGAAGTGGTTTCCACAAAGCCTGAATTGGGTGGCTGATGGAAAGGTGGTAGCATTTTTCAATGGCTTCATTAGATTGGAAAACGTACTCACTTTTAAGTGCAAGAAGCCCGGGTCAAAACAACAAAAAAAAAGCACCAACTGCAAAGCAGTAGGATGATTTAAGCATATATAAAAGTACACACAGTCCAAACATTTTACAGGAAGTACTGTCAGGTCACAACCCAGAGCTCCTTTGGAAACACCCCATCTTCCTTTCCTTCTCCACCCTGTCCAAAAAAACACCCTGAATGAAGGGCAGGTCACAGATTTATTTGTAGAAAAAAACTGCAGTAGAAAGCACAAAGACAAGAGAGGGAACTCTGAGCCCTGAAATGAAACAGTGAGGTAATTATATTATTTTAACTTTTCAGAAGTAGTTCTACAGGTTGGACTCCATCGTGCGTGGGAGTGGAAGAGAAGGACACACAGCACAATGCACTCTTGTGCCAGGCAGATCTTAATTTTCTACTGAAATGCAACAACCAGCAGGGACTCTTCCCCACCTCTAAATGAGCCCATAAGCCTGAGCAGTGCAGCTTTTACTACATAAACCAGGGAAGAACAGAGCAGGGAACTGCTTCACTGAAGAAAACTAACGTGAAGGGAGGAGGGAAGGGGTGAACAGCTTGCACAGCAACAGGGACAAACATTTGTGCTGGCAACACCCGACAAATCATCAAGCAAACAGAAGGACAAGAAAATGAAGGAAGCTGGTCTATTTTTAAGCAAGACCTCATTATTACCATGAACGTGCACTGCTTCCTGGGAAGCAGCAGGTATGCAAACATGAGATGAATCATATCACCAAGTAAATCACCTGGCAGTAGAACACTACTTTGCATGGACACACACAGAGTGAACATGTACAATCCATGGTCCTGACACCTACGAAAATGTGTGGAAGAGCATCCTTCTGGGAGGCAGCCTGCATTATGGAGAGCAAAAAAAAAACCTGTTAGACAATGCAAATGTCACTGCTGCTTCTGAAAATGACTTTTGTTAATGATTGGATGGAGCTCCATTGTTCTGGACACTCCACTCGCAATTAGTCTGCTGGAGCTTGTAATTTCACTTTTTGTATAGCTCTCTTATGTCATTAGAAACAAACATAATTTGTGTTCAGCCAGGGTAGGAATAGACTTAGGGAGTTGGAGAAGACATCTCAAGTGAAAGTACACATTTTATACCACAGCCTTTGCACAAATTGCCTTGCTGATACAAAGGAACTTCACAAGTGGTTCAAGGGCACGTGGACTGGGGCACAATGAGGTTGAGGTAACTGCAGGACTCTGTCAGGTCCACACTCATATCCCTACAGGTCCATTGAGTTTGCAAGAAGCAGCTGACAGCACCAATCTGATACTTCACCAACAAGTCTCCTCAGAAGGCACCACTGAGGTGACCAACAAAAGGACAACCCCCAAACCTGCATTTCCAGACAGCTGTGAGGCACGAAGGACAAGGCTGCAAAGTTCAGCAACTCCTCTGTGGCCTCCACAGTTTGTTATAGGCAAGGTCCACAAGGCAAGAAGCACTACTTGAGTTCACAGAAACCTTGCTTAGTCTGAACTAATTTTCTGATTCTCCTCCCACAGCACAGAGAACTTCCCCCTCTGTCTTAGGGCAAATAAAAAAGATACTAAATAAAACGCAATGGAAACAGATCTTCAGCTACCTTTGCTACCCAAACGGTGACAGACTAAAAATAAGCAAGAGCTGCAACAACTCTCTTGTTGTGGTTACTACAGGATTGTAACTATGTGCCAACTAGTAATTTATCACATCAAAAGGCTGCCTGAATTAGCCTGAAAGGGGATCTCCCACCACAGAAACATGTGCTACACTGGGAAAACCAACCACCAACCAAAACCTCAGCCTCCACTTTCAAATCCACATCCCATCATCAAAAGGATGCTTCTGCATCTTTGATTCTAACCTAATAAATTATCTGAAGGAAATCCTTAGAGCCATTTATGATTTATCCTCATTACTTCCCAAACTGGAAGTTTAAGACATCTAAAGTTTAATTCTGTTGCCAAGACTGAGAAAATTCTTTACAGCTACAAAGCCAGTATTTAGTTACTGAAGTGTAGGTGCTCTGCGTGAAGATGCCCACATAGATATTAAATCATCATGTAACTGGAAACAACAATCAATTTATCCATCCCAAGCCTGCAGAAAAACCAGGATCTCATATTCTATCCTCTTAAAAGCAACACAGCTGTGTAAGAGAGAAAGAACCACGACTAAGCAAATGAAACATTAACTCTAAGCTGTTCCCCCTCCCCACACTCCCAAAGATTTCCAATTCACATGACAGTGAGCAGACTCACATTGTCATGTGAAAAAGACCAGCCACTCCTATCTTAACACACTTGCCCACTCCTAGAATGAAGTATTAAAGAAGATTATTTGCTTCTTGCCCCCTCTTCCTTTTATTCTTCTCCTTCATCCTTTTACTTCTCTCCTTCACACAAGCTGGTCTTGCATTCAAATTTTCTGTTTAGCACACATAATCACCTGGTAGCTTTACCCCCTTTCCTAACAACACTCCAATCTCTTAGCAAAGCACCTTAAGCTAAAAAAAATATGGGTTGCAGGGCAAATGCAAACTCCACTCCTGCGTCACTCTGTGCACCATACCAAGGGGCAGCTGGCTATGTAAGTTATTATAGCAATTATTTTTGTCTATTGCCCTGAATATTTCTCCTTAGGTAGGGACAAAGCAGCACAAACGTTGTCAATGACCCTGAGCTGGATTTCATCTTGACCTCAAGGAAAAAAATAAGGCTTAAATAAATAATATTTCTTTATGCTGCAATGCCCACACTCACCCAAAGAAAAGGCAATGGCCACATTTTACATGCAGAGCAGCCCTTCCAAGCTCCTCAGTATAAAATCTGGTCATTAATAACCAAACCACTTCTCTTCTGTTTGGGCATATAAGGTGTTCATCCCACTTTGACTGCTCCAGCCAAACAGGCTCACATCACCAGCAAAGTTCTCAGTGTGACACACCTTTGAAAGACATGGACTGACATTTGCTACTTGTCTAAAGACAGGAATGTGGAAACAGCAAATGACACAGCACTGCCCTTGTATATGTGTTTTGTAGTTTTAGTTCTTGTAAAGCAGCATATCCAACTCCCACTTCACCAAATGCATCAGGTAAGTAATATGCATCCAGCTTCAAAATTATCTGCCAATGGTTCTGGATTTGGTCCTGTGTTTTACATCATCTTCATGAAAACACAATGGAAGACTGAATGCTTCATTTAAATATTTCCTGACTATTTTATACATGAAAATCCATAAAGAAAAAGTCTGGACTGTATCATTTTACTTCAAGACTCCATAGGAGGAATAAGTACTTATTACAAAGTCTTATCTTAACTGACAGGAAGCTTAAACAAAGGTTTTGCTATTTGAGAGCGAGCATCTGAAATTAAAGAGCAGTCAGAAAGACAAAGGAATTGGACAATGAGAATGCCTTTCTTCTTGTGACCAGCTTTGTTTTAACTCTGAAATTAGGCACAGATCATCATCACAAGTCCCCAGTCCAAAGCCAGGAGCAAAGCAGGTTATTTCAAAAATGTTGTACAGCTTTTAGCTCTACTGCTCTAGATTGTGTTGTCTTTCCCCTCCTGAGGCTTCGTTTCTGTTTTATCTTTTTTCCCCATGAAAACAAATAAATAAACAAATAAATAACACCTTTCAGTACAGTCCTTAAGATTTTGCTGTGGCACCAAGGATTTATCAAACCTCGGGTCACACTGTGCCAAACTTGCAGTGAGTGAGATATTGGTTCAGAAAGTCTAAGCACACTTAGATGGAAGATAAAAGATGCTAATTCCAGACCCACAACACTTTGTGAGCTTGTCACCTTGGAAAACCACTTCAATTCATTTAGATCCTGGCTCAAATGACAATGGAACACCCAGAGTAAGGACTACCTGAAGGTGTGCTCACATAATAGCTGGAGCAACACGGATGCAGAGTCTGCCCAGGAACACAGACCTGCAGTAAAAGGTACTATTTTAAGTATTAAACATCAAGAGCAGTCACTGAGTACTGCCACAGAAGAGCTACCTGACACAGACACTCACAAATACTAATCAAATTTAATTTTGTAAGTAAAAGTGTTAAACCATATTTATATTTTTGTGTGCTGTTGAAGTTTAATGAGGACTGAAAAAAGTACACGCACTTTAATGCAGCATTTCTTCCACACTGATATATCCTGACCCTCTAAAGGGTAACATTAAAATGACTATGCTGCTTTTGGTACCCTGCCACTGCTGCTTCCCATGCAGATTCAGGCTGAGTTTTGCTTCCAGGTCTACTCAGTGCCCCTTGGTAGCTGGCTGACCATCCCTGGTACCTCCCTCCCTGCCCTCAGACCCCTCTCAACTGGAATTTCCTACAACTCTTGTCAGTAGCTCTGCATTGCCTTAAAATCCTCTCAGCCATCTGTAAAATGAAAGAGATGGAAAACGTAATCGATGTCAGAATTACCAAAGGCAGGGAACACATCCCTCTAGTAGCACCTGCCAAGAGGCAACTTCAAACAGCATTACATTCCACGGAATCCAAGCGGCCAGAGAAAGCTGTGTGATACACTGACACCCTCCTGAAGTGATTTAACTAATCTGCTAATATCAAACACACCTATGTATATGCAAAACCCTTCAATATGAATGAAAAACAAAAAACCACAAGACTTGCGTATCAGCTGCCTCATTAACAATCTCACTTTGAAGATCGGTTTTAAGCTTGGGTAAATCAAAGCTTTTATACCATCTTTCCATAAATTTTAATTTACACCTGTGCAGATGCAGGTAGGCAAGACTGGGGCAGGGTTTTATCCATGGAAGTTGTTGATGGTGTATTAAGTGGGTACAGAAGAAGCATGCATGTCTTCACATTAATCTCCCTTATAACACAAGCAGGATAGTCACTTTTCACACCTACTTTTTCAAGTTCCTGAGCTCTAGTACTTATCTACAAAGGACATTCTAATGCAGCAGAAGCAGAAGAATATTAATATACAAAAAGCAATTTACACATGTCCTTTTACATACTGTTGAAACCCAATTTATATCATATATAAACATTGTATTTGGGATGTACAGTTCTTGCCTTCATGGGAGAATATATTTTTATTGCACAAAAATCAGGTAAAACAGCTATTAAATGAAATTAGACTTAAATTCTTCCATGCTTCAGTTAGAGTTGATGCAGATAAAAACATTCAGAATTTCAAATATTGAAAGACATAAGTCATATAAGAAAAACCCAAACTAAAACTCACAAGCACACATCTCCCCACAAGGGAGACTTTTAAGGTATTTAAGAGTTGTTATTATTATATTATTTAAGCTCTATTAAGGATTTAAAGGTACCATAAAGTACTTCATTCATTTAATGTTTTGTGAGCATTCTCTTTAATAATCATAGTGAGAGATAATACAGATTCCACTGCAGACTACTGAGTTCTGCTGGGCTGAATGCCAAACAGATGCAGCTTGAATAACACAAACTGCTACATAGATGTCTCTATTTTGTCAGAGCTCAAAAACCAAAACATTTGAAGGAATTTTGTTTTCAAAAATCTCTGATACCAGCAAAAAACAGCACACACTGCTATACAGCTAGCATTACCAGAGAATTAGCAACATAACTTGACAATCTCCCCCATTCAAATGTTCCTCAGACAACCAGACCCACAGAAATCTAACATTTTGGTGATACATGCATCAGAACTACTTTCTCTGTGTTTTCCCTTGTCAGGCTAAAATCAAAAAGCATTGAACTGAGGGAACTGAACTGAGGAAGAAAGAGAGACTAAACTTTGGGTTGATACACATCTTAATGGAGAGACAGCAAGGAGGAAGCAAAAACTGAAATGAGCTGGTTTGGAAATGAATTTGTGTACTGAGTCACCACAAAACATGAGGTACTTCACATTCAGGGCTTTTCCTACTTCAGAAACTACAAAGTGAAGAAAACACAGCAAAGTACAGGTTCTCTGACTCATCCAACCATAGGTTTTACCATAGGCAGAGCTCCAATTATGCCTTCTATCTGAGCTGCAAATGGGAACATGAAGATTAACATCGTTACCACTGCAGAATTGGAAGGAAGTAAATGACATGGAGAGAAGGATGCACCAAAAGGGAAAAGACAAAGCTTGGCAACAGCAGTAATGGCACTCAAAGTAAAGACACCAGTTGTGATAATGCAAGTAAACTCTCATTCTTGAGCACTTGGTGACTGCAAAGGAAATTGTCTCCCCTTGTGTGTGTGTGGATATGTACAACATCCATGCAAACACTTTTCTTTCTTTCAAAGCTAATGCTGATGTAAACAGATTAAAGAGTAGCCAGAGTGCTTCTGTTGACTGATAAAACACTTTCATCAGCTAGATCAGTGAGTCTTAAAATAACAGGCCACTTTCTGTAAAACTATAAGCAATTACAAATTAAAGGCAGCACCCAGCTTCACACCACTTCAGTCATCCTACAAGGAACTAATGCTGTCCCTCCAAAGGAGGCACCTGCTCCAGCATTTGTGATACAGTTAGTTCCCAGAAGAAGCATTTGGCTCATGCAATGATAAACCAGCCTCAAGACTTAAAATACATCAACCTTCCTGCCTTTGTCATGGGAAGTGCTACACAAGTCTCATATATCTCCAGCAACTGAACATGAACTTGTCTGACTTTGGTTAATCTGTAAACTGTAAAATTGGTTTTATCTGTTAACCCTCTAAACAGTGTGAAACATAGCCAGGTGTTTGATTAGACAATCAAATACATAATTTCATAAACTGAGTAAGTAACAGGCAAAATTTAACAAAGAATTTTTGAAGTCAGGTAAGTCCTGAAAGGGAAAATTGAGAACCTATTAAAATTCCCACATCAGAGAAGAATAAACAGTTTGTTCTGTTTTGGTTTTGGAATATAATTCTTTATACTGATGACAAAATACATTTTAAACGATTTGTGCCTGTATAAGTCATGGGGACTTTTGCCATCACCTTCAATGAGGACAGGTGTTTATCCCTGTCCACAGCAAGGTAGAAAGATCTGTTTTTTTAAAGGACAAAGGTGCAACCTGAATGGGCACAAATGGAAGTTGGTCTGGGAGGCAGATCACAACCACCAGCTAACTTGAGTTTTGATTCACTGCCCAGAACATCACTTTCTAAAAATAAAACCAAAATTCCCTTCCATCCTTTCAGTCAGGGAAGGCAGAAGACAGAAGAGAGTAGCTATATAAATTTGGCATGCCTGGATTCACAGAGCTCCTTTTGTAAAGAATGTGTTCAAAGAGAGAAGAGACAAGACACGACACTTGCTGGACATGGTCCAAATAAGACAGCAGAAAGTGTAAAATACCCTCCAAAAACCCACACAAATCATTTTTGTTTGAGAGTGGGAAAGTTTCAGTCATTCTGGTATCTCAATGCAAGCTCTATAAACCTGCCACCATAGCTAGAAGACAAAGTCTCAAGGATTTTGGTAGTTTACTTTGTTTCCCATTGGGAAAGGGAGAAGAAACAGAAGAGAACATGCTTGAAGGAATCACATGTTAGAAATCTAAGTTAAGTTCTGCCTTGGGTCTCTGCGTTAGTTTATTCCACTTTCTGTCATGTTTATTATTTTATGTGAGTAGATTACCCATAATTTACAGTAGGTATGCATATAATGAGGAACTTCTTATCAGAATGTAAATATTAGCATTAGACAGGAAAAAAAAATTCTTCACTCTGGTCATTCTATGACTCCATACTCGCTCCAGCAGCTGCTACCACTCCTGTCAGCCAGAAGGGAAGGGAAGCAGAAGTCTGGCTGAGCTTGCATTCCACAAATGGGAATGCACACTCTTTACATCAGCAATATTACTTTCTTACTCTCCAAGTCAAATGCCAAGGGCACATTAGGACTTTAAAAAATGCTGCAAAACCTTTAAGGTTGGAGGTGACCAAAAGCTGCTCACTCAGCAGTGATTTATCTGCACTTTGGATTTACTCTCCAGCAACAGGCCAAGGACAGTGACTACGGGGAATGCCCTACCACTGCAGGGACATCTGCACATGATGCTTTGGTCACTGGGCATCCAGCATCACAGAGAAGCAGCCTTTTGTCTCCTTCCAACTCAGCAGTCTGGAAAGAATGCCAGCTGCACTATCTTGGCTTTCCATACTCACCAACAAGCTTATACTGCTGCCCAGAGAAGCCCACAGCCCAGGAAAATTAATTTTGACCAAGAATTTCAGGCTTAAGGGACAAAAGACAAGCAAAGACTTTCCTCAAAGATATAAGTACAGATCACTGTCATCATTACTGGCAGACCCCAAAGGCTGTAGCATCAGTCAGTATCTGCTCTGTCTCCAGCAATCCCACACGTATTTATTCCAGCTGAGTACCGAGCCTTTTACATTCACACAAGGTACAGAAGCGTCAGTGAATAGAGATTTCTGTAAATCTTGCTTTCTAAAATATTATTCATCAATGTATAATTCAAATGGTAATTAAGAAGCGTTCACATGATTGATGACACATTTAAATTACAGGTTTCCAGCATTTTTTTTCAGTAAAGACAACTTCCTTTTTCACGTGACACTTTTTCAAAGTGCAAGTCCATCTAACAGATGTCTCACAGATCTGCTTGTCAATGTAACAAGTTAAGACTTCTTTTTATTACGACAAATGGTATAAACCACCCAGCATTCTGTTAAACTCAATATTGACACATCTGCTTACCACGTGTATTAGTAGCCATGTCAGCCACTTTCTGAAAGGCATCCAAAAAGGCAGCAGCTGCTACTACTGTAGTCCTGAAATGCATACAGATAACAAAACATTAGCAGTGTCTCATTGATGCCTATTTAATTACTGCCAAAAACATTTAGGCTTATAAAGAATAACACTGTGAACTTGCAGAGGCCACAAGAAGTATTCTCTTTTATATTTGAATTTAGCCTTTTCCCTCCTTCATTTCTTAATCCCTTCCTCGCTTTGTGTTAGCACTATGGACTTGGAGGCAGCCACGCTAATTCCATGCTGAGAATTGCACAGGACAGGTGCTGTTTCAAAAGAGCACAGCCACCCTCCTTCTAGCTGATTTCCTCTGATGAACTAATATTAAGCAGTCAAACATGAAAAACAAATCTAACACAAATTATACTTCATCCATTAGCGAACAAATTACAGCCACTGCTATTTTCAGGGAACATGTGTATTTTAAGAATAAACATGCAGGAAACTCCTTTTATCTAGGATCCTGGCCACACAATTTCCTGAATTTTTCATCTGGGGAGCATGAGCATCCCTTGAAAGAGAAAATAGCAACTTCTTGGAAATCAGAGTGGTCTGGAGTTCTTGGGCAAACAGAAAAGCAGGAAAAAAAGAAGAAAAAAAATCACTATTTCAAGGAAAATAAAAACCCAAACCACGAAACACAACAATCCTCAAACCCTCAAAATCAACAAAACCCCTTTTTGATCCACTGCTCCTCCAAGCAGGACCTGTACCTGAGAGGTACAAGAGTAATCTCAGAGACTTCACAATCCAAAATAACAACCCCACTAGCCCAATCTCCCTCCATGTTGGGAAAACACAGACCACACATCCCTCCAAGGGGACAGCAAACGTGAGTTACAATTTTCCAAACACGTCTGTTCTACATAAGCAGGCCCCAGAGCCCTGAACACCTCAGGTCAGTCCAGATTTCTGAAGGTTTATAGTTTGGTTGACCCAATTAAAGTGAAAGTAGGCCAGGGCTCTACAGGTAATGCACAACTGTGCCCTCTCCCCAGTTACTTCATGGTTCTGTTTCAGCACATCTTTTCTAACAGTAACTCTGATTTTCTCTCCTGATGGTGTCAGTCAACCTTTTCAAGCAAAATCCAGAGCAGAGCCTATCAACTCCAGTTTGTTCCAAGAGTTCCTTGCTAGCCTCAAAAAACCGGGCAGACCTGCAGGGAAGCTGATCCTTGGCCAGAAAGACCACAGGACTGCTTAATTAGGTCACATTTTATGCAAACCTCACTCCAAATATGCTCAAGATACAGAGGACATAATTGGCAGCATAGTAAATGGCCTACTGACAGCACAAAAGATTTGAACACACACACACAAAAAACCACCCCAGGCGTGAGAGGACCAAGCAAATGCATAAGGACTCTCCACATGCCCAGGAGATTAAAGGGAGGGCAAACCCTCCCCTACCCTGACAGCTAGCTAGCAACATTGGGCCCTGGAACCAATCTTTTCTGGGATTTTCATTAGCAGTGTTTGTGGTGTTCATCTTCCAAACTTGTGGGTCACACTGTTATTCATGTACCATGCTGTTAATTATTAATTATATCGCTAATAACAAAGTTCCATTTCTCCAGTAACAAGATCCAGGAGGACCTGGCTCCAGCTCAAATGACATCTGTTGTCCTTTATCAGAGCACACAGAAATGAAACAGCAGCAAAAGGCTCACATTTGCTAGAAACAAACAGCAAATCCTCCAACACAGGCTTTCAAGCTGCCTGCTTGCATGTTCCTGTAGCACTGCACTGATTGAATGCAACACCACAGGATTGGGAAATAAACAAAACTATCCCTCATGCCATCCCACAAGGCCTGTGTTGGAAGAGTACAAAATGCTAGGAAAGTTCTCCATTTCTCTTTTTTCTTTCCTTCCTCTGCACCTTCAATACTCACTGTGACATGACTGCTGGAAAAGGAAAAAAAAACACATGCAAGTGTGGTATTTTAGGCACTGTGTGGCAGAACAGCATATTCCAGCTGTTTAGGGCAAATGAAGTTAAACCCCAGCTTCTTCAGGAATGGTTCACAATGCAACACAGAACCACAAACAAGACTGCCAATAACCTGTTACCACTGCTGCTGCTGGGGAAAAAACCTGATGCTATGGAGAGCACAGAGAAGACTGTGGCTTGGGGAGGGCTGTGAAGAAATGGAGCTTGTGTTTATATTAGTAGAAGCAAATTTTACAAGTAAATGAATTCTAGAGATAGAATTGGTCTGAGTGTGATACTTCTGCCACATATTAAATAATCCAAAATGCCATTTTCAAAGTATACACCAATAAGCTAAGTTTTCATAATCACCAGTGTATGATCCAGAGAAATAATTCCCTTCATTTTTAAGTCAGAAGAAAGTGCTATTAAGACTACTATAGGTTTTTTTTATATTTTGAGCCCTCTTCTAATATAACCTCTCTGTATTCTACACCAATAAAAAGGGCAACATAGGGCTAACTCCAAACGTGTGCTCACTAAACAACAATAAACCATCTTTCAAATTTTTCTACAAAATCTATGAAATTTATCTCATTTTATGTTTATTATGTATAGTATAGCTAGTAGTAGATTATGAATTTTCCTAAATACATTAAAACACCAGCAGCAGTATCTAAAAAATTACATGCAGGTGTTGACTATGAAATATGCACAATTTTACTAGAACCTGCTTAGCAGATTATCATTGCAAAAGCTGCATTTAATCTTAATGTTTGCACATCCAAGGAACTGTAGGGAATCTTGACTGTGTAACACAAAACTTACCGAAGCTGAGACTGCAGTTTCCCAGCTTTATTTATAAAATCTTCCCACACTGGGTAACTTCCCTGCAAGAAAAACAAAACACAATCATGATTACTTAATTCAAGCTTTCTGGTTTTAATACTATAGAGCAAATGAAACTGTATGTAAAGCAGTAACTCAGACTGTACTAAATCCTAATCCATTAACACCAAAATCAACTGGTTCTGAATCTAGATGAAACAGTAGGTTCTCTGATGAAGCTTTACAGTTTTCTGAATAGAAACACTGGGGGAGAAGAGGAATTTCAACTGAAACAGCAAAAAGAAATGCCTTTGGATGGATACAGCAAAAATCAAGCCCATTAGAAGGGGGGTGCTATGATATTGCAACAAAATGTACAGAGAAGGTCCCAAAAACAGTTATTCTTCTCTACCAATTGTTTATCTATATTTTTACCAGGTTCCCATCCTCTTTTTAAAAATGAAATAAAATTAAGTAAAACAAAGTAATTTCCAAACCCCGTACACTAAAGGCTTTACTTGACCAAGAGACCACCTCAAACACTGCCTGAAGATAACTCTGCAATCGGACATCGAAAAGCACAGTGACAGCTCAAGACAACCAACTCTCCCAACAGCTGCCTTGTCACTGCAAGACCTGTTTCCAAAACAGTCAAAGACCTTGGAGACAATTTCTGAATTGAACCTGATAAAGCAGCGTGGCACCGAGTGTATACAAAGTGCTTAAGAAGGATTAATTCTTCTTGACCTCAATTTTCCTGTAGAACTTTCCCCATTTTTAAAAATTGGATTAAAACCCCAGGTTTTATTTAGAATATGGCACCAGGGTTCCTGCAAGTCCTGATCTTTTTTTTCCAAAAGTACAAAAAACAATATATTTTTTTTAGACCAAAACTGCTCTCTGCAGAGCAAGTACAAATTTTCTGGTAACAGCAAAAATGTGGCAGAAAGAAACTCAACATTTCCCTTTGATTGGAGTCTAGAGAGTAAAATAAAATATCCCTGCTTCCTTTAATAAAGGTATAAGACTTGCTGTTACCAGAGCAACAACACAATAAAACCCAGATAAGGCAGATCCTCAAGGCTAACATTACCCCAGCTCTGACTGGCAGAGGTTACAAGCAAGTGCAGTTGCTTATAGTAAACTCAATCCACCCTTATAAACTGGTCTGCTTTTTGTAAGTAAACCAAAATCCTCTACCCACGCTGCTGTGAGAGACAGTGTTTGTTCAGGGCAAAGACAGACCCTTCCCCAAAAGCTGGCAGACAAATTCCAGCTCCTCAGTACACCCTGGCAAGGCAGCTCCCAGACACATGCTCAGAAATCTACTTGTAATCTACTCTTTGCATTTTTCAGCAAGACTTGTGGGTTTTTTGCTAAAAGGAACAAAAAGAAAAGGGAAAAGACCCCAAACAATGAAAAGCAAGTGTTCGTAAAACCTTGTTGTACCCACACATGACAGAGCCCATAGCAAATGCAGAAGGGAAAGAGAAAATAGCAGTTATCTGGGTGACAAGACCTAGAATATAAAGTGCCTTGTGCTAAGCAAAAATTGTTAGACATTTAAAAATGAAAGAAATCCACCAATTCTTTAAAAGAGGCAAAAAATGCTATTTCCTTAAACCTATTAGTCTGACTGCAATCCCTCCTCTGAACCCCGTCTCTCAGTGTCACCTGCACGCTGTGCATGCATTATGTGTGTGCATGCCAGGAGCCCTGAAAGCCCTGACAATTACCAGCAGGCCCCAAGGCTTTGCTGGATTCTCCAGCAGAATGCAAGCAGAGGATCCCAAAGCAGCCTGATTATGTTTCCATCTCGGTGGTGTATTATCCAGCTGAACATGCCTGATGGCACGCAGGAGATTGACACCAGCCCCACGTTTAGCTGCTTCCCAGGGAAGCTTAAGACACTCCTATCAAAACACAACTCAGGAGGAAAACCCTTTTTTAATTTGTGGTCAGCCTGGCAAACAAAACTGGAAAAGTCACCAATCATTTCCACAGCTATTTAGCTCTTGTCTATGAAGATGCTGTTCTCTTCAAACCAAGCCTACTCAAGTAAGCTGTAACAGCTCACTTTATCAAACAGTTTGCTAGATTTGTTTGGTTGAAATCAATGCACTTTCTTTCCCTGGGCTCCCCATATACTGGCCAAGAGCACCTGATTTCATTTTGGACAGTAGAAAAACAGAGCTTTTCAGGGTTTTTAATGTCACTGAATTAATACTTTGTGTAGTAGATTTTGTTGGGGTTCTTCTTTTGTTTGTTTTTGCATTTTTAAAGAAAACCTTTCAGCAGTTTCACACAATGATATTAAGTCCTGCATTACCTACTCAGCTTGCCATATCTTGATCTCTCTAATAAATTCAGATGAAAATTAAGAGGCATGTATTACATCTGGGTTGCAGAATAATTTGCTTGCACTTTTCCCTGATGAAGCCACATCCGCAAGCTCTTCTTTCCCTCAGATCAGGCAACTGAAGTCACGCACTGAATTGTGTCATTCTTTCGAGCTTTTCCAAAGAACATTTCCATGGCCACATCCCTGCTGAAACCAAAACCCTTTTCGTTCCTACCTACAGCAGAAGGGCACGTACCACTTCACAAGACCAAATAACCAGCAGTTTATCCCATCTCCAGCACCGAGGAAGCAAGGAAGCCATTTAACGATGTTTGTGGAGACAAACCAAGGAGACGGCACGAATCAAACTAGTGCTGGAAATGTGCAGAGTTCCAGTGCCCTGGGCAGCAACTCCAAGACCTCTTCCTGTGCCACCTAGAGCACAGCAGCCCTGCTGTGTCTCACCCCCACCAATACTTCTTGCTTTTGTCAAAGCGGTGCCAAGAGAAATGTTAACAGTGGTGAAAACACACACACAACCTTGATTCAACAGGTATTACTTTCTCAATTTGAACATAAAGAAACAGCAGGTGGAATTCAACATCTTTGTCCAAGAAGTGCTTTTGTGACATAAAGCCACTTTTGAAGAATATTAACAATATTTTTAAATGCTGCCTTTCTGAGAGCTTCCTCTGCTCCCTCCGCAATTTCCAATTTCACCCAGCTGATAAAGAAAACAATTTTTTCCCCCCTTTAAATGTCAGGGTTACTCAGGTCTGGCGTTATCTGTGAAAGCAGGTGGCCTCCCCCAGTTCCAGCCACGCTTGGGGAAGAGCCATGAGAGGATTCTGGGTCACAGGTTCCCATTTAGCTCCTCATGGATTAAACCAGCGATCGATTACAGTGCGAGCTTGTTTAAACAGTTTTCTTTAAAATTGTTCATGGATTAATGCAAGAATTATGTTGCCCAAAATAACTTTGTGCCCAATTATTTCTTCATCACCCAATGAAGAAATCTGACATGTCCTCCACGGAACGGGCGTTTCCCATTGCCACACGGCGCTCCACGGCGTCAGGGCCCCTGGAGCTCCTCAGCGGGGCTCAGCTACTCGCCCAGCATGTCACCAGTAAGCTGTAACATGCCATTATCCTACCCCATTGCTTAATTAGTGGGCTTATAGGTGATTAGTCACCTGATCCCAGGGCCCAGCTCCAGCGAATCTACAGCAAACACAGGCAGAGAAACACCTTTCCGCCTCAGGGCCGCGAAACAAACCGGTGCCTCGCGCCTGTCACTCAGGTAGCCAGGCCACCATCAGGGACACGAAACAACTTCCCTCAGGGACAGCGAGCGTGTCTGAAGCGCCAGACACCAACACCCTGACCCAGGCTGACTCCTCCAAAGCCACAGCTCCTGGGCCGCCACCGGGAAAAGGGTGGTGGAACATCCTCGTGCAGTGAAACCCCATCCGACACCCAGACCCATGGACAAGGGTAGATGTCTTCATCTTTGCCTGCCTTCTTCACCATTCAAATCTGGTTTGACTGGCGATAAATTTAATCTTCCACAGTCGGGTCTGGTTTGCTTGTGACAGTAACTAGTGATTTCCTTGTCTTTGTCTTGATTCATGAGCTTTTTCATACTGTTTTCTCCACATCCCACTGAGGAAGAGGAGATAAAAAGCAGCTGGCCAAGGTCAGTGCACCACACTAGGGAAGAGCAGGCAATGATCACTATGACGCAGCTTTGGAAAAAGAATTTAAACCTTAGGTGGAAGTTTTTTCTTTCTTTTTTTTTTTTTTTTTTTTTTTTTTTTTGTGAACCAGCACAACCACCCTACACAAACACAACTCTATGAGAGATTTATGGAAGATAGTTTTTTCCCTCCCTCTCAGGCCAGTGATCCTGCAGCAGGAGTGAGAAGAGACCTGGATGAGAAGCTCAGTGATTTCTCAATAAAGGAATGGTAGACTTGCAGTAAAGGATCATTTTTAGTGAAATTGTTATTGATGACATCTAATGGCAAGAATAGGAAGCCAGATTGTTGTATTTAAGATTACAACTTGAGTATCAGCAGCCTTGACAGTTTTAAAATGTTCTGTCACTCCTTCTGCCAAGAAGTTATGATTCTTTTTCCATTAAGAGAAAAGATGCTTACTTTATTAATTTATTTCCATGCACCCCAATTCCCACAGACAAGACTCATTCCATCTTCAAAAAACCCTTGACAATGTTCTTTTAAGTGCTTCCATTTATTAGAAGAGCTTTTCAGCCCTATTACCAGCTTTTGCTGGGACATCAAGTACAATGGCAGCAGAACAGTTTAGTATCTTGTTCACAGTAACAACCCATCTAAACTTTTGTGGCCAGGGGGAAAGAGACAGAGAGCAGCTCTTCAGTAAAGCAAAATCAGAATCTAATTTTGGCTGTTTCAGCTAGAGACGTAAGAGAGACAGTAACCAGGCAAGAGAAGTGCCTTGGTTTTATCTCTGGGTTATCAAACCAAGAGCTGTATGCCTTCCAGGAAAGTACTAACAATGACTAACTGCAGACTTCAATGAAATGGGGAAAAAACCACTATACAGGTTATAGGAGTTAGGACTTCTCCACTTCAGTATAGTCGTTCAGCTATGATAAACTAAAAGGTTGAGTCCCAAACACACAACAGTGTTAGAGAGCTCCACGCCCTAATAACACATCCAAATGCCATACATCTATTTTTGGAACAAAAATTGTAACTTGGCTTGTGCATGTGTCCTCCTACCCCTCCAAAGTAAATTATGCTGAAAACAAAAGATTTCTTTTTATATTTTTACCAGATAACAGAATCACAAGGATTATTATGAATGTCTCATTTCTGTGGCATTCACTACCCTACCTCCAAGTAGCAAAGAGACTTTATTGTGCTAGACACCACACAAGGTCACAGATGTGACACACAAAGAATGGCAATCAGCAAGTATGGTTTGCACATGGAAACTATCACTTTCCCAGAGTCCTTCAACAGACAAAACCAGGAAAAGTGGAAGGGAAGAGGAAAACAGGAACAGTCTGGAAAAAAGAGGAGGAAAAAAAAATAGAGGGTTCCAGCCACAGATGTCTGAACACACTGCAAGACACAAAGGTTGGCGGTCAATTTCTGTTCTCAGGTAACATCTGGCACTGGAGTTCTTCCTCTTTTCTAGAAGAATCATTAGTCAGCTGGGTGAAAGATAACTTGACCAGGTGTAACTGCAAGAATTACAAAGTGCTACCAAACACTAATACATTTCTCTGTCCAATCTACCCATTTAGCCAAGTCCATGACCCATGGACAGGACTTCCTAGACTCCTAACAAGTCACAAAAGCTCTTGTAACACACAGGTGAGCAAAGAATTAACATCATCTTGCTGAAGTTCACAATTGCTCTTCTCCATCCAAACAAAGCTGCTTGTTGCCTTTGCCTTTTTCTAGGTTGAAAAATATCAAGAGCCTGTCTCATTAATTCTAAGCTGAATCTATTTCCCAATCGCTCACCAGAGTGGTCTCAAATCTTTCAACATACCGAAACAAATTTTCCTGGCAAGAGAGACTTCATTCTTTGTGACAACAGAGAGGTGTACACAACACCTATTCCATTACTCCTTTGGTTTTACCTGCCTCATTTCAAATACACAGAATCACAGAATGACTTGAGTTAGAAGAGACATTTAAAGATCATCTAGTCCAAGTCCCCCGCCATGAGCAGGAATGTCTTTCACTAAATCAGGCTGTTCTCAGCCCCATCCAAACTGAACATGCACGCTTCCAATGATGAAAAATCTACACCCTCTCTGGGCAACATCTTTCACTGCCTTACCACCCTCACTGTAAAAAAAAATTATTTGTGTCCAACCTAAACCTACCCTATCTACTCCCTAATTCTTCCACTCAAAACCAGAATTTAATCAGCGAAGTCCCAACAGTGATTTCAAGAGCATCCCATAGCCTGATGTTGTCCATCATCTGTTTTCCAGTGGTGCAGGACAAGAAAAAATTACTTTTGCTTGCCGCAGAGTTTTAGATTGCACAATCCATCCAACTATAAGACCAAGTACCAGGCAACTCTGAAAGGTCAGGCAGCTTCCTTGCACTGGAACTCTTTCAAGAAGAGTAACACATTTATATAGCAGTCTTGCAGAAATACTCCCACAAGACAGGGAAAGGGACCACCTGACTTCCAAGTCCCATCTGGCTTTCTAAGCTAAAGCTATTGCCGTGCACAGGGGAAGTTTGAGCTCAGCTTCATCAGCAAAAGGGACTCTCAACTTGTGCTAAACCATTGCTAGGTCAGGAATGACAAAATCATCAACAGCAAAAGACAAGTCCTGAACTTCACAGGATTTCACAGCAAGCGCTGAACGCACACATTACTGAACAGAGGAGCACACAGGAACAAACTCAGGGTTTGAGAGATTATAGGGCATGGGGGTGAAAGTAAAAGCATGTCAAAGATCAGAACAGGATGTCATTTAACCAGTAACTACCCTTCAGGAAAGAAAGAAGGGGTAATTTAAATCAAAGTCTAGTATCTACACATCTACTTCCATTATTTCTGCCACTTGTTCAGGGAATGGAAGGATTAGAAACGAGTTTCTCTCAGCATGCACAGTATAAATAGGCATGCCAAGCTTTGCTTTTCAAGGTGATACATTATCACAACATTGAAAATTATGCAACAAAACATTACTGAAGACATCTTACACACTATTAAAAAACTGTCAACTGGGTATTTCTTCTATGTATCACAGAATCATTTGTCTAGTATTCTCAAAACTGTTCAGTTTTTAGTCTAAACAGTACATTAGGACAATTAAAAAAAAAAAAACCAAACAGATAATGACACGGTATCTTGAGAAAAGCAAGACTAAAATCTAGTCAGCAATGTTCAGAAAAGGTTATTCACACCACTGGGGTAAAAAAACCCAAACAACAGCAACAATGCCACATAGATATCCATTCTTTGTACATTCCCAAACCACCTGAAGAACTCTAAAGAATGCCCAGTTCCCTTGGCAGGAGCACTGAAGTGCAGAACTGCTAAGAACACAAGTTATTAGACCTCACTAACCATTTAAAGGGGGAGGGAACCCAAGTCTGGTACCACTCTGTTGTCAGAGCTCTGGAGTCTTTAATTTGTATTATAATAACACCTGCACAGTGTTAGCCCATATTTAAACATTCCTGGTGGAGGATACCAGTTGCCCCGTGGTTGTGACTTCAATTTGTAGCACAGCAAGGACCTGTGAAAACTCATCCTGGCTTACAATCCAACTCATGAGCCTCCTTCTATGTCAATAGGGACCACGTCATATCTGTACTGGCCCTGGCAGATGAAGAAACACAGCTCCAAAGCGGCCACTTCATGGTTTAAATCCAAGATTGGGTAATTAGCAAACAAAAGTTAGACTCATACTGTGAGAAAATACATCATGCATAAACATACAGTCTCTCCCTCTCTAAACATAGGAAGTTATTCACAAGACAGGGGGCGGTGGGAAACAACTAGCCACAGCTTCTAGAGACCTTTTATCCCATGCCACATTAAAAAGCTGGACATTAAGTAGTCTTCCAGAGGAAGCATTTAGTTCCACATTCTTCCCTGCAGGTCTGAACAAGTTTGCAAGCCTGAATAGCAGATTTCTCCTCAGAGACTCATCAATACAGCCTTTCATCCACTCAATCATTAAGTGGCCACTGTACATACTCAGCAGCTATTTTCTAAACCCACAGTATTTCAGCTGCATCAAAACCAAGGTAATTAAAATATCAGGAGGCAGCCATTCAAGTTAATACCTATGCAGGACAGCCTCAAGCCAACAGCCATGTGCTGGAAATGTCACCAACAGCTCTGGGGTCACATCACTACTTCCCAAGCAAGCAGAAACCCTAACTTCTGAGCATTCACCCCATAGTCTCCATCCCACAAGCAGTCATAACAATCCTCCCAAAGTATTTACACGCATTTGACCACAAAAGTATCCCACTGGGAGAAAGGCAGCAGCCAGGTACCCAAGTTTTCAATGCTTAAAGAACTTTGCCTCTTGACAGTGAAGTGCAAACACACTTGTTGCAGGCTACTTTATCACCATTTTACGCATGAGAAGATAAAGAATCTCTTTCAAGCTCCAAATTAGACCCTTGGTTTGTTCATGGGCAATGAGCATCCATGAGGTTTGTTCATGGGCAATGAGCATCCATGAGGTTTGCTCAGGGATGGTATTGTTAGAAGATCTCTCATCACAAATACATCTTTATTAACAAAAAAATCCCAAATTATGCCACTACAAAAAGGGCTTCAGAGACACTGTAAAGCACATATGTGAGTTTTGTGGCAAAAAAGATACATCTCATGCTCAGGTGAGAAGCATGGTTGCAGTTTATGTGGAAGCCAAAATGGGAACAAATCTGAACCTTTCTGTATCATGAACCAAGTGTCTCTAGTTACACACTCATCAGTAGCACTGTACATACCAACACAAGTTCAATCCTGCAAGAGTGGTTTGTTAAAGGATGCTTGTATTCCAGCTAGCATCCTAGAATTAAAATCAACTACACATCGCTTATGGTTGTTGACCAGCAGAGTGAAAAACACAGAGCTCACACACAACCCCACAAGACGAAAAAATTCTTCATGACCAACCAGCTTATGGTTAAGATGCTCCAGTCAGACTTCTCCAGCAAAAACTGAGAGAGGTCCTGTAGTTTCAATCACAAGAGAGGAGTTCAGCACACTCTCCTTGTTAAGAGTTTATCAGTAATTTGTAGATGTCATCTCTTCTGCTTGCAAACACTGGGTTATCACAGGGGAGAACTGCAACATGTCTTAATCAGTAAAAACAAAGTGGTGGGTATGTGAGAACAGAGATGTATTTACTGGGAGCTTAAAAAACATCCCCTCATTAACTCCACGTTCTAGATGCACCCAATTTCTTCTTGTCCTAGGGGGAGGGAGTAGAAGCCACCAAACCTGCAGCCATAGCTTGCCTTTCTGTAAAATGAGAGCCATTCTTTGGAGCCAAGTCACACACAGAGCACTTTGAAGATGAAAGCTGCTACGGTCTTGGCCAAAATGCTACCAGACATTTTGTCTCCAATCCTTCCAAACATCTTAGCGTCCAAGCTATCTCACAGCCCAGCTGGAAGGAGTCAATCAATGTCCTTAAAGGTCAGCACAGATCCCAGCAAACAGAGCAGTGCTTGGCACCTTACAGTATCAAGGTAGACATAATTTTCAAACTGAAAAAAGATACTTGAAGAGGAAACTGCATTTCCGTACATGTAGCCTAAAGAGCCTACTCTACTCTAAAGAGTAGCCTCTTTATACTAATTCAAACTTCTCTGTACTCATCTTTGCACACTCTGAAGTAGACCAAAAAACCTTTTTTTAGATATAGTTCCTATTCTGCTCTTTGCTTATCTTCAAGACCACACTGCCTCTGGGTAGACCATGAACCTTAAAAATGTTCTTCAGAAGTTAAAAACACACAGGCTGCTAAGGAGAAGATGCTGTTCACAGATTCACAAGAAGACTTCATCAATTCTTGCAACTTTCAAAAAAAAAAAGGCAAAAAAAATATTTGAGCTTTTTAGGTATTTTATAACAAAGGTTTTGGTACAGTTCATGTGCACTCAGAACTCAGGAAGGAAGCAGCAACCTCCACTGAATATCACCCCCTGTTAGGTATTAACCAGCACTAAGCCTGTAATTACACAGACTTCTTGTTCTCCAACATTTGTTCAGTCAATTGTGTTTCATGCAGCACTGCACAACTCCTTCCACACTTACAACCTCACAAACCCTATTGTGCAGCTCTTGGGATCTTTCCAGGTCCAAAAGGAGTACTCTTGAAAGATATTAAAAATCCTTGCCCTGGGTATGTCACAGAATAAGCCAGCCTTGTACACACTTATGCAGCAAATGTTCAGCAGTTGTATAAATTGTTAACATTCACACAAGAGTATTTGGATCAAGACAGTAAAATAAACTACTTGTGAGTGTGTTCCCAGCTATGGCCTGTTGCCAGTGTTTAGGCAGGCAGGCAGTGGCTCTCTTCCTGCACCATCCTGCAGGCTTCACTGCATGTCAATCCCTCCCCCTCTGAGATGTTTACAGAAAGATACTGCAGCTGCTTGGAAAAGGCAAGGAATTTCTGTGTATGCAAACCAACTGCCTGAGCAAGCAGGTTGTTGGGAGGCAGTGGGGGTATGAAATCAGAACAGCCAGCTATCCTCCAAATGCCTTGGCCATAAAACCTTTAAGGAACAAAAGAGAACAGGAAGAAAAGCTGCACATGAACTAATTTCACACATTTTGTGAAGGGGAAGAAACACCTGTTTGTTAGGTTTGAAATAGATAGTTGTCCCAAAGACTGTCGTGTAAGGGACATTCCAGTGCAACACAGCACTCGTGGGAAGGGAGGACAGAGGTGCCCTTCTCTCTCCAAGCCTGTGCCTACCTGTCTGTTGCACACAGAATCACAGAATGGTTTGTGCTGGAAGGGACTTTACAGATCATCTGTTTCCAACACCCCTGCCATGGGCAGGGACACCTTCCACTAGACCAGGTTGCTCAGGGCTCCATCTGACCTGCCCTTGAACTCCTCCAGGGATGGGCATCCACAACTTCTCTGAACAACCTGTTCTCAACACACTCACAGTAAAAAATTACTTATATCTAATCTAACCTTGCCCTCCTTCTTGAAGCCATTCTCCCTCATCCTGTCACTACATGCCCTTGTCAAAAGTCCTTCTCTGACTCTCTTGTAGACCCTTTTCGGTACTGAAATAGCAATAAAGTCTTCCTGGTTCACACAGCCCCACCTTTAAACCTGTCCAAGTCCCTCTGGATGGCACTGCTCCCCCCCAGCATGCTGACTGCACCACACAGTGGGGTGTCACCATCAAACCTCCAGAGGGAACATTCAATCCCACCGTCCATGTCACTGACAAAGATGTTAAAAAGTGCCCTTCCCAATACCTGACATTTATTTTTCCTTACAATAGTTATCATCCTTAACAGCTGGATTGAAACCAGCCCTTAGAATCATTCAGCTGAACATTCCTGATCTCCACAGAGATCTCAAGCTTCAAATAAAGCACAGCTGGGGAAGAGCTGTTGTACTACGACATGTCACGGTAAAATAAATTTGCCCAGGTTCTCTGGTTCATGTGTGCTGTCCCTTGGATTAACACAAAGGCTGAGGACTTGCAGCTGTACTTGCTGCAGTAACTGTCTCAGTATTCCTATTTGTTCCATCAAATATTTTTTCCACTCAGTGTATGTTATTTGTGTGAATAGCACAAGGCCATCCCTTTCAAGTAATCAAGGCTACTTAACAAACAACTCTTAATCCTTGATGTGGCCACCACTGGTCCCAACTTCTACAAAAACCAAGATTAAAATGCTGTTTCTCACAGGTCAGTTCCTAAAAGGAGATAAGAAGCTGCAAAAACATAAATGTTTCTCGTGCCCTTATGTTCATGTCTCTCTCTTCTCACTTTGACCAAGAGTTTTGCATGGCTGAAAGCAAAAGTGCACCACTGCCTCATTCAAGAGTTCCAGCAGCAGCAATGGAGTGAAGGGGTCACCTCCTCTAGAGTATTAAAGTAGAGGTTACAGCCAGAAGCAAAAGGTTGATTTTACTGAATGTTCAGCTAAACAACTGTAAATAAGGCACATACACCTACAATAAAAGAATTTCTAAAATTTTCCAAAAACTCACACTTCCTTTGGATACCTTGGTTTTGTTCATCAACAGGACAACACCACTTCTACATCCCTCACATGCAGGCAGATGAATGAGACTAATTGGTCATCCATGTCTGACCCATAAAAATTTAGCAAGTCCTCTGACTTGGTATAAATGAAGTCACAGACAATCTGTGTTCATTCAACTGGCTCACTACTCATCTTCCCCCCATGCCCTCCCCACAGGTGTCAGGTGCTGTACACACACAGCAAGCCCCTGCTCTGTCAAAACACATGCTGGCAGAAGAGGCAAGACAAATAAAGCACATGCTAAAAGCCAAAGAAACACCATCAAGCAAGTGATGAACTACAAACACAGCCAATTTCAGTGTTTTCAGAGGTGGTGTCTTTTTTCTTCAGGATAGCAGAGAACAATGCGATTAAAAGGAATGTAAAATTAAGCAGCATTGAAGAAAATCTGCTCTGCATGAGAAGACAAGTTCTTTTGAAATCCATCCGCAACAGGCCCTCCCAAAAATTATCTCCACTGATTTGCTCTGCACTGAAAGAAACATTGAAATTAACAGCACATTGCAGCATTTCATTTGTCAATTGCCAGAAATGAGTTACAAACCATTCAGATCAAATGGGAGCTACAGAAAACACGCCACATTCAAAACCAAGATGCACGGCATTTGTACGCAGCACACAGGACTGCTCCTCTGAGGGGACATGTACATTTTATTTTTGCTCTCATAAACTTTGATTGCTTTGAAAAAGATCTTGTGTAAGAGTACAAAAAATCATGTGGTGCCACGTATTCAGTGATGTATCGTAGGAAACACCAGGGCTATGACAATAGATCAAAATAAGGATGAGATAGGCACACACGTTCCCACCTTTATGATTCCTTAATCTGATCCTGAAATCTCAAAGCACAGAAATCCAATTCTAGAGCACAACAGCCAAGTACAATTCCCATTGTGGACTTTCCACAAACAACCCTGTCACCATGTGCACCACGATATTACTCAACAAATGTGACCCTTGTTTTGCATGTAAAAAATGGACTTCCCTTGTCAGCAGATTGAAGTTCCAGACGTTCTGTTCAGCCTGGAGAACAGGAGATTGAAGGGAGACCTCACTGCAGTCTACAGCTTCCTCACAAGGGGAATTGGAGGGGCAGGCACTGATCTCTTATCTCTGGTGACAACTGACACAACCTGAGGGAAGGGCCTGAAGCTGTGTTTGGGCTGAATATCAGGAAAAATGTCTTCAGCCATAGGGTGGTGAGGCCCTGGAACAGGCTCCCCAGGGAAGTGGTCACAGCACCAAACCTGAGTTCAAGAAATGCATGGACAAAGCTCTCAGGCACATGGTGCAGTGCTAAGAAATTATCCTTGTGAGTCCCTCCCAACACAGAATATTCTGTGACTCTGTGATGTACAATAATGTGCTGTACAAATGGGATGTTTATCAACCGTTCTGATATTTACTCAGTAACATCATTTTTCTAAATCACTTAGCTTTACACTGAGTTATTCTGGAGCAGGTTTTGTTGAATATTAGCCACAAAAAATATTCTTGGTAGAGGGTGGAGAGAAATTTGGGATATTTGGAGAAAACATTAAAGGCTGTTAAAGAGACCTCAGCCAGTAAGAGGCAATCTTACTGTCAAAAAATATATGTTAGTCACACCGACATATACTGCCCATATGAAGTTTCAAATCTAACACGGTATAGAGAGACAAATGGAAACAATCACATTGCTCAGAATTATAATTCCAGTTCCTGTAACCTTGTGAAGATCAGGCAGAGCTCAGAATTAACAACAGATACACCTGAGCTAGCTCTGCATTACTGTGAACAAAGAGATAAATCAGTCCACGTGTACTGTATCTTCATCACTTCAGCTGCAGCACCCATCTGCATCCACTGGCAGGACTTCAGAGTAATTTAAGCTGTTGATTAACCCTACCATCTTTACAACAAAGTTTAGGGCAGAGCAATACGTATGATAAAAGAACCTGTGAACTATTTAGTTTAAAAAAAAAAGGCAGATGCTGCAGCAAATCCCCCGGCACTGCAGGGCATGTGGGGCCTTGATCACAGCCTGCGATGAGGAACAGGCACAGCTACTGCACTCGGGTATGTGTGGGCAGACCCCTACGCAACATCTCCAAAATCCTGCCAGAAGCCCGCCCACACAGATCTGACTACGTGTAACAGCACTTAAAATGCTAATTTTCACTCTACTACTAAAGGTACGATTAGCTGAAAGGTTCTTGTTATCTACCAAACCCAGCTACTTTTCCTTAGAAAGTGTTGTTCTCCTTTGTGCACAATTCACAAAGAATCCTAGTACATCTCATCAGCACTACAGCGTCAGCTGCATCCAACTGAACTACAGGTAAAAATTCTTTGTTCTACTCACGCTAAATAATGAGCAAATTTTTGAAACCGTAACAATTACCATGCTGCTGAAGATCTGCAGCGATTCCTTCCAAGCCTCCCCCCTCAGTAATTGCCAGTTCACAAAACAGGTTCCACTACTATGGAGCATTAAGAAAAAAATATTCACACCTGTGCCCATCTCCATACGCTCATGTCAACATGTTTTGCGATGAGCAGCATTCCCATGCAAGTAGCAATGTGTAGAAGAAAAAAAAAAATGAATCCACACAGAGGCCCATTGGCTTAAGAGCAAGAAAAACCAAATGCATCACTTATGGAAAGAAGGAGAGAATAAACATACTCAGTGTCCCCCTGTGATGAAACCCAAAACCACACTTCATCTGGAACACAACATCTCCTGCATGTTCCCTGCACAGCCCACTAAAATAATTCCAGAATTTGTAATCGTTTCCTGCCTCTTTG
>VZRZ01004475.1:151494-225668 GCA_013398175.1 Climacteris rufus
GTGGGGGGGGGGGGGCGGGAAGCAATTTATTTTAAAGTGCAGTCATTATTAAAAATCCAAGGGGGTTGAGAGCCCGAGGACCACCACCGCCAGGACTGCAGCATTGTCTTGACAGATACACACGCTCCCCCCTCCTCTGCAATCTGCCTGCTCTTGACAAGCCACGCTTTTAATTAAATGTGTCCTAAGATCTTTTCAGAGAAAGTGCATATGAACACTGGCCAAAAAATAACTTCTAGTGCAAAACAGCTTCTCCGCCCCACCCCTCCCCCCCAAAAAAAAACACACTAGAAGCCATTCACCTCTGCCAGGCTCCCTCCTAGAGCAGACCCTGTCCTCCAACACTACCTGGCAGCTCTTTCTCCCGCAGCCCTGCGTGGATGGAAACACCCAAAGAAATCCCGTGCCCCTGGCTGGGAGAAGCACAGGTTACCGCCTTTCAATTACGGCAGTCCCCCATTATCTGACACGTCCCTCAACATCTCCCGACAACTGCATCCTTCGCAGTCTGCCCTGGCAGGGAGACAAGCTGCCCTTGTCCAGGGGAACACTGCAGTATTCTGCAGTACGGCCGTGTGCCGGAGCCTGGGCGCCTCCAGCCCGGGCTTTGGGGGGGACATGACGGGCAGAACACAGCGAGGCTTTCACGCTATTTATTTCCAGGCGAGAAGGGTGGGAGGCACCCGCTCACCCAAAGAAAACCCTGCAGAAGTGCCCTTGGCTGCCAAGGATAGATTGAGAGCGCCTCTCTCAAAGGGACCCTTTGGCAGAGACGGGATGGGCACAGTCAGGTTTCTGTTGGCTGGTGGACAGGACAGATCCGGCGACTTGAAACCTTTGCATCCGTGCACAGACAGAAATGCCACCCCCGTGAGCACACGTAGCGTGAAAATCATACCACAGAACCGGCTGAGCTGCAGTTTTAATTGAGGCACACATCAACTTCTGAGCATCTCCAGGCTGGGATTTTTTTTCCATCGCGCCCATCAGCCTGGCACCGAAATGCTCACACTGCCCTTCCCAGCCCCACCCCACGGCTGACATGCTCCGTGCCCGGCTCCTCCGCACCACGCTCGCCTCGCTGCATTCATTCTGCTACCGATCTGACAGCCCACACCACGGGAGGAAAAAAAAAAAAAAGAAGGAAAACAAAAATAATTCTAAAATAAAGAGGCAGGCTTGCAAAACCCTGACCCTGGCGCAAGGTAACAGCTTGCATGTTTGAGCAGGACAAACAGGGAAAGAAGGGAAGGAGGAGGCAAGGAGGGAGAGGTGGTGTCCTGCAAGCAACTCGCAAGCCCCAAGCCCTGGGCGTGAAGCATTTCCAGGGTCCCCTTTGCCAGGCTGGTGCCGCCGGCGGGGACTCGGAGCAGCCCCGGGGCAGCGTCCCCGCAGCGCCGCCGGGGAGGTCGCGCCGCCAGCAGCCCCCAATGCGGCTGCACCGCCCGGGGCCAAGTTTCGCCGGGCCAGGTGGGAAGAGGCTTCCCCTGCCCTGGGCGCCCCCACACCTCTCAGCCTCTTACCTTCATGTCGCTTATGATGGTCTGGAAGAGCCCTCCGAGAGCACTACATTCCTTCTCTATCACAGCCTCCATTTTCCTGGCTCGAGCTCACGGGAGGAGCAGGATTTCACCGCTACCGCTGCAACTGCACTGCTCAGCTGGAGAAAAATCAGACACCCCGGGCTCCCACCTCACCCAAAAAAAAAAAAAAACGGGGGGAGGCAGACGGGGCAAACAAGCCGGTGTTGGCAATGAGGGAGAAAAAAAACCAGAACACCCCAACACACCTGAACCCCTGTCTCCCTGCACCTCTACAAGGGGATAAAATCCAGCGCTCCCGGCGCCTCTCTCCTACGCGCACCTCCCCGGCACCCGGGCACTCGGCGCCGAGCGGGCACTACGCGCCCATGCGGGGGCAGCCACAGGCCCCATCTCCGCGCATCGCGGCCCCGGCCCCCCGCGCCTCCCGGCACGGCAGCGCTCAGGGCAGCGGGCACCCGCGGCGCTGGGCGAAAGCGCACCCCGAAAAAACAAGGGGGATAAAAATCGGTCTCTGTATAAAAAGGGATCGCGCGTCAAGCCGGTCCTCCTGGCGCAGCCTGCGGAAGGGGTCTCCGCCAAGCCCAGCGGACCAGGCTACAGCCAAAGCAGCCGCGCCGCTGCCTGCCCTCTCCGGGAACAGCCCGCTCCGCCCGCCCGTGCCGCTCCCGCGGCGGCAGCGCCCGCCCCGCGCCCCGCCCGCCCCNTTCGCGCCCCGCTCCGACGGGGCGGCCCCGAGGATTCCGCCGGTCGCGGGGCTGCTGCGGTCCCTCAGGGCAGCCGCCGACTTGTATGGTTATCATTCGGCGAATAAACAGGGTTTTTTCTGGTGACGTTCGCCGAAGTGGCCGAAGTTCGGCCGGTTTCGGCGCAAAGCGTCTGTCTCAGACCCCGATATCGAGCTGAGCCCTCCGCAAAGCCACAGCCTGGGGAGCACAGCCGGCAGCGGCTGGGGGGCTGCTCATTCATCCTGTCCCACAAATGCCAGACGACACGCCAGAGCGTGAGAGTGGGTTGTATGAAACGTGGGGGTTTAAAGTAATTCAGTTTGCACAGTAACTCTGCCAAATTTTGCAAAACATTGTGGTCGAAACCCTCGATTTCTGCAGGCGGACAGGCGGTGGCTCGCACCCTGCGGCACAAGCCGCACCGGGACCCGAGGCCCCCCGAGGTGTCCGTGGAGCTCTGCCCGGCCGGTTTGGGGTGCAGAGCTCCGGAGGCCCCGCTGCCGCTCACCCCGGGGAAGCCGCAAGTCCGGGGACACGGGCTCTGCTGCTACGAGGTTGTGTAGAACCTGCTGTGGAACCAGGAACGCGTGCGGACAGAAGAATAAGTCTTAGACCTTGAAAGGCGTGCGAGGGGTCTGTCTTTCCACGCATACACGCGGTGGTGCATGAACAACCGTGGCTGAGAGGGAAATTTAGAAATTGGAGTTATGAAAATTTGTGCTACAAACTCTGCTCGGTAAGAGCCGGTGTATGAACCAGTGTATTTTGTTTCATTTCAGTCAGTACCTAGGAACGTGCACGAGGGATTGCATCCTCCCTGTTGATTTATCACTGAGGGAAAAGGCTGGAAAGGTGCCCTGCCGCCAGCGTGGCAGCAAATTCCCTCTGCTTTGACTCACACAGATCTGACCAGGCGATTCATTTTAGAGCTCTGCATGACCCTCACTCCCAAAGAGAAGGCCAGCAAGTGTCCCCAGCAGCTTGTGATAATGACACTTCATCTCATGCCGTCTCTTCAGGTGCCATCACATAACCAGTGTGACAGCGTTCCCTGGGACAGAGGCACAGCCAGCAATCCGGCAGGGAAAGTTGGTGGCCTACTTTGCTTTCTTCAGCCACCCCATTTCTGGAATGATCCCTGTTTTAGTGCAAACAGTGGCTTGGCTAACCTCATTTCTGGAAAGGTTTCAGAGTGCTCCTCTCCTGGGAGAGGAGGGGGGAAAATCTGTAAGAAAAGGTGTTTAAGGACTGCATTGATGCTTTAGTAAATAAATCAGGGCTGCCTGCTCTGTAGCAAGCAACAAGTACTTCATACAGTGATAAAAGAGCATGCAGGTATAGAACAGAAAAATGAAGTAATAATTTCAAGCCTCAGTAAGCTATAGGTTAGGTTTACAATGTATGATAATGGTTTTTACCTTGTAAATATGAAAGGAGAAACCATGCTCATCACTGGTCATGATGAGTAACTTCTTAAACCACTGTAATTCAAGTGTACCCAGTCACAACCTAGAGAGACCTTATCAAAACTGTTCAGGTGGAATATTTTTCTGTCAGAGGTGCTAGGGCGTGAAAAATGGAGACATGGTGATTTCAACAAAATTTTATGTTCATAGGACAAAAAATCAAAATGCAAACAGGAAAGCATTTGTTCTTTCCAGTATTTTCTATTTCATATCTATTTTGTTAAATTTTCTTTGTATGCATCACTTAAAACCAAGATGGTGTTAATTCTGTTTTAAAATTTTTGTTTGTTTGTAGCCTAACACGGCTAAAAATAAAGAAAGGGCATGTAATCTGAAGGCATCAAAATAGAGTCTTGGTAACTGAACTTTTTTCTCTTCAATTGAAGGACATTTCAGACTTTTAATTTTGTTCTGCCTTCTGGTGTCTTCTAAAGACAGAATTTTCTGTGGGGTGACAATTCGGCCTCAACCAGCTGCAGAGTGAGAGTTAACATTTTTCTTTAAAGACCCGAGTCCAAATGGTTGTTTAAAGTGCGAGTAAGAAGTAGTTTGGTGATGTTGCAGTAATGTCGGGTTACCATCTGCCACATTATTTCTGGGATCTGCTTGATTGATTCCTAGCAAATCACTTCCTGCAAGCATTATTTGCAAAACTTTATTATGGGCAAAGGCTATTTCTGTGTTCGTGAGCCATCGTTACCGGGGAGCATTTCATTACCAAGTGATGACATTCTGTAAAATATCCCGGTGCATGGACAAATGCCAGCAGCACTTCTTGACAATAGGGCAGCTGAGTGCGTCTTGCTCGGCAGCCCCCAACAGATGTCAACCCTAAAATTTGTGAACAGTGCAATAGTAGCCCATGTTCTGACATCCTTCAACACGTTGGGTGCTCTGCTGACAAAAATCCCCCTGAAAGCCCAAGAGGTTTGATGGTTAGGAAGGAATTTCTCCAGACATAAGTGGGCTGGATGAGCAATGACTCGGTCACTTTGCCTGGCCCAGGTTGTTCCTGCTGCTCCTCCCATGCTGAGCACCAAGGCACAAAGCAGAGCTGCAGTGCAGCCAGACACAAATCCACGAGTGTCAAGAGTCCACAGCATGTTCCCAGCTCTCCCAGCAGACTTGCCTTATGACCAGCATGTATCCATTCACATTCCCATTCCTTGCTTTCTCCTTCTGTGAGGTGAAAAGCCCAATTTTTAAGAGGATTCTTAATGTTTATGCACCAAGCACAAGTGTGAAATGTCATTGCAGTCAGAACAAATACATGTTCTGTCAATGTGCCATAAAAGGCTTAACTGTGGTACTTATCTAGGTCCTGATCTCATAAGGATTTAAGCCCACTTATGAATGTGAGTAGCCCCGTGGAAGACTAGATTACACATGTACTTAAGTGTTATCAGATTGAAGTCATAGAACAACAATCACAAAAGGTACTTAATCACCTTTAAATTACAGTGTTCCTAATTTAGCTAATGTTATTCCCCAAGGAAAAATTGCCTCATCTAGCATACAATCAAGAAAGAATTAAGGGCTGTTCCTTCAAGTGGTTGACAGTTCAAAAAGAGATACGGTTTTAAAAGAATAGGTTGCTAAAGGCTGAACTATTTAATTGAATTATCTCTTTAAGAAATTGATGCAAATTAATATTATAATACTCCATTATATCGCCACAGAATCTTTCATCCTTGAGCCTTCATAAAATGTATCAATAAACTTGAGAAGCAAATGAATACTTTCTTCTTTTCTGAAACCAGTGTATTCTGTACCCATTTGAGGCTTTCTAATAATAATTTATATTTTGAAGGATGATGATGTTTTCTTCTGTATAGATTAGGAAAAAAGAGCCCAAGAGCTTCCAAGAGATGGAGTCCCTCACATGATTAGCTCCAGTCCTCAAGGTGCTCACAGGGTACAATCCTGCTCTGTCCATGAAAGCAGATGAGCTCACTTTGCAGTGCCTAATTGGATGGAGAGATAGGATAGCAGGCAGCACAGCCAGAAAGATGACAAAAGGAATTGATGAAAAATGGAGCAAACCCAACAGAATCCATTTAACACAGCTGTCCCAACAGCATTATGAATATTAAATAGTGACCCCTCCCTATCACTAGTGGAAAAATCTGTATTATATGATTCGCTGGCCGTACATGGAGGTGGGAACCTGGCGAAGGAGAATTCCCTTTTATTCGTGAGTGTGTGTTTACAGTCTGCAGTTTCAGAACGGGAGAAATAACAAGGTTGTGGTTCCCCAGTTTTATCTGGGTTATTTTTATGTCCTGCATTGTTTTTAAATTACCAAGTAGCATTGCTGTAGTGGGGGTACTTCTGCAATTGTTTCTGCTTGCTGCGTGCTGGCAAAGTAACAGCTGTTATTGCTTTAGCAGGATTGATTTCCACAGAACAGCTCCATCTAAAGCCTACCTACAGGCAACAACTCTGCAGCAAAATAGCAATGCGGTCTCATTTTCGGCTTTCCTCAGGAAGGAAAGAAAAAAAAGCATTTTCAGCAAAGTTCAACACGGGATGTCATTTATTCAGGGCACACAGAGGACAAGATGCTTATTTTTAAGGGACTAAACTTATCTTCCGTTTCCCCCTCACCAACAAATAGGGGAAAAAAGGAAAACCATTCCCATCCTCATTCCCCAGTAGATCCCTTCTTGCTTCTCAGCTGCAGCCAACACTGATTTAGAAACAGCACTGTTGATCTGAACCCTTGTTCAAACTGGCTTCACTACCTTATATCAGGTTCTGGGACATTCACTCCACAAAACCAGGCCCCACTCTCACATTTTAAAGCTGTTCAGCTAACACATCTTGAGGTCATACCTTAGATTAACTTGGATACAATTTCCTCAGTGCACCTGTGTAGTCAAGAAGTAAGTAAAAAAATATAAATCAGGTTCTACTTGCAGTTACATACATGCTTAAATTCTCTGAAGAAATAAAGCCTATAATAGGTGTCACTTTTGTCAATATCTCATGTTCTCATCTTCAGAAGAACATCAACTTTGACTTCAGTATAATTGCACATATCTATCAAAGTTGCCTGTTGGGCTCTATGACCAGCACATGTATTAGTCTAAGCCTTTGTCAGCCATTTCTCCCTTCAGGTGTTATAGAAATGAATCTGAGCTACTCTGTACTTCTCATCAGGCAATAATTTTTAGTAAATCACTATTCCTGAAATCTCTGAGATCTGTATTTATTTGTATGCACAGAACTCAGTATGTTGAACCACCTCAGGACATGGTCATGTAAAACATAATGCAATACTTTCTTCCAGAAAAGAAAATATTATTTTCTTGCCAGTTCATAAATTCAGTTCTTTAAACAAGCATTACATTCACAAAGAAATGGCTTGGAAAAAAATAAAACATATTTCAAAGGGCAGACTCCCAACCCTGTGTAACTGTGTAATAGTCAGGCTTTTTTTTTTCTTTAGTTATGTTTAGTTTTTGAAATTCTGAGGAAAACAACTTGAACACTAATCCTCTTTTCCAGACCCGGACACTTGGGATGTCAGTAAGGAGAAATTGTTAGGTAGAGGTCTCTGCTATGAGTCCAAATTAAAGTTGTACTGCAAACTCTGTGGCCAGAAAGCATTTTGGGGACATCAGATCATGCTGAGAACTTGCTAGTATACAGTTTCTTAAAAAAAAAAAAAAAAAAAAAAAAAAAAACCAAAAAACAAAAAACAGAAAAATTAGAAAGAGGAGGAGCCCTTCCCATGAATCAAAGAAGATGGACAAAAAGAAAAATCTAGTCTACTGATCCAGATAATACAGGCAGATTAACACGTACTGGAATTTGGGACTGAAACCAAAGAGAGCTGACATGAGGACATACTGCAGGGAGGGACAAGCACAGCCATGAATGGTGCCATTGTGTGACTATTTTAATTAATTTTTGTAATGAAGCCAAAGCTCTAATTTACCACATCCCAAAAGTAAATAGAAAAGGTTATGACCTTAATTTCAGAGGTGGGGAAGGAAAACCTAATTGTTGAGTAGTGAGCTGTCACTTGTTACTGCAATTGGATAGATACAGTTGGTGTGTTACTATGAATAGGCCAGATTCAACAGTCAAAATAGTGGGTAATGACAGTTTCATTCCCTCTTCCCTTCATCTTTCCAAGCCTTTGATTAGTAACATTTTGTACCCATTTGATCATGTGGATTGCAATACTCCTGACTCCACAAGACTCTGAGTTAGCCTGTCTGGGAACATAATAGCCTTTATTTTTGTCTTCTTAGTAAGCTGATGTGTGAAGGTTCAGCAGGATGCAGAGATTACAGGATGGCCTTCCTGCCTTCTTATTTTCTGCTAGACCCTCATGAGTATATACCTACGCAGGAGCTAGTGATGGACAGACAGTTTTCAATGTAACATGTCTACAATGTGGAAAAAGTACAAAAGTCACATCTCTTTGTAACCATGGCCACTAAATAAATACTATTAAATGTGCCATTATATGCTGTTCAGAACATGTCTCTGCATCACTCAGACTGTGCACAACCATCCCTGCACTTCATTTATGAGGTCATCTCCATGGACCTAGGCAAAAGTGCATGGACAGGTCTGAGACTGGTGTGAACCCTTATGCCTTGTCAAATGCTGTACCTCTATATGTGTCCACATAAAAAGAGTACAGTACTATTTACTCACTCAATTGTTTTCTGCTCTGAATCATTTTATCCTTTGCCCTATAATGCCATTTTGAAGAAGAAATTATCCAGCATCAGAACATGAAGGATTTAAGCGGAAATGTTCATAATAAAAAATGCTGTTCTAGCAAGTTCTGCTATGGCAGAAACAAAGGAGTCATCTGTGTTAGGCTGACTAGTTCAGATAAAGCATACCAGTATTAGGGTGAATATTATTAGACAAACACCTGTAATGTGGTAGCTGTCATCCAAAATTCCAGTAATAGATAGTTCCTGCCTCAAAAATCCTTGTGTTGATATCCACCTTCCTTTCTCAGCACATGCAGAAGCAGCTGCCTTTTTTTCTGGAAACACAAACATTTCTTCTGGCACCAACCTTTTCTCAATATTCCTACTGAAAATCAGGCACTTCATCTATGTTGTGTCTTTAACCTTCAGTGGCAAGGCAGGTTAGTTAGCTGATTGGCATCACTGTTTAGCAGTTTAGGTCCTGAGCACCAAACTTGATGTATTCTTCTGCCAGGAATCAAGACCATCAGGAAAATTCTCCTGGTGCTTTCAACAACTGAGAAAAACCTCCTGAATGACTTTCTAAATTTTGGTCAACACAGGGAAATAACAGATCTTCCCTCTTCTATGGCTGTCAAATCAAGAGTGAACTATCTTTTTTTGAAGAACGTGTTTTAACAAAACACAAATCAGCGGAAATCCTGATGGCCTGTTCTGCCGGACAGGATGATCTAACAGTGTCAGTTGACTTTGAAGGCTGTGGCTGTGTGAATCAACCTCTAACGAAGGGTTTAACACAAATCTTGAGAGTCAGCTGCCAGTCTTACTGATGCTCAGGGATGATATATAAGGAAAGCACTGATCCTTTCATGCTCCTGTCTTAGTGGGTTGAGGCACAGAAGCAGAAGGGAGAAAGATCCCATGATACATGATCTGTGTATGCCCAGTGGGCAGTGTGCTGGTCTCCAAAGCTGTATCTCTTCTGAGGGCACTAAGGCTGTCAGCAAAGGTAATGCCTCTCATTAGGCCAAGCAGGATATTTGGAAAGAGTAGCCAAGTGTTTGAATGCACGAGCTTTTCCTTTTTTGCATGAAATGCAAAAATCTTTAAAGCTAAGTGAGGACATTTAAAATACAAAAAAGTTGTTTCTAGGAAACATTAGACATTGCTTTCATGCATAAGAAAGCAAAATGTTTCTTAGAGAATAGCTTCCACATCAGTTTTAGTTTTAGGGCTGAAAATACCCTCCCTGTATATATGGATACTTGGTTGACATCCACATCTTTTGGCCTTTTGTATCTGAATCCCATGGCAACGCTGATTTCGCAGCCTGTGCTCTGCTGAGCAGCGATGGGTGAGCAGAGCCGACGGGCGTTAGTTCCAGCTGACGGAGGCTGCAGCATGGGCTTCCCTCCTGCAAATGCTGCTTGAAAGGGGGAGCAGATTTTACATCCCCTAAGTTACAAAAGCAGCCCTCGGCTCTACTGCCAAGGCTGGCCTTCAGCTCTGTAGATCTCAGTCGTCTGCACAGAATTGCTGCACGCTGACCCAGATACTCCGGCAGCGCTGCTGCAGCGCTGCCTTGGTGGAGGGGCTGCCATTTCCCTGGTCTCTGTTCTGCCCTATATCCTGCCTTGGAGACTAAATAACAAAAAAGAGGGACAAATTAATATTAATCAGTGGAGCATTTTTCTCCAATGATTTTTCTGAAAAACAGAGTTTCCTAGGGAAATCTGTTGCCTTGATTTTCCCCTTCTGCTCGCCTTCCCTGACATCTCATTATGCTGCTTTAACTCAGAAATCCTGACACATTTCTAACATATGCTGTCCTTAAGAGAAGAGAAATATGCCACCTCCATTCCCTGCTTTCCTTGCATCTCCACCATGTGTGCCATAGTATGTCAACAGAGAGTAGGGAGGGCACTTTATGAGCTAAAGAGGGAGCCCAGAGCGAGGGTAAGCCTGGACCCCTGACAGCAGCCACCTGACCTGTTCACGTTGCACTCCAGTGGTGTATTGTTAACAGGGCACTCAGTCCAGCATACAAGGGTGTACCTTTAGTCCTGTGTCCAGTTCTGGACCCTTCCCTTCAAAAAAAACATTGAGGCACTGGAGCATGTCCAGAGAAGGGCGACAGAGCTGGGGAAGGGTCTGGACAGTGAGTCATACCAGGAGCAGCTGAGGGAACTGGGAGTGTTTAGCCTGGAGAAAAGGAGGCTCAGGGGAGCCCCTATTGCTACAACTACCTGGAGGAGCAGCTGGGACGGTCAGGCTCTTCTCTCGGGCAGCAAGTGGCAGGACGAGAGGATGCGGTCTCAAGCTGTGCCACGGGAGATTCAGGTTGGACATCAAGAAGAACTTCGTGGAAAAGGTTGTTAATCATTGGAATGGGCTGCACAGGGAAGTGTGGAGTCACCATCCCTGAAGGTATTAAAGAAATGAGTGGTGGCATGTTTTAGTTGAGAAGGTGGTGATAAGTCAAAGGTTGAACTCAATGACCTTGGACATCTCTTCCAACCTTAATGGTTCTATTCTGAGAAATACAGCTGATATGAAAGTGTCTTTGTAACTGCTGGTCTGCACTGGAGAGGAAATGAAAAGAAGACAAAAAGCAAACTGTTAATTGCCTCTAAAATTTCACTAGAATCAAATTACATCATCAAATCTAATTTTTTCTCTTAAAAAATTAACAACTTAATTGTTGGGAATTAACTGGGAATACCAGTAAAGGGGAATGCTCATCTTTGCAGTCTTGCTGTAGAGGACTACAGGGCAACACCACAGAAGATCCCAGAAAGCAAACTTCCTGCTCCTGGTTGTCTTTGTGTGACAGCACAAGGCTTTGAGAAGACACAGCATTCTGCAGCAGGAGGAAGTACAGTGCTGTATTCCCTTGCCACCTTCATAGTACAAGGACAAGAGCTGCCTGGAGACTCCTTGGTTGAACCTGGTGCACTACTGACGGCTCTGAATAAAATCCCTGTGCTCCTTTGTGCTCTGAACCATGTGGAGCCACAGGCTCAGTACTCTGCTTCTCCCTGCCACTTCTGCGTGCCCTGAAATGAGTCATTTGGACCAGAGTGCTCCAACTCCAGCCCTTGGTTTCCTGTCTTTGTTAGGATGCTGCTGCAGCCTCAGAGGGACCAGCTGGCCCTGTGTGCTGCACCAGAGCTGTGGTGGTGTCTGTCCAGCGGGATGGACGATGTGGTTTTGGTTTGGTGTTTGGTGGGACAAAGCGATGGACTGGTTGTTCAGCCATGTGTAACAGAAGAGACCCACTACTGGCAGGTTTTCTTGCAGATTGTTCAGATAAGTGAAAAGATAATACTGCAAGGCAGAGCAGTAAACATTGTAATTCACCCAGCAGGATTTGCAAGGCAAAGTGAATATTTCAGAAACCAGGGGAAACAACGCGGCTTTATTCCAAGATACGTAAAAATAAAACTTTGGAGCCTCACAATTTCTTCGGGAAAAAAATGCTCTAAAGATGAGCATCTTGAGAGAAGTGAGGGATTCTCTGAATTCAGGAGACATATTTTGCTAAAGAAGGGGGAAGCCAAAAGGAGAGGAGTTCTGAGAGCCCTGCCCTGTGATCTTTGGCTAATGCTTTTCTTCTGGAGATAATAGAAATAACAGTGTTTCCCAAAGTCCTCATGCTGATGGAGGGACAGTGACAAGGGCTGGTTTGGGGAGATGTCAGCCCCATTTTTACCTCAAGCCACTCTTTTCTCCTCCCTCACTAACCTCTGATTACCTTCTGATCTTTCTTCTACATCCACAGTCTTGCCAAATCCTCAAATGCACAGTAAAATCAGAGTAACAAAGCTGTCTGACAGGAGGGAGTGATGGAGAAGCTGTGTGGCAATGGGACTGGGTTTTGAGAAGAGCTCCCCAAGGAACAAGTGTTTACAGGATGACTTCTCACTCCCTGAAGCCTTCTGAGCACTTCTGTGGTTAGGGACAGAGGTTGGCCTTCATCAAAGGAAGACTGCCAGCCTTGAAAGCTGGCACCCAGCTGACTCCTGTGGAGATTGTCAGGTGACAGAGGGACATAACTCCCTAAAATTTTGGTGCTCCACTATTCTGGGGAAAGGCTTCATGTTGCCCAGAGCCACACAGATTTATTTCAGCCGAGCAGAACCAAACAGAGCTGCAGCTTGCCCCAGAACAAACCAGTCGAATCTTTTGTTTCCATCTTTCCCACAAAGGGCTCCTGAAGCTGGGAACTGATTTACCTTCCCCACCTCTCAGTGCACATTGCAAGGCCCATCTTCCCCGGGCTGCAAAGGCAGACAGTGTGTTGTGATTGGAGATGTAGGTCTGGAGGCTGTTTTAAGCAGATGCATATGATTTGACAATATGGACTACATTTGGGAATTTATTTACTTTTTGAGGGTCAGGCTGTTATTAGAAGGTGTTGTACTCAAATTGTTGAATTAATGTGAGTACCTCATTGAAAAGTGTAGATAGTTTATTTCTGTATAGAAATTACACTGCATAGCAGTGGCACCACTAGATTACAAATAAGGTAATATGAGATGCCAGTGAGCTGATTTGTCTGTCACCTGCCAAGGGTTTAACTTTCAGTTGAATTCAGCAGCTTTACTCTTAAAGGTATGGAGCTTTCCAAGTAATAAAGTAAATGCAAAGATGGCAAGCGTAGCATTTAAAATATTTATCAGGGATAGTGCAATAGATATATTCCATTTCCCCATTTCTATCTATGAATTTACTTTAATGCATCTAGATGAAGTAATTTTACAAGGAGCAGAATAATATTCCCTTGCATTAATCACTCATTGATTGCCAATGCAATCTGAGATAGTGGTACCAAATAGGAAATATGCTTCCAGATTTTGTTATTTCTCTCCCACTGTGATCACTCCCTTGCTTTCCTTCTCCAACCTATGCCTCCATCACAGGCAAGAAGCTGAGTGTGCCAAGCAGGAATGATGGTTTGTGTCATGTTGCTGGGTGGAAGCTCCTGCTCCTGCTCCTGCTCCTGCTCCTGCTCCTGCTCCCACATGGGCCATGCACAGAGGGCACATTGCATAAGCATAAGCTCTTTGAAACACCGTCTCAGCTTGTCTCTCTGATATGCCAATAAAACAGAGCTTTTGGAGCATTAATTTTTCAAGATGTGGGTGTTTATTTATACCATTGCAGTCTCTGTAATGCCTGAGCTTTGTTTTGCCAGGTTGCTATTTTATTTCTTCAGTATTCAGTGCACTTTCTATTGATGCTAATGGCAAGTCTCCCACTTACAATGCTGGGAGGAGGAACTGCCTATTGTGATAATAGCATATTGTGTGTGAAAATCTGATAATGGGGATTTTGTAGATATGGCACTACATTATTTAATTGATTTCATGTCCATGCCTTGATCTGGAGCAAGATTCTGGACTTAACTTAGTCCTTGAAACTAAAGCAGACCTTTATAAAATTATTTTTTGCAATGGTCAGAATAGAGAAGGAAAGAAGAAAGAGGGGTGGTTTGTATGCTGGGGGCTTCTGCCTTTTACAAGTGATAGGGAAATTTCTGTCTCAAGAGACACTGAGGCTTTTATCTGCAGGTGGGAGCAGGTGTCTCTCACACTGGCAGGCTCTGTGAAAGCCTGCATCCATCTCTGAGCAGAGAGCTCAGCAGGAGTTCCTGTGCTCCACAGATCCTTGCCAGCTGTCAGAGTGAAATGCTTCAGCCTGAGTCTCCCAGGCTGCGTTCTGGCCAAAATTCAATGGGATTACAAAGCAATTGCTGCAGCCTGTCCCAGAAGCAGGAAATCACCATCAGCTGGCTGGTGGGATCTGGTCACAGTGACAGACAGTGCTGCTCCTCACCTGCTGCAATGTGGAGGGGCAGTGGTTCTCTTTGCTGATCTTATGAATGCAGCACTCCCTCCTTCCCCAGGCTGTGGGAATGATGATTTCCTGGAAAAAAGTAAGTTTAAAAAAAAAGATAAAAAGGGAGGAGAAGCAAGGTATACTGCTGCAAGCAGCTTTCTTCAAGGAGTGATTTCTTGGCAAAACATCTTCTGAACCTCCAGGCACCACAGCCTCCCAAAGCACTATCACTCATGTAACTGAAATAGCAAATAGCTTTCACCAAAACAAGAAAATTGCTTTTATTTCACATACAGTTTGGCTGTGGACAGCTTGGCTGTGGGTTGACTCTGGAATCAAACTAGAGACCTTGCCAATTCTATAGGTAGCAAGGCCATCTAATGACAGTTTATAATCACAACATTCTGAAAAAGAGAAAGAAGTTTCCTGACTGGAGACTAAGTGAGCTCTGATTATTTGGAATTAAAGGTAAGACATTGATGAGAAACAGACTATGATAGATACAACTTGCCATGTTTCTTCCCTCTTCAGCACAGCCTATTGAGGGGTTTGGTGACTAGTCTTAGCTGGATGCCTCAGCTAAAGCCCCACTTCAGCCCATTTGTAAGGTGGACCTTCAGCAAGACTCACTTGTAAGAAATCATTGTCTTTTCTTTGCTGGTGGGTGCAGTGAAGTCTTCACAGTTCAGTCTCATCTACCTTTTAAGGCTAAGTATAAAGGTGAACAAGAAATCAGGATGCTCTTAAGGCTCTTGGCTGATCCCACTGAGTAAGAAGTGCCAGCAGTGGAGCATTACCAGGCTCAAGCTGCCCTTTCTTCTGAAGGGATGAGACCTGTAGGAGCAAAAGGTAGAGAAGAGCAGAGAGATGTGGACATCTGAGGGTAATCAGGTGCTTCTTCCCATGAAAGAGATAGGAGAGGGAGGGAAGCTTTGATTCCTCTTTCTTCCCCATGCTTTCCCTTTCTTTCCTCTGTATTTCTAGTTCCATGGGGAAAACATTGCTATTAAAGAAAAGCTCCAGGGACTTAAAACATACATAGGGATTCTTTTGAGGAAATCTTGGCTCTGGTGAAGTCAACAGGAGTTTTGGAATCAACTTCAATGGTGTTTGAATTTCACCTTGTAAGACTGTCCAAGGCTGTACAGAAAACATTGCCTGCTTGATGCTGACCTTTCTGTCACAGCTGAATGGAGCCTGGTACCCTCCTGTGAAATTCACCATTCTTTTGTGATAAATCACATCCTTCTCTCAAGGGGTAACAACAAATAAATACCCCCCTAATCATCCTGAAAACGGGATCAACAGTGTCATATATCACTGGACACCAGGACCAGACCTTTGTAGTTTCAATGGGAAACTGCTGGAAATCCCATGTTACTGCAGAGATTGTTTATTTGAGGGACAACTGGAATATTCCAGTGATCCAGATTTAGGTATTTTTGGTGTCCCTTTCCATAGGGAGTTGGCAACCTATTTAAATCCAGGGGATCATGACTAGTTATTCAAGTTTTGCACTCCTGGATTTGTGCTGTGTATATTTTGGAAACAGTCTGCCCTGAGCAGCAGATAGCACAATGCCACAGCCCACATCAGTGAAAAGCTCTTGTGATTATTATTTTTTACCTCTCCCATTTTCAGTGAAGGCTGTGCTCTGTTCTCCCTCTTTCTGTATTTTATTGCCAGTGTGTAATACTTTAAAAATGCCATCAAGGAATGTGTTACCCAGTGGGATCTACGCTATATTTCACTTTCTATGCTCTTTCCAACAGCAGTGAAGCTCTGAATCTACAATATAATTCTGATGATTGAAAAAGCACAAGCATTTTCTTTTTGGTAAGTGTAAGTCTGGAGATATTGACAACATGCTTCTAATGTAATGTGCAGAGCCCAACTTTCCTTAAATGCACAGTGAGTTTGATGTGATTGGGCTGATTTTCCAAGGTCCTTGAACATCTGAGGATCTTAAGTTGGTGGTCTTCAACTTCTCAGCAAAAGAGATCAGACACTGGTGGTTCAAAAGTTAGATCCAAAGAAGGATCCACCCAAATCTGTGAAGTCCAATGGCTTTATCTTTTTCCTCACCCCCACTTTTCCTTTCCCGTTCTGAGAACTCAGAGTGATTTCTTCACTTGCACTCTACCTTTCAAAAGCAATTCTGGAACCTCTGTTTCACCATCCTGGAAGGGGCCTGGCATCAGGGAGTGTATCAGCAGCAAGGAGTGACTCAGCAGCGAGAAGTTTTCAGCCAAACCTGCCTCCCACGGCGGCTCTGAGGGGGAGTAAGCAGCCTGTGTGTGCAAACAGTGAGGGGATGGCAGCCGCTCCTCACACAACATCTGCCTCCACTGTCAGTCTCTCCTGTGCCCACGTAGCACCATCCCCAGCAGCCAGCATGGATCTCCCCTTGCAGTCCTTTCCCAGCAGAGGATCCCAGCAGAGGATCCCTCTCCTGCCTCTCTCCCATCTCACAGCTTGCCTGGCACCTGTCTCCCCGGATTTCTATACATTTTATACACAGAGATGATGTGGTGAAGTGAGGTTTCCCTCTGCACTGTTTTGTCACCCCCAAACCTTGCCTCAGGTTGGTTTGGCTGTGTCCTTTGGGACAAGACCACAGTGGGACTGGGACCAGACTGGCTGTGCAGGGGAAGATGCTTGGAGATGTAAGAGATGGCCTGAAAATTCCTTATCTGCCTCACGATCATCGACAGAGACTGAAACCCTAAAAGAGGACTTTTGCACTAAAGGAGTCCTGGCCTGGCTAAGGTGGGACGTTTGTTGCCTGCAAGGTTTGCCCACTGGAACAGGTTCTGCCCAGGTTCTGAGAGGACTGCACTGAAGCAAGAAGAATGATCAGTCCTGAACACTCCCTCCTGAACACAGCCAAGGGGACTCACCAACAACAGTGGCAGATTTCCTCACCTCCTGGCCAGTTGCCCCCCGCTTTTGAAAAGACTATAAAAGACCTTTCTGAATGAACCCTATGGAGATCTCCCCACGGACAACGGCGAGCCTATTGGCAGGACCACGAGGGCTTCGTCTCATCCATTGGTAGCTATTCCCCTCTCCCCTCTCTCTCTTTTCCTCTCCTTTGTTTCTTTATTTCTCTTTCTCTTCCCCCCTCTATTGCATAGTTGTGTTGTTGGCACTCAATAAGGTGCATTATTTGATTAAAGTTGAAATCCCCTTTGTGCCTTTTGCATTTTGAGATCATTAAACCAACCATCACGACCCCCGCTTGTGTTAGCGGATCGTGACAGGAGACATTCCCACCTCTGCTGTAGACTCACTGCAAGAGGCTATAAGGGCACGTATCTTCTCTGTTCTCTGTATTTAAAGGCTGAAAAAGCAACTCTGACCTACTGAGCTTAAAATAACCCAAGAGCCTGGTCAGTGTCTTATTAACTGATCATTGCCAGAAAGGAAGAGAAAAAGTAAGCTGGAAAAAAACTCTTTCACTTGCTTTATCCCACTGCATTCTAATTCCCGCAGCCTCTACCTGCTTCCCTGGGCCCTTGTATATCAATTAGCACAAGCAACAAACTTGGTTGTCCCACTGAGAGACAGAATCCTGGTGCAATGCACAGGGAACCTATTAGGTAGCTGATAGCTAAGTGCAAATTTCATTAGAAATACTGTTGAAAGACAGAGAAGGTGGATGATGAACTAAAGGTTAGAACAGAGGGGCTTTTGCTGACATCACTACAGATATTTTGGTGTCTGTGACAGGAGTCAGACAGAGTGTGGAGTATGGAACATATTTTAGACCTCAGCCCTCTACTGTTGTGAGCAGTGCTGGAGTAGGATGGTTTTGAAGTCCCTTTCAGCCAGTTTTTGGCCAGAGAAATGTGTGCATCCGAGATGCTAGAGATGATTAGAATTATTTTTGCTAGCACAGTTCATTAAAAACATCCTTGGTGATACAGTTGTGCAGTTCTTTTTTCTGTGAGTTACAACAAAAATAAACATCACTCTGCCAATAGGGAAAGGCTGCTCAGTCTCTACTAAATTCACAGTGAGTAGCACCAAAACTGTGGCCTTGAGAAGCTACAAAGCTTTTGTCAAATAGGGGTAAAATGGTCCCAAGCCTAAAGCCTGGCCTCCACTCCTGGGAGAAGCACCAGTAGTGTGCTGTATGCTTCAGTATTCTGCTTCCAGGTGCCAGCTTCAATCTCCAGCAGATGATGTCCTGAGTTCAGTACCTGGGGTCTGTAGAGTTGGCTTTTATATTTTTCATACATTTGTAATCCTGAAATTCCTTATTGTGTAACTCTAGACTCCATATATAGAGTGTTAGCTACTGTTTTCCCATTTTGGTTAGACACAATTCCTCTCCAGGTCTGAGACCTAAGGACACCTTACTGTCCCAAGAACTGTAAACAAAAGTGGGATGAGGGGGGAGGAATCTGGGGATAAATTACTTCATTACCTGAAGCTGTAATTGGAAGATTAAACCCCAATATGCAAATGTACCAAACTTATAAAAGTATGAAATCCCATGACCCACTGTCCATTTTGGGTGAAGCCCCTGGAGGGGGAGCTCTGTCTGCCCTAAATGTACCTGAAGGCCCTTCATAAATATAACTGCTTTTTACTCTCCTAATTTCGTGTGGCTTCTGTTTTTAGATAGTACTAATAAGGCATCAAAGGTAAGCAGAGCACTTCCAAATTCTTGGGCAGGGAAGAGATCCTTCAGCAGACCCTCTTCCCCTGATTCCCATCACAGCTACTCACTTCTCGTGTGCTGCTGCTGCTTGGCCATGCTGGCCCATTATTGCAAAGACAGCGACTGCTGGTGTAACATTTTTTTAGCTGTGAGAAACAGAATTCCTTGCCACTTGCATAAATAAATTCCTACATCATAAGTCTATGTGCCTGTGTTTTTCCTCTGTGTACATAACCTGTAACTATTTTTAGCTAGGCAAGGACCTTTCATTGTTATCTCTGCTTATTTTCAAAAACCTTAACATGTAGTATATTAGTCCCAATTACTTTGTATTGCTTTTCTTCCCTATTTCCTTCGTTCCTTGCCCTCTCCCCTCAGTGGATCCTAGCCCATAGTCTCCTTCCCACCAGGCACAGGCTGATTTCAGTATGTCTGCTCCATTCTGATTTAGCCTAGCCCCTTCCCCCAGCCCAAAATTAATAAACCCTTCTCACAATACTCAGTCACAGTTGCTGGTGGCTTATTTCCAGCTCTTAAACTTACAAACCTATTTATAGCTGGAAAGGCTTGAAAAGAGATTGTTAAGGGAATACATTTGTGAATGTAGAACAAAGATCTGATTCTGGGTTTTTCTTTATGCAATTACTTAGTGTAAATAACAATGTTTGACACCTGCTTTCCTCTCTCAAAGCAGTTTACATCTATGAAGCCATTGAGCCACTCAGACCGAGTGCTACAGGGAGAGGAGCTGTTCTTGAGGTCTTAAACTGACACTGTGTTCTGATCTACTGATGTTATTTTGCTTTTAAATTCACTGACTTGCTCTTACTCTGTCTGTGACCCCGCTCATGCTCCTCCTCACTTCAGAGGCTGAAGCATGAGTGAATTAGACCTTCACAGATTCGAATTATATAAAAAATACAGCACTACAGCCCTAAAAGGTGACATTCAAAGGAGACCCTGAGCTCCTTGCTTTATTCTGGGCCATTAAGCATTACCGTTCATCTATAAAATACAGCACAGTTACACACTGATGCAGACAGGTTTTTTTTCCCCTATTTTTTCATTTCTCTTTACTATTAATGTAATGTGAACATCATTCACATTGGGAGTGTAGGGCTAAGGAACTCCATCCTAGTGAGTTCTTCTGTGACAGGCTAAATAAATTTTTTGTGCAAATTATATTTTCCTTTGGTTCTGATGAAAAACTGCAAACTTGCAGTTGCTGTTTGAAAACCAGTGCTAAGTTGAAAAGTTCATGCATTACTCATGGGACTGAACTTCCAAACCAGAATTTCTCTTCTGGATCATATTTCTAGACAAAGAAATCAGGATTCAACTTAGCAATGATAAACCCCAAACAGGACTCAAGCTGAGAACACAGCCCCATGAACTTATCATGACTTTTTTATCCTAAAATTCATTTTTTTTTCCGATTTCCCTGTCCTTCTTCAGGTCTAAGTGTCACTTTGCTGCTGTTCAGGAAAGATCAGCTCTGTTGTGGGCCAGTCTGCAGTTTCTTTCCATGGAGGCCAGTGTTACAGGGACAATCATACTGACTTATCCAAGCAAAGCCATCCACCTGCACCAGATATAGCCCAACAGTTGGTGAAAGTACAGCAAGGCCAGATATTTCAATCATTAAATGCATCCTTTCATAACTGTTTTTCACAAGATATTTTGTTTAAACTTCAAGCCCGTGTTCCCAAAAAGTGTCTTTTACTGGAAGGATTGATTTGCTTGGGAAAGTTTATTCTTGCCAGGAATCATCCTTTTCCTTGAATCTTTGCTGTGAGCTTTGACAGATATTTCAAAGTCCATTCAATTTTCCCTTGGCAATCATCAACATGCAGATCAGAGACCTCATTCTGAAGACTGCTGGCCATGCTCAGGCAGTGCTGTGAGTTCAGAACTCCTCTTATTACACAGATTATTACATTGATCTCTTGCACCCAGAGGTGCCTAAAAGATACACCTCAGTGACGTTTGCCAGAAAATAAGGCAAAAATTAGCTCTATGAAGGACATCGTAATCCAAGTCAAAATATTGGGCCTCAGCTATGAGAACTCAAGTGGATAGCTGCTTTTAGGTACATTCTGGGTGAGGGATGTAGCACAGTGATAAAATGGGGACACAGGGAGTGAGGTAAAGGGTGGGGAGAGGAGCTAGAACCACAGTTCATTAGGGCATCCTGAGGTATGACTTGGGGGTGAGACCAGAAATGTCTCTGTAGACATCAAGCACGTGTCTAAACCTCGTCAGATTCCACAGAGTTTTTCTTCTACTCATGTGCAAAGCTTGACCTCACAGCTCACGTAATGAGATGGATTAAAAACCCTCTTATCTTCTACTCCTTCAGTCTGTTTGTGCAGGGCACAGTCACTTTAAACCCATGATGGACTTGGAATAAAGACTTACTGAGATTCCTTAATATTCTTCCTTGTTATATTGACTGGGCTGTGTTTACATGTCTTTGCCCACAGCATGTGCACCATCAATTTTTATTCATCTGAAATATGCCTACACTCAGAGTGACCAGTCACAGCTTTGTGATACCCTTCTGTGTCTCATCCTCCATCCTTGGCCCAGATACAGCTCCTTTACGCCTTCACAGAGACTCACTGGAGCAGAAACCTGTTGGCTCTGTGGAGGTGCCAGCTGCTCTTTAGGGCATAAAAAATCACAGCCCAGAACGGGGCCAAGTTGCTGATGAACAGCAGTGGTGGGTGCCAAGCCGCTGATGGCTGTGGGGCCTGTTGGCCTCTCCTGGCTACACCTGTGCTGAGGAGCTGGTGCCAGTGCCCACCCTTGGGTCCTGGGGCCAGCTGGCATTCTGGCCATGTCCCTAAGTTTAGCTGAATTTCCAAAACAAATTTACAGGCTTCCTACTACTAGTATTAGTCCCTGGTCCAGGCTAACTCCTGAACCTTTGCTGAGGAGACTGCTGGTTACCCCTGACCATAATCATGGCCAAGACCACTCCAGAGCTTCACAGTATTGATGATCCAGCATTTGAACTTGCTCCCCATACTCTTCATGCCAAAGGAAGCTGACTTGCTTTGTGGTTTAGCAATATCTTATTTCTAAACAGGAAGGATTTTTCTCCTCAGTTGGCTGGTGCTAATGTCTCTGAATCCCCTCATGGTCTCTCAGTGTTCAGTGCATGTGTCCCTTGGCATTTCTGCAGCAACATTATGTGTCTGTCTTCACTGCAATTAAAAAATGGCAGCAGTATTGTAGATACACAATAGAAATCTCTGGTTTAAAGTAATCATAAAGCATAGTTCAGCAATTCCCTTACTTATTTGCAGCAAGATAAACCAATCTCTGCTGAATCCCAGGCTGTACATCCAGCTGGTACTTCTAGTACAAGATAGATACATCCTATGGCCAGGCCTTCCAAGTTTTGAAGAGCCTGGAGGATCAGGTCCTAAACATCTCACTAAAGGTCAGGAGGAAGGTCTGAACAGGATGTGGAAACAGCTCTTCCAAGAGACAAGGCAGCACAGCAGCCCCTGGAGCACATTTTTCTCAAATTTAATAGGTGATGGGACCTCATGAGGTGATGGCCCCATGAGATTCCACCTGGAGTACTGCATCCAGCTCTGGGTCCCTCAACACAAGAAGGACATGGACCTATTGTAGTGAGTCCAGGGGAGAGCCATGAAGATGATCAGTAGACCAGAGCTCCTCTTGTGTGTAGACAGGCTGAGAGAGCTGGGGTTGTACAGACCGGAGAAGTGCAGGCTCTAGGAAGACCCTATAGCATCTTCCAGTATCTAAAAGGGGCCTACAAGAGGGCTGGAGAGGGACTTTTTATCAAAGGCATAGGACAAAGGAGAATGGCTTTAAACTGCAAGACAGAAGATTTAAATTGGATATTAGGAAGAAATTATTTACTGTGAGGGTGGTGAGGCCCTGGCACAGGTTTCCCAGATAAGCTGTGGATACTCCATCCCTGGAAGTGTTCAAGGCCAGGCTGGATGGGATCCTGAGCAGTCTGGTCTAGTGGAAGGTGTCCCTGACTGTGTCAGGGGAGTTAGAACTAGATGATCTTTGAGGTCCCTTCCAATCCAAATTATTCTATGATTATGTCCCTTAAATTTTTTCCCTCTATAAAAACACATGAGAGCAACCTTAGTTCGTATAGGACAGGGTCATAGCTCCAAAAGCAGTCAGAAAGCAAATCCCAAGGGAAAAGAAGAAGCCTTATAGGGCAGAGGAATACTAATTAAATGGTGCAAAGGTCTTAATCATATATGTGTTCATGTATTACTATGCAAAGATGAGTAAAAGAACTTCCATGACAGTGATATACCAGAGAAGGCTGAAAAAAATAAAACCACTAGAAAAGAGAAAGAGCGAATAAAACATAGAGGAGCAGAAGAAAATAGGAATTTTTGTGTTGTCTACAGCAAGTTCAAAGTAGGATGTTGTTAAGGAAGGGCTGAGAGGTAAAAGGAGGCACCTGGCAGGAGCAGAGGAATTTGCAGAGGTTCCTTGCTCAAGAGAGAGCTGGGAGGGCAGTGCACTCGCTGCATGGGAAGAGCAGTGGAAAAGAGCAAGGAAGGCCAGCTATGCACAATGTTGTCTGCAGAGAGCTGCTACAAAGGGAAGCAGATAATCTTTGCTAACTCTAGCCTGGTAGGTAGGTAGGTGGATGGGTAGGTAGGGGGGTGGGTAGGTAGGGGGGTAGGTAGGTGGATGGGTAGGTAGCCACAACGGGTGAAGATGAGAAGTATCACCCTCTGCACCAACTGTGGGTGGCTCTCTGGCATGCACAGGGGACAGACACACTCTAGGGCAAATCAGGTCTCTTTAGGGACATCCCTGGTGAGTCCTGGAGCAGATCCTGCCAGGTGCTTGTCACATTNCTGCACCAACTGTGGGTGGCTCTCTGGCATGCACAGGGGACAGACACACTCTAGGGCAAATCAGGTCTCTTTAGGGACATCCCTGGTGAGTCCTGGAGCAGATCCTGCCAGGTGCTTGTCACATTCAGGATGTGGTGGTTCAATCTGCCTGTATAAAAACTGGGGAAAATTAGGATAAGGTTATAGTAAGGCAATCATCTTCTTAATAAAACAGGGTTCACCAACCTCCCCACTTACTAAAATAACCTTTTTATTTTCTATCATGCTTGGATCCTGTGATCTTTTTAATATTTTAAAATAACCTTTCTATTTTCCACCATGCTCAGATCCTGGGGTCTAATTTCTGCTGTCACATCCAGTCTGCTAAGAGAGGCAGGTTCTATATCTTAGTCTGAGGTATGATTTTCTGTTTGTTCTTTTGAATGACTTTGCCCAAAGGGGTGATAATAAAAAAATGTGAAAGCTGGTGTCAAAATAATTTCTCTGAGCCTGGAACACACATTTTTTTCATTATTCTTGACATTCTCTTTTATTTGTATTTTCTCTCTTCTCCACTTACAGTTAGTACTAAAGCAAAGTAAAACACATAGTACAGATGATTCTTCTTTCAGGTTTCTTTGCTAGCATTGGCCTACTCTCATGTGAATATGTGGGAGCTCTGATCATTACATATGGTCTTTATATTCCTATGATTTATGAAGACACATGATTTTCCATTCACAAGTGCACAAGAGCATGGTCACATGACTCTTGCTATTGGGAGTTCTCCTGCTATTTAGCCAGAGCCAAAAGCTATAGAAACATCCAAGAAGCAATCTCATCCAGCAGCAAATTGAAAAAAAAAAAGCTCAATATTGTCACACAGATTATCCAAAATAGATCTTATTGTGTCCTTCCATTCTGCTGGCCAAGTGGGGTGATGCTTCCAAGAGGAGGGGGAGCTAACCCAATGCTTCAAGCTTGTTATTCATTTGGGTGAAAAGATGGGATCTAAGGGCTTTAGGAACAGACCCTCCCTCCCTGATATTTAGAAGGGTGTCAGGGATGTCTGGGGTTTCTTGGTACATGCTGTGGTGAAGAACTGAGAGGAAGAGGGCCCTTGTTGCTGCAAGGCTGCTCCTGTGTGCTGTCAGGCATCCATTGACCCTGTAACATGGTCTAAAAGGAGGTGCCAGTGTGAATGCTCCCACTCCATCTGCGTGGCTTTTGGATGCCCTTAGCATGTAGGAAGCAGGAGCCAAATGACAGCTAAGTGACTCTGGAAAAGATCAAGATCAAGAACAGATAATGTTGTTCAAGAGCTAATCCTCAAATAAGGCTGTTCTAGGCAGAGAGTTCCTCTCATGGTGATACCATAGTGACACACACCACTGGCACAGCTGGCAGGGGGCTTCTCTCTGTCTCTGTCCTCTTCACCTCTTTCTAAATTGTTTCCTTCCTTCCCCTGATTTTCTGTTTCATGTAAGGAACCTGGTCTGCTTCCAAACACATTCACAGGTATCTCACACAGACAACAAAAGCAGGGGGCTGATTTTTCAACGAGTGCCACCCTTGTGACTTTTGCATTTGGGAAATAGCATCTCCAAACTATATGTGAGGGATGACATCTCAGGATCAGCTGAGGTTTGGCTGGCACTGTGGCTTTGGTCCTGGGCATGGACACTTCTCCCAAAGGCAGTGCTTAGCAAACATTTGTGCTCTCAGTCTAAATAAAACAGAAGCCGACATATTTTCGCTCTTTAGTATAGACATTTCAGCAACCCTTTAAACAATGTATTAGATGATGTACTGACATGGAGGACACAGAGGTGCAGCTCCCACATCAAAGGCAATGAAAAAGGTGGGAAAATGACAGATGGTCCATGTGGGATTGTTTCCATCCACTATGTCTTTAATATCCACAGCTGAAAAATGGTTCAAATGAAAATTGTTGTTCACTCTGGGTTCCTTGGAAAACCATAGTGCTACAAAGCTTGTAAAAATGAATTGGATGCTATAGTCAATTGGTCTTAGCGAGCTACTGATGTCACTGCAAAAATAGGATTTGCCCCATGGCTGAAACAAGGGACTGGGAATCTCCTGCCATTTGTTAGTTACCACCAATGACTTGAAATGGTGGCTTAGGGCAAGGCTTTGTTTTTCTTGCTGTTCTCCTGCCTGCACCAAACAGTGTTTCCTTCCTTGCAGAAATGCTGGTGCTGGAAAATTAGCAAGGTGTACCGAGAACCTGGTATGATGTGGCTGCTGCTGGAAATAGCAGGGACTGTTCACTGCAAGGACATGGGTTAAGTAAAAGTGCTATTTTTGTTTCATTGTGGTTGTTGCTGTCTGTCAGCAGCACTGGGAACACAGAAGTGAACACATCATCACTGTCCTCTGGCATAATGGAGGAGTTGGGTCAGGGCTGAGCACGGGAAGTTTATGAAGGTAGGGTGCACAGTTGGTTTTTACGTGGAGACACATTTTCCTGGCATGGGTGATGCACACAATGTGAACAGTTCAGAGAATTGCTTTGAGCAGACACACTTTGCAAATAGTGTTTGTTTTGTTTCGAAACAAACAGGGACTGATTGAAAAGCACAAAGGTATTGGCAGTGCCACAATGAGAAAATTAAAAAGGCACTCACACGTGAGGTGTTGACTGAGTTCACATACCAGGACACCTCTGAAGCTTGAATTTGTGAAAGAACAGAACAGAGCTGGGTCTTCAGATCCCACAGTTTTTCAGTGGGTTTTGAGTGCCCAGCACCTTTCAGCATTTCAAATAACAAACACTTGATACATGAATTTAATACAAAAATGGGCATTAATGCACTTCCCTCAGTTCAAGCCAGTATTTGTGGCTTGGGCTGCAAAGTCAAGGAGATGTTGTCACTGAAAGTCAAAGGTTGATATTGGTAGATGCAGGGTGGCAGTGGCCTGTCTGGCTCCCAGATGGTGGGGCTGGCAGGAGTGGCCAGGGATGGATTACACCAGAGCAAGGGATGTCCCGAGGAGAACAAATCAGCCTCTGTAATCACCCGTAGGCAATCAAGCAAGGAGGGAGACTGTTTCCCCATTGCTCAGCACACTGTTTATTTTTTACAGGTTTTGTGTTGGTTTGCTTCTTTCTCAATGTACAGAATTTCCTTCTTTTTTGTTCCCAAATCCAGTCCTGGAGTTCACCAGACAATTCCTCCCAGCAGGTATTTCTGAGTAATAGAAAGTGCTGTGAGGTCTCTTCAGGACACAAGGATGACTAACTCTGCAGCAGGTATCTCCAGCATAGATCAAGCAATGAGATGCAACCAAAGGACCTAGAAGCAGGTTCTAACCTCCTTTACACCAGCTGGAGTCTCAAGTAACTCCAGGAGCATCAAAGGCCTTATCTGTCTTGTTTTAATAATCCAAAATCTGAGCTGACCTCCCTGCTGTCAGCAGCAGCAATTATTTCATATGGGCAAGGGTGGATCCTACCCCAGCTGGTTTTGGAATGATCTCTGTTTTTAATACCACTCTGGCAAATGAGGTCTAATTTGGGGTAACCTGACCCACTCTGAGTTGTGCCTTACAATAAAATCAGCTTCTTGAGCATGCAAAGTATGAGGTTCTCCCAAGTGGGCTGCCATCTCACCTTTCTCTCAGTATAGTGAGTCAGAAATAGGACCTGGTCCATCTCTGGCTGGCACACAGGTAGAGGGACCAGTAAATGAGATCATCAGATGGAATGACTTGAATTCTACCCTTCATCACCTCTTTACCAGAACAGTGACTTGGATAAACAAAGAGGAGGAGAGCAACAGGGGGAAAGATTTAAGGAATAAAATTAGTTAATTTCAGTATATAAGTTAGAGTCTATTACTGTTATATATATTTTTGATTGGACACACACTACTTGGATCCCTTACTACAGTGATATTGCTGCATTATTTTTTAGAACAAATATGACCTTTTCTCTTTTTCTCTAGCATTGCCTGCAGGAAGACCTTGGCCCTCCCTGGCTTTTTCATTGGCTGCAAAATGAGTCTCATTTTCCACCCCAAGCCTTACATGGCAGGATGTGATTGTCAGACACTGCTCTATTTGCTCCGTGCACATGCTCTGACAGCACTGACATGTTTATTATGATTAATAAACATTATTATTCATAGCACAGTGGCAGCTAGAGATTCTAATGATACATTAGGGTCCTGTTAGTCTAAGGCTGGTAGAAACTCATAGGAAGAACCAGTAATTTAAACAGACAATACTGTTTTACAGGTGAGACCCAGAGAGATTTGAGAATTCATCCCATGCCCCACAGGAAGCTTTGCTGAATCAAAAGCTGAGCTCACATCCCCCACACTCCGACCTCTAATTTTACTGAGATGAAAACACAAGAGGAAAACCACTTGCATACAGCCAAGTGCATCACAAGATACACACTCATTCTGTCAGCCCCATAGAGCTGAAGCACTTCTGGGTTTTTTTGGGTTTGTTTTTGTGTTTCCCTTGCCTGGTGATTTATTCTTTTTTTTTTCTTGACTTTCAGTTTGTGAGTCATTGTTGTACAGAGAAAATTTTCATTCAAAACCAACGAAGCTCAGTTTCAATCAGGAAATCAAACATTATCTCCTTTTTTTTCCCCTTTCCCTCCCTTTTTTATATTAAGCAGTACAAGAGCAGGCCCAACAAAAAGGAAACCCAAGTTCCATTTGGACTAACTTTTGATTGCCTTTTACTGCACTGAATATCAGTTCACGTCCACAGACTGGTGTGGAGCATTTTAAGACCTCTTTACTACTGGATTTCCTCATCCTGCTGGCAGTGGGGTTAATCTTGTGCTGTCCAGGACATTTGGCATGATCACATACAAATAACTCAGTAAGTTCTCTCTAGTTCACTTGGAGGAAGAAGTCATGTCTCCATGATCTCTGCCGCAAAAACTCATCTGAGATTCAAATCCATCTTGAAATCTTAGCCCTGTCCTGCGGTTCCTGAGAAATCTGCTGACCACTGTGTCCTGCCTGGGTAGCAGCTCGAGAGACACCTCTGTATTCTGGCCTATACCTAACTATGACTGTGTCATCCTGTTTTTCCCCATTCCCCCCACTGCTTCGATGTGTATTTTCAGCCCCCTCAGTGCAGGTGGTTTGTTTTCTACCAGAAATCCCCTCGGTGTTGTAATTTGTGTGAGCAAGGACGTGGTGAAGGGTTATTTCCACATTTGCATTTGCTTTCCTCTTTCTGCTGCTGCCATGCTTCATTTCATGTCATCCTCAGCCAAACAGGTGTGGTTATAACTTGCCAGTCTACACCATGCTTAGAGTCCTGTCACAAATACCACTAACCTACAGCCTCTTTAAAACCTTTGGCAGATCTGTGGGCCAGGTGGGGACATCCAGACATTCAGCACGTAACAAGGGACTGTTCCTAGTGGGGTTTTCCTCCACAGGGGTGGCAGGTTGAGGATACCAAATACAAGTACAGGCAATGGCCTGAGACGTAACAATGTGCAGTTATGAATGTTCCCACACCAAAAGGCTCACAGTACTGGTTCCCTGCAGACATGAGCCTTCAGCACAGAGAGGTGGCTTTCTGGCACTGCTGCTCCAGCCCAAACATCACTTGGTGTGGATACCTTTTAGAGGTTATAAATACATCCACACCAAGACACTGCAAATCTAATCAAGGATACCGACTTGTGGGTCATTTTGTCTCCTGGTGTACTGCAACCCACTACAGCAAAGTGTGTTCCTCTTTATGCTGCTAATTTTTAAGTGAGGCAAAATGAAGCAGACTTTTTCTCAAGGAAAGAAAGCAGACAGCAAGATCTCAAGGCATGCTGCATTTTGAGTAAAAAGAAGGCATGATGAATGGCTGTGTTTGAAAGCAAAGACCAGATATGATTTAGTCTGTTTTCTCCTATTCCCCTTATTTAAGGACAACAGCTGACTGCCTTTCCACTGTATTTCAAAGGACTGCCTCAAATGGTGTGTTCCAACTCCAGGCATCTCCTCCTTCCCAAACACTGAACCACCATGGTGCTTCATAACACTGCTTATAGCTGTGAAGTTCAGGGGCACTAAGCACCTGACCAAAAAGGACTTCCAGGTGGACGTTCAAGTACAGAGGCACTTGAAAACATGTGATGCCTTGAAGACAAGGGACTTTTTGTTTTCTTTGGAGAAATGAGACTATATAGCCCTTTCTGATCAGTTCTGAGCATATCAAACATCCACGGATTTAACCATAGATGCCAAGTGGCAGGAGAGCACAATGCTGTGAGAAGCATGTTCAGTAACACTGTGAAAGACTTCGAGCCTGCTCATCCATCCCCTGAGGATCCACCTGACAGAGAGCTTGACACTCTTCCTGCACCTTCCGTCTCTCTTGGGCATAATAGACTCGTCTCCTCCTGAGAGCAAGAGACATGGCTCTCAGTGTCCCGTTCACTGAGTACACACAAGGAAGGGAACTCTTGTGCCATTTCCCTCCAGCGTCCTCATGAATATACATTGTGATAGACTGTAAGGAAAAACCAAACTTGCAAACCCCATGCTTTTGATTTACCTTGACAACAGCTGTATTGCAGTTCCTGTATCTTTGTGGTTTTGCTTTCTCTGTGCTTTGGCATTTTAAACCAATGGCTGATGTCAAAACAGAGTTGGGCTTCCCCGAATTTTCCACTTTTCATGGCAGCCTTGTCAGACCTCTCAAACCACAAAGACGCATGGGTGGTGAGGGATTCTCTGAACGGCCAGACACTGTGGGGAGCGGCACTGACTGTTCATTGTGTGTCACCCTGAGTCACCACTGAATCCATCAAAGAGACGGGAAAACACAGTGCTTGTCAAGGTACCACATTCTGAACGAAACAGAAAAAAACACATTGGATTCGCAGATACTAAGACTTCTGTAGAGCAAACATTGGTATTTGAAATTAAAAATAATAAAGAGCAAGCTCAACAGGATCAAGGAGTCCTCTGGGGAGTAAGGCTGAAACATTACCTGCTGCCAGATCCCTTAAAACACTAAACGAGGAGTTCCCAATTAGCAGCGTATGTGAGCAGCTCTCTGACCTTAGTTTGCTTTACTGAACACACATTATCTGATGGCTTGGAAGTGAGAGGGAAGTTGTTCCCAGGAGGCAGAGGGTCACTGTGATCTAATGTCTGCATTTGCAAAGCCAAGACTTGTTACTCATCCTTTAAATATCTATTTTAAATAGTAGTATTTTTGAAAGTATCCACAGACTTGTAAGGCAAATCCTTGTACAAAACCATTGGTTCAAAGACTTGTACCCAAGTAGCCTTTTCACATTGTAAATATATTCTGTGCATTTCAGATTCTCCCTGCAGTAAATAATGGATTAAGTAATGAAAATCACATTATAATGAGAATGACATGAGGTTTGAACGACACCAGAGCTGGGAGAACTAAGCCAATTTTCTGTTCACCTCAGAAATCAGGCTAAGGTTTATCATTAAATATATCATGACTGACTTTAATTAGGTTATTAATGACAGTAACAAGATAATAACAAGGTGCTTGGCAAATGTTATTCTGGCTGGTTTATGAACACATCACAAAAAAGCTGAGCTTTGTCTAGAAAAGTTTACAACTGAAGAGTGAAGAGTATAATGAAAAGTCCACAGCTGCTAGCCTTAGGAGCACCCCACTGACAGGGTGATGACAAGGTGGACTTTTCCCTACCCTTTCTGTTGGGGCTGAACCCTACACAAAGAAAGACCAAGACAGACAATAGACCAGCCACAATTAGGGATGTGAAGTGTGCAGAACATTTGCTTCTCTCACTGACTTTCAGAAAACCTGTGAAGATGCTGAAGTGGAAAGGGAAGCAGTGGCATTGAAATCTCTCAGGCTGAGGCTGAAACCCAGGTCTCGCCATTTCTGGACAAGTGCTTGAAGTAACAGGTTTTTATATAAAAAGAAGGAATTACCTATTTCAGGTATATGCAAGGAAAAAAAAAAGCTAACTGGTAGTCTCCACCCAAGGGGAGGATTATGGTGATGTATGGGAGTGCTCTTCAAATCCCTGGATGATTGTCCTTGCCATGTCCTGACTGTGTGCCCAGGGGACACCAAGGTGTTCAGTAACCTTCCATTCTCTTCCACTCTTTGGATTTCATGGGAAGAAGATGTGGGTGTACGGGTTGGAAATCAAGACCTGCCCCAGCCAGTTCCTGGCTCGTCTGTATGGAGGACTATGAGGTCCTGTAGATCATCAATGTTCTGCAGTCACACAGCTGGATGTCCCAAAGTACAGGCTGAAATCTAATCTGGGCTTTCAGATAAACACCTAAGTCAAAGACAAAGATGGCATTTTCAGGATTGACTTCTTCTTCACATTTCAGGTATCTTTCAATGAGGGAACCCAAAAATACTCGGATTAAACATCAGCAGGCATGCAACACCCACCCTAGTCAAACTGTTTTCTCAACAGCATTGCAAGCAGGAGCAAAGCACAAGTTCCCCCCAAACAGTTCTTGATGAAAACTGTTTGGTTATTATGGGACATTATGATGGGGGGACCCTCCTACATGGAGAGAACACCCAACTATGGGGCCCCTAGTTGTCTTTCCAGCTGGCTGCTCAGAGAATTTTCCTTTTTCTTTATCTCTATCTCTACTTCAACACTTGTGCCTTGCTGTCACTGATAGGCTGATAACAGCAAGTGCTGTTTGATAAGATGACTACAAACATGGTGCCCCAACTCAGGATGTGGTTATGGCTCCATCTGAGAAAACTCATGCATTCAGGCACTTGTCTTCATAGTACATCATTCTTTCCACCATCTGATTCACAAACGTACTGAGCTCTTTCCAGGAAAAAGCTGAACATTGTTCAGCTCAACTTAAGATCAAGTCTTTTAAAGAATTCTTGTCCCATATTTATGATAAAAAAGACCATCAGCATCACCAGTTCTACAGTGATGGCTTGTGTTACGATTTTGTGATGTTACAGAACTGTGGACCTACTTCTTTGATGCAAACAAAGCATCAGTTCATGACTGATTAATTTTTTTTAATTGCCTTTATCTTTAGATCCACCCAGTAATTAAGACTCAGAAAAGGACTATACAAACATGTTTACATGCAAAAGATGATGCTCTGCATGGAGTAACTGATTATATTAGCAACTTCAATTCTGGCTGCAGAGTTCCTTAGTCCTGCCAAAACTCAGGAGTCAATCCAGCTAAGAAAGGTATGATTTGTTTTCATCTTTTCCAACTGCTTTATGAGATTCACTTCAGCCAGAGTTCTAACCAGCACAAACCCAGACAAAGCACTGGGAACACAGAGATAGAGAAGGCTCGGTCTGAGAGAGCCTAACTTCCCAGCATCCTGAACGGCAGCTGCGAGAGGTTTATTGCCATGATGACACACGAGATAGAAGGGAAGATGACTAACAAGCCTTTCTCTTGAAGTTGTGGCTGAGTCTCGTATAACTAATAACACTCAACTGCCTCCAGGCAAAACTCTCCATCAGTCCTAAAGAGGAGACTGTGCACTGAATGAGTAAACTGAAGCCAGGACACAGTGATTTCCCAAATCACTTGCCACTGCTGATTTCCACCCCTGGTGCTTTGAGCTCTAGTACACAGCTCGCAATGCCCTGGCTCCAGATCATTGTTGGCTCGACAATGTCTAACATAACTCACCCATTACACATTGTCTAGGGTTCAGCTGTCATGGCTATAAACAGCAAAATAAGACGAGATAAGAGATTACCCAGATTACTGGCAGCAGTAGAAGCTGTAGAGCAACCTTAGCAAAGCTGCTTTTGCTATCTGGAAGAAAGCTGAGTAGAGAGGAAAACAAGGCTCTACCCATACTGGGGGCACAGTCCTTGGCATCCTGCTAGGATCACCCAGGATTCAGGACAAGCCACCCTGTCAGTTCAACAAGGCTCTGTACTCCTTTAGGGCATCTCCCACAGAGCAATGTTTGCTGACAGCAGGGTCCTGCTAAAGGCTCAGACATGGAAGGGAATTTCTAAATTCCCTCTAAATTAGGAATGCCTAAGGAGCCCCACATGGCATCAGGAACGCTTTTCTCCATCATATGCCTACCCTGAGCTGGCAGCAGCAGTGTTTTACTTTAAGGTGCTCCACAGCCTCTATTTGCAACAGGCTAAGCCTCATTAGAAAGGGGTTGGGGTCATTTCTGAGTGGGAGCCGTGGATGCTCACTGCAGTGCTGGGTGCCCACATTAGCTAGGCTGCAGGAACAGCTCATGGATGTGTTCTCACCTCCTTACAAGAACCAACAGAGCACGTTCATCCAACCCTCTTCCACTGAGGCTTAACATAATGTGTTTCACCTCCCGGTTGCTGTAGGCAAAGTGTATGAATCAGTCAGCTCTTGCAGCACAGTTGACATGTAGGAACTCAGCCATGTGTCTCAGCCCTCCGGGCTAACTATTGTCACAGTGTCCTTCCTCCTGTATTTATCTCGGCTTGTTTATGACCCTGTGTGGTTGGGTCACATCACATTTACTTTGTGCCTTCCCTTGGCAGGGGACAGGTTCCCATTTCATTTTTGCCAGACAGTTTTCCCTCTTCTGGGCTGCTGTGGTTTAGGCTCTGTTCCTTCCATGCAGGGGGGATGGTTTGTTTGGCTTCAGAAGTATTTTTTATGATTTTACTTAAACCCACCTTTTCTAAGCCTTTCTATTCATATTCAGACATGTTCCTCTATTGCCCTCCATGCAAGTAATAAAGCTCTCTTCATAAGAAAGCAAACAAACAAACAAAAAGCTTAGCACCAAAAGCTGTTTGAAACAGATAAAGTTGAAAGCCTAACAGAAAGAATGCATCTGATTTTTGCAGTCCTCATTGTACTCAACAGAGCATTTTGTCATTATAACTTTGGACTACAGCAAAAGAACCCTGCAATAAAAGGCTGCCATAAATTGACCTTTTGTTGCAAATTCTGCCATTCAAGCATAAAGCAGCAAGAAAGGCTACGTAAGCTGAGTTAAAAGTAGGTCACTGTACATCCACTGTTACCACGGCTGGGCCTGGCTGTGTGTTGCTAACGGGGTCTCTCGGTTTGAGCAGCAATACCCACACAGGAGAGACTTGAACTCACTACACCACTTCCTACAGCACAGAAAGACCTGAGTGGTGTTGGGGGGGCGTTGAAAGCCTTGTTCCTAGGTAGGGCAGGACTCCTGTGGACCATCTATAGAACTGCTTTCTGAGAAATGGGGCATCGTGGTAGCAGGGATGGTGTTTCTGTAAAGAGCCTGGGGGCTGGCACTGCCACTCCTTCGGTAGGTTCTAGGGCCTCTAGCCCAGGGTATTCCCTTTCCCCAGAAAGGGGAAATTCCTCTTTCTCCAAGAGTCAATAGGATCTTTCTTCATTAATTTCACTGGGATGGCTACAGGCAGAAAAGCACCACACTCCAGAAAAAATGTTTAAGTGCACAAAGCTCTAAAATGCCCTTCTGAATTTGAGTGAACAAAGCTCAGGGTCAAATGTTTTCTTGACTCAGACCCTAAATAGCATACTACACATGATAGGAACTCCTCAAGAGAACAATTATAACATCCCTGTTTCTCCTGACTGTCCAGGCTTATCTGGCTCAGCTGCATTGACTGGTCCAAAAGAAGACTGGTTTCAAGATCCAGGCTCCTCCTGGAGATTGATAGCAGACTCTGGCAGGTGATGGAAGTAACAGCACTTCCTCAGAATTTTCTGCCTTGTCCTCAGCTCAAGGATTTCCTGTTAAATTTTCTACTCAGCATCAGGGAGGAGCCTTCATTTACTATCCTTGACATACAATGACATGATAGATCGAAGAGGAAAAATTGTTTTCCTTTATATCTCCATTATAGACTTACACAGTGATATAATATGCAGCCTTTGATCTTGCTTTGGTGTATTCTGCATCATCTTTGCAGCTGATTGAAACATAAAATATAGAATGTGTTGATTTAAAGACATTCAAAGTAAGATACTAGCTAGACCTTATGATTTGTGCTGAATTATTTATTGCACAATAAATAACTTACCTGTTCTAGTAGACAATCTGTCCACCCATTGTGTTCCATGGTTTGCTGATGAAAAAGGGCTTAAACACTGTCAGAGGAGAGAAGCAGCAATGGAAGCAAGATGCTGGTGCCTGGTCACCTGAGGAAGGAACAAAATGTGGAAGTTGTTTGGGTGTTTTTAATTACAGCACTGGATAGATATTAAGCAAGAAGGTCCTTCCCAGTATTTCTGTGACAGTTGTGGGTGGTCCCAAATCAGTGTGTGGTTCCCTATACTGAATAAACACAGGGTAGGCAGAATGGGTGGCCCAAGACCCCACAGGGCTAGAATACCCTGATTTGGTTAGGGACACTGTAAGGCAATCAAAACCTGGTCCAACTGGCTTATCTGACAAACAAGGTGTTGCATGTAATATGCATTTTCTACTAGTTTTGAAGGATTTGCATCAAAATACATTAAATACACTTCTGGATATTATATTCTAAAAGGTGTGTGGCCTGTATTGCACAAAAGACCCAAACCTAAACCATTAAAACAGTACTCCATATATGAGTGCCAAACTTAACTCCCCCTCATCTCACAGAATTTCTCTTATCTTTGTAAGCCTGATTTTCTGAATAGTTCGTGCAGTCACACTGTTTGCTCACAAATGTATAAATGTACAGATGTGCCCACCCCACAGAATCATGTTACAGTTGAGCACTTTTGGGGACCATCTGGTCTGATCCCTGGTCAAAGCAGGGGCAAATAAAAGAGCTTGCTCAGGGCTGCATCAGTCAGGCTTTAAATATCTCTGGGGATAGAGACTCTGCAATCTCTCTGGACAACCTACTCCAGTATCTGACCACTGAACAGTAAAAAAGCTCTTTGGTTGACACAGAATTCCCTATATTTCTGTTTATGCCCGTTGCCACTCTGGTGGTGTCACTGGGCACTACCAGGAAGTGTCTGGTGCGTCTTCCTTACTCCCCTCTCCCCTCTAGTCAGATATTTATAAACATTGATAAGGTCCCCTGCAGCCTTGTCTTCTCCAGGCTGAATAATGACAATTCAGCCTCTGCTTATATGGCCCTGAATCATCTTTGTGGCCTTTTTGTTGGACTCATTCCAGCAGGTCCATGTCTATCTTGCACTGGGGAGCCCAGTGATTTCTCACCAGGGCTGAGCAGAGGGGCAGAGTCACCTGCCCTGCCCTGCTGGCGATGCTGAGCCTGATGCAGCCCAGGAGGCTGCTGGCCACCTTTGCCACAAGAACACCTTGTGGCTCTTGCATCACTCCTCCCAGTTATTTATCATCTGCAAACATGCTGAGGGTGCATTTGGCCCCATTTTCCAGGTCACTAACGAAGAGATTAAACAGTACTGGGCCAGTGTCAGCCCCTGGGGTACCTCAGTGGTAACTGGCCTCCAGCTGGACTTTGAGCTGCTGATCTCCACCCTCTGAGCCCAACAGTTCAGCCAGTTTTCAGTCCATCTCACTGCCCACTTATCTAGTCTGTACTTCAACATTTTGCCTTGAGAGTGTTACGTGAGACAGTGTCAAGAGCCTTGCAAAATCCACAGCATCCACTGCTCTTCCTTCATCCACTTCATCACAGTCAACTCCTTGTGAAAAGTTGTTGGGTTGGTCAAGCATGATTTGACTTCTGTAAATTTGTGCAATTACTTGGGATTATTTGCTCCATTTCCTAGGGATTGTGGTGAGGCTGATTAGCCTGTAGTTCCTCAGATTCTCCTTGCTCATGTTGAAGACAGGAGTAACATTACTTTTTACCAGGCCTCAGGAATTTCCTCAGGTTACCACAACCTTTCAAAGATAACTAAGAATGGCCTTGCAATGACATTGACCAGGTCCCTCAGTACTCATGGGTTCATCCCATCACATTCCAAGGATTTGTCTAGTCTGGCTAAATGATACAAATTAATCCTTATCCTGCAAGAACAAGTCTTTCTTGCTTCAAACTTTCCCACTGGTTTCAGACACCTGTGATTCCTGTAGGCAAATCTTACCTGAAAAATAAAGGGAAAGAAGGCACTGAGTACTTTGACTTTTCCATGTCCTTTGTCACCAATTTTCCTGCCCAATTCTCATCTCATCATCTCTGCAACCAAGGCTACCCCTGACTTTCCTACTGCTGACCAGTTCTTCCACATTGGTGCCAGGCAGAGCAGATTCTTTTTGCTGGCTCCTCTGTCACCTGTGTCTGAAAGAGAGTTATCCACAGTGCCCTCCAGAAACAGCCTTGGTTGCTTTGTGTCCTGATGTGTTCACCCAGCTACCAGGGTGGTTCAAGAACCAGACCTGCAAACAGGAGGCTTCTCCCCAATGAGATGATGTGCAGCAAACACCCACCACAGTTGCTCACATTGGTCTGCCCTTTAATCCCCACCCAAAAGCTCCCAGCTGGCTCATCGCCCCTCCCTAGGCAAAGCCACAGGCACTGCCACTGCTCTTTCACATGAAGCTCTCTTCTGAATCTTCTGGTTGATTTCAGAGAAATATCTGTCTCAAGCATGCAAAATTCCTACTACATTTTTCATGGAAAAATGTCTCCACGAAGGGGGCAGAGCAGACAGACAGAGACATGATAGGACAATGGGATGCAGAAGCGACCCAACCCTTCTCAGACAATGGAAATCTGACAAATCAGATAAAGGACTCAAATAAAGGGGAAAAACAGACTACATTATTTATACTGTGTACAAAGCAAATCTGTATTTTTTATAGAGGCATGGCAAGGGTTTGGACCTTTTAAAATAGAAGAAAAATCTGAATGTTATTATCAGAAAAAAGGAACAGCTACATCATAGGACATCCTATGTGAGGTCATCCTTATGCAGCAGGAGTCCAGATCACAAAGTCATTATCCCGTCCTATCATTGCCTGCACTTTCCTCAAGAATTTTAACTTAACTACAGCCTCTTAAAAATAACGTATGAACTTACTGATTTTGTACTATCAGAAAAAATATGAAATATCCTTGGATCATTCACCTTGGGTCTCACATTTCTAAGTATCTCACAAGCACTGGAAGTCCCCACTAATGTCAGTTGTTTTATAGTTTTTGCACCACACAAGCTATTGCTGCTTATTTGTTCTTTACTGAAGGCCAGTGACAGACTTATGCAAAGCTCATAGAGAAGAATGAAATGAAAATCCCTAAGAGTCCAAATGCAGACACAGGTCTCGCTGTTTCAGAGCCCTTTGTCTCTCAGATTTACACAGGAGGGAGAGGGAACGAAGCCAGTCACTAGACAAAGTTACAAACTTCAAATCCTAAAGAATTATTCTGATGTCTCTTGTTGACACTATGCTTATTAGTTTCCTGGTGTAAAGAGAAATATGTTCTGCGGAGAAACAAAAAAATTGGATTTCAATCAGAGTTCCCACAGCTTGTTTGCAATTACAAACTTCTTGGAATTGTTTTAAAGCTTATCACTATTTGCCTGCTTTCTAAATAAGCAGGAATGAGGAACAAAAACATCAGTTGTTACCTCAGGCAGGTATATCCTTCAACAGGGCTACTGTAGTGCCAAAGTCCAACCTTGATTCAGCATCCCGCTGAATGGAGCTTGGTGCTGCTCCCAGTGCTGTGAGAGCAGCCCTCACCCCAGGGAATGATGGCACAGCTGGCCTCGTGCTGTGGAATTAGAAGCTTCTCTTTTGAAAGGGCTCTTTGTTTCCATAAATAATGGGTAAAATTCTTAAAAGTGCAAATCTTCTTCTCAGAAGTGATAGGAAGCCCTTGAGCCCGAGTCTGTGAGGCAGCTGCAGCCGAGTTACCTGATCACAGGAATCCGTAGGATTCAACATGCCCAAATTCTTTGGGGAATCCACGCCAAGAGCTTAAGTTTCACAAATAAGACATAGAACAAAGACTGCAAAGTGCTGTTTTTCTGGAGTCCTTAGCTGTCCTAATGTGGCCTTGTGAAACACATCAGCAGGACCAAAGAACAACTAAGAACTTTTTTTTTTTTTTTTTTGTCTGGTATTTGCTGCTTTTGAAATGTTAACACCGACCCCAAAGCTACTTGCCTACCTGTCTAAAAGCCCAAGCATTCTGGAGAAAGATCTGTGGTCTTATATTACCTGCAGGGCAGCCACTGCAGGGTCAATGTCAGGAGATTTTGGTCACCACAGACAGTCCTCCTTAGGTGATTCTCTGCAGCTCTCAATTGTTTGTAATGAATTATTGCCACTACAGTCACAGGATGTCTTAGGCGCAGATGTCCTTTCTCTTCTTACTGCCAACATTCAGGATGCCAGTTTATCTTGTGTTTCTATGAACCCGTTTTTCTCTCACATGCAAACAAACATTTTGGGTAGTAACCTTGTCTCCTGCAGAATACTGCATTTTGCCCTTCAAAGAGTACTTCTGATATGAAACCCCAGAACCATCTGAAAGGCATTGATTATAAAATCAGAAGTTCTTGACTTAGTTATAAATATAAATGGCAGGCAAGATTAAAAAAATAAATTAGGAAAAGCCCCATGGAGCTGTTATTTTCATTCACTTGCACTTGCCCATGCTGCTTCCAGATGACAAAACTGTAGAATTAAATACAAAAGTGATATAAACAGAACTAATCTAGGTTGAACCATTTTTAGCAGACCCAAAGCTGACCTGGCCTTTGTGGTTTCTTTTGCTAAATCGGGGGTGTTATTTTTATTGCTGCTGTGTCTGTGCCCAGCAGAAACTTACGACGTCTGTGTTCCATCCCTCCACAGTGACATGCTGGAGACACTTCTGTGGGAATGCCTTATGTTAGTATTCCTGCAAATGACATGATGTGCTAGAGCAGATGTCAGGTGAGAATTTCACAGCTATGATAAAAATCAGAAAGGCTGGCCAGCATACCAGGAAACCTCTGCAGACTTATGCAATCCTGTTTGTTCAGTTCCGTCAATCAAAATTGCCCTGGCTCCGAAAAAATAAAGCAACTATAAACAATTATTTTCAAATAACAGAATTCCTCAAAGGTAATTGAAGAAACTCTGAACTCTGCTTTATTCCCATATAAAAAAAAACATTCCATACATATCAGGGATTTGTCAGAATTCCCCTTCCTCCGTCTTGCCTTCTTGTAAAATTTATTTTTAATAACTGTCAGCTTCCTGAACCACAAAGTTCTCTCTTCTATTTTGCAGTTATTCACTGGGGCAAAATAAAATGCTAAGGCAAGAAGAGAATGCAGGTGTGTTTATCCTGGGTCAGGGCAAAAGGAATTTGCACTCCGACAGGAGTGGGAACACAAGCAAGAGGCTAATGGGTTGTTTCCAGCTTTTGTCTGCTGCAGTGGGAGGTCTCCTAGAGGGACTAGCTAAAGGACACCAGCCAAAACTACACCTCCTAATCCCATGTGCTGCCTGCTTTGGTAGCTGACTTGAAGGGAAGGTGATCTTCTCCCTACTGTAGGAAGCCCCAAACTTGCGGAGAGCAGAGAGGTTGGAGGCATCTTAAGCACGGCAGTTTCCTCCTGTGAAACCATCCCACTTCCCTTGCAATCTGCAACCTTATCATTACAGTCAGGGAATGAGTGCCAGGGAGAGGCTTCAGTGCCTTTCATTCTGCCTGGGTCTCCAAACTGGAAGCTTGGAAATAACATAATGCAGTGCAGTTCCCTCTTACTGCAGTGCTTTCCTGATGAGGCCAGAAACCTGCCCTATGCCATGAATTGAAATACTCTTATGGAAGAATATGATGGCCCTGAGCAGAAGTGACTGGCCAAGTTTTACAAAGCATTGAGCTCACTGCATAGGTAGACAGATCCTGGGGAGAGATTTTCCAATTGGTTAAATCCCATTGATTTGCATGGCAATGCAGCGTTACTCACCTTTCAAAAATCCTACTAAGCACCCCTGCTTCATACCCTAGATTTTAGCTACCGAAGAACAGTGCCTCTAAAACCATGTTTCCTGTCAGTGGGGAAGAGTGTTCAGGCAATTAATTTGCTGAGACAGTACAGGGAGAAATGAAGCTTAAGAAACTGAAGCAAAACCAATTACACTTTGAACCTACCATATAAAATTCTATATAAAACATATTAAAATACTGAGAATATAGTTCAAATTACTAGCATTTTTTTACTATACTTTAAAGACCTTGCTATAAAACTCTTGTACAATTTCATTTAACACCCAGCAGAAATATTTCCAGACACAGCTCTCTCTTTCTTCAACACACAGAGTGTGTCACTGCAGTAACAGCAATTCCTGATGCAGGATGATGAAAAGATACATCATTGGCACACACCTAGTGTCATATTGACTTGGAGTATTGATTACAGCCCCACATCCCATCATGACAGAACGTGCACAGAGAGTAGAAAGAACTGCAACTTACTTGCTAAGGATATTCTTGCCCATGGATTTATCTGTCAGGAATGTGCACAAAAAGTTTTCTGCATATATTGCAGAGCACTATGAAACCAAAAGCCAGCATCCTGCCAAAGCAGACACCCAGAAAATGTAATTCTCTACATATATAAGGGGATAGTTAAGACACTCTCTGAGGAAGTGGCAGCTCTGGGCTCATACCCTCCCAAGCTGCCATGAAGCTAAAGGGGAGAATCTTCCTCCTCTTCTTTAGATTTCACTACTGCCCGAGTTCATTGGACATAGATTTGAATGTATTTGACTTCCTATCAATACCTCTGAGAATGAACAGGAGCACTGGCCTAAGCTCCCGGGCAACTTAATGCCTCCATTTTCAACCATCAGTGGATTTTAAGGTTCACTTAAACTTCTGAGGCCACATGATCAGCCTGAATAAAGAGTCAAATTAAATGTCTCAAGTCATGACTAGGTGAAATTTAAATCTAGTGTATCTCTATATACTCAATAGGAACAGCTGAAATGTTGATTGCTAAAGGCTTGTAATCAATCTTTCACAAACATCAAGGAGAGAATTAGTAGAAAATACTTTAACCAAAATGTAAAAAAACCCCAAACAAACAAATCCAAAACCCAAAAAAACCAACAACCAATAAACAAAGTGCATAAAGGCATAGTCTACTCACAAACAACTTACAAGAAGTAACGTTGCTCTGTAAAAAATTTAGCAGGAGCCATAGCTTGAATTATGCCAATCAGGCCCTCAAGTGCTTGGTTGTTTTTCCCAGCTACAGCAAAGTGGTTCCTGGTTCTTTAATGCAAAAAAGGCATGGGGGTGTTCTGTATGTAGAAGTGAGCTGTACCATCAAGAAAAATTAGAGACTGCAAGGGAAGCAGAGAATTAAAAGTTTTGTTTCTTTTCCTCCCTTTCCATCTGCAAGCTGCTTGGCTCAAAGGAACGTGCAACATCCACTCAACTGGAGCCCCACAAATGCCCTGCACTTAAAGCCAGGATATAAGAGGGCTTCTGCCTGCTGGAGAAGGTCCAGGCACTTTGTCCTCTTTCTCCCATGTCACCAGGAAGTCCTGTGCAATCATTTTTTGCTGTCCCCTTTTGAGGCAGGAAAGCCCTGAAGAAACCCAAGTGTCAAGCTTCTGATTGTAAAATAGGGACGGAGGCATCCAGCACACCTGAGATGCGTGACAGGAGAAGGCAGCTCAGAGACAGGGGAGGGGAGGACTGGAACAAAGGCCAGGTGAGTAGGCTGGCAGCAGCAAGACAGGACAGGCCCCACTGTAGCAGGGCTGTGAAGTTCAAACAGGGTGCTGAGTACAGAGATGGAGGTTCTGGTCTCCTATACACACTGCATGGTGGCACCAGGGAGGAGCGAGGCCTCCTGAGATACAGCAGAGAGAGAAAAGCCAAATCAAGTGAGAGCAAATACATTCTAAGGGTTTGTGCTTTGACAAGAGGAGGGTGATCTGGCAGCTGAGTTGGTTGATGGGGAGCAAAGTAGACTAGAAATCTTTTTTATACCTTGCTATAAAAGTATCAGCAGTTAAACTACAGACTCAGATGCCTCTTCCCAGACATTATCATTTACAGACATTAAAATTAATACCCTCAAGCTCCATCACGTTATCTATTAGGCTATAAGGAATTACAGAGTGAGATCCATCATTTCTTTGCCTACACAAGGCTTGCCTGTGAACAGAAGTATTAACTCAATCTGTCTAAATGATTACTGAGTCTCCAAAGAATATTTCTTCTTCCATTAAGAGTTAGGTAATCAAAAGGCAACCCCCCTAAAACCATGAATATAAAAGCAAGCTTTTCTCGCGGTGCCTTGGCCCTCAGCTGTTTCACTAAATTAGACATTAAGACCAGAGAGAAACCTGCATAACTAAAACTGCTCAGACAATGGTAACTGGTCATCTCCTTCTCTGCCTCACGCCTGTGCTGACCAGCAGCACCCCCTGCACCCAGGCAGCACGGCTGCTTCTGCACCCCTGCCACCCCACAGCATCCTGCTCCCAGCTCCCAGCAGTGAGGCCATGGGTGGGCCTTTCCTGCTTCATACCCCATGGAACAAGGCAATGCTGGCTCATGCTGTTTTGTCTCTATTTCCTGCATTTTCAGCAGTTTCCAAAGTTAAAACATACTCATTTGCTTAACCAGGGCCATCACCTGGAACACGGTCAAGATTATGAAATTTGCATTTTGAGTCTTTCTGAACAAAGTGCCTCTAGGTATCCTGAGATAACACACTCATTTCCAGCTCTGTGTCAGCAACAATTTTGTCTCACTTCTCTGTATTTTTTTTTTATTATGAAATGTATTGAAACAGAACCCAAATCTTTCCAAAGCTAACAAGGAAAGGATTTCTTCCTCTGATTGAAGTTGCCTTAGCAAGACTGTCATGAAGCACAACATGCTGAGACCTGTATGATGCCAGCAATGAACATGTATTGAGTCATTGTAGAACTCTGGGCAAAGGGGTTGGGCCCATCTCTCTACAGCCCAGTGTCTACCTCATTGTTTCAACAGCAGGCAAACACCAAGACCAGATTGTTTACAAGAGCATGGAGGTCAATCTTGACAGTATTTTGTTTTTTCTGTAGTTAGTGATGATAGAAAAGCAACTGAAGTATTTCTTTCCAGGTTGAATGATTCATAACGACTTGTTGAAGCTGATGTCAAACAAAGGTTGAGTATGGTGAGAGGAGGAAGAAGGAAGAAAAGAGAAGACACAAAGAAGTAATACAGTGCATGTACAGCAATCTCTCTGCAATCCTGAGCCACCCCTCTGTGCATTGTGAGTTGCACATACAAATGAGCACACAGCCCAGCACACATGCAGGAACAGCAGTAAAACATTAAACAATGTACAGAAGCAATGCCTACATGGAAGGCAAAAGATTAAGTGCCAGCAATAGTCTAGACACTGGGTCATGCACTTAAATCCCATTCATAATTTCTCACATTAAACCATCACTCAGAGTACCCAAAAATGAATAAGCCTGAGTAAAGCTCAGAAAAGTCTTTGTCAGAGCACCAGGACCAAGAAGGGCCTGGTTAACATGTGCTATATCCCCACCTGCCTTAGTCAGGATAAGTAGAACAAAGCCAGTGCAGCTGTGCCAGTTTACACCAGCTTAAGCTATGACCTGTTTAAGCATTTTTGGATGGAGTCCAGCAATAGTGTCTAGACATTGTTATTCAGAAATAACTTGATCTTCATCTTTTGCTTTTGTACAGAAAGGAAGAGGAAATGTATGTCACAAAGCAACATTTCACACAGAACAGCAGGGAAAGACAGGATGGTAACCCAATTAAAGGCAGATCAGAAATGTTTCAAAGCCATTTATAAAGAATCATAAACTATCTCCAACCTCCGGTGACTGAATGAAAAGAGGTTGCATGGAGCAAGGAATCAGGTGATCTGCCTTGCAAAATCTTCTTCGCCTCAGAGAACAAAATCCAAGAGACCATTTCATCAGCCTTGCCCCTTTGGTCACTGTTGCAATCTTCTGCTTTTATATTACTCAGTTCCTGATCTGGCAGACCCTGCACCCAAGAAAAAGGTCTTGCTATGTCACATTAGTGAGGAAAAATCTAAGGAGCTTGCAAGGTCTTCTATGTTTAGAGGCTATGTCAAACAGCATTATTTTTTTTGTCCCTAGTTGCTTACTAGAAAGATTGTCTGAAGCAAATTACCTTCTTTAATTCTAATATTTTGTATCTTTCTGTTATTCATTGACTTTACATCTCCTGGACAAAAAATGCTATTTTTAGCTTGCTTCTCTTTATGTAACTTCCATGGAAGAATTCAGCATGCTCCTTCCACACGAATATCTGCACTAAGAGCAGGCAGAGGAGGGATTATTTGAAAGGAACATCTGTGAAGTCTTTGTGCTACAGCTTCCCGAAGGCTCTTACTTTCTGTCTTTTCCTTTGCTTCTACATCAGCTTCTTGTCTCTTCATATGCAGCTTTTAAGTATATTTTTAGACAGGTGAACAATTCAAACAGTTTGCCTGGAGCCAGCATTTAAACTTAGACCTATATTTTCAGAAAAAAATAGATTTAAAGTTAGAATGGCCATTTAGAAGTTTCAGAAAGGTCAATCTCCTGCTGACATTTTTACATACCTTATTTTTGTAGCTGCTTGTATTTCAGATGAAAAAGATTGTACAGTATAAAGAAACATGTTTGAAGAGAAAGAAAAAGAGACCACTAAATTCTGTCATAAAATGTAGACTTTTGTTTATTCACCTTGACTTCTCAGGTTAGCCCAGAGGGAATGCTCTAGTACAACCCAGACAACAATTTGATGAGATGCTAAAGTCTATGTTTGAGGTCCTTGTACTGCATCTCAAACATCATGCACACATCATGACAAACACTGGTTCAATTCATTCCCTCTCAATTTGCTAGTTCTTTTTTCTAAAAACATTTTTGTACATTAGACAGGGTAACCAGTATGCCCTGTTGTATGATGCCTGTTCTCCTGCAGCTGGCCAAAACCACCATAAACCTCTTCCTGGGACTCTTTGTGAGTTAAACAAAAGCACACTCACTGCCCACACACTAATTTATTCCAACAGGACACAGGTTCTGCTTGCAAGTGGAGAACCACAGGCTTAGGACTTACATGGAGATGAAAACCAACTGATGTCAGCAGCTGTCAGAGTGTTTACAATGGTCAGGTATTCAGGACTAGAAATGCTAAGATAGCCCCTCATCTCACAGGTGTATCCCATGTCAGACTGCAGGATTCATTGGAAGAACACATCAATCGAGCTTAACACACAGATGAGCTCTCCTCCCAGTTCTAGGGAATCCAAACTTCCTGACCTCACTTGGGTATCTGCTGAGAACTTGCCTCCAGCAGGAATATGAAGACACTACAAAGACATGATGGATGGTGAACTCCAAAAGATTTTGTTTGGAAAAGAACTCAGTGGTTCCAAGGATGTCACCCCTTCCTTGCCACTAAAACCTGTCTTAGGTACCCAGCTGGCCTCCAGAAGGTCTGAGGATACAAACCTTGGCAGCTGAAGATTTGCTTCCTCCCACGGATGAGGTCCATGAGCACGGCAAGGCTGTGCTGGCCCCAGGTGCTGTGGAACAGAAATTACACAGGAACTGCTGGAAATCCATGTGTGGCTCCAGGGACACAGCATGGTTACTGCTGGCTTAGCCATATCTGCCCACCTTTGGGATTGCTGCTGTTATCACCTGCCTGCCTGCACCCCTCCATTCCTGCCATTTCAGTAGTACAAAACCAAATAAAACCGAACACTACAGTTCTTGCTTTCTTCCAGCACCACTCCTGGTCTGACTCATCCACCAGTCACCTCTTCACTTTATATTTGATAATTCTGCTGGCACTCCATGGTCCTCTCAGGCCTCCCATAAAAATGACACCAGCAACCATGAAAACATCAGGATCTTCAGAGACTGCCACAACTGCAGCTTTGATACTGGGATACTTCCCTGTCTTTGACTGTTAGCAGCATAGTTTTTCCGGCAATTACTTCAGACATATCCTATGATGTCAAATTAGAAGAGACTGAGCAGAAGGAAGATAAGAACACCAGTGGCATTGACCTTGACAGTCAAGGAAAATAGTATTCAGGTGACTAGGACAGTGGGTGGAAGGGTTCCAACAGAATGGGACTGTGTAAAGGAAAGCAGTTGTGATGGGGCCATAGTGGATGGACAATTTACTGCTTTTCAGCTCACCTGTGTTTTCTCTCCGTAGTAGTATGTTCTTATCTACAGCACATGTAAACTAATCCAAAGAAACATAGTATTCTCATGACCCCAAAATGGAAATCCAAAACAACTGGATATCTTTGATATTTGCTTAACCGGACTTCAGCTTAGTAAAGCAAGGAATTATATTAATCTCCAGAAAGGTATGAAAAAGAATTCAATATTAATGATTGTTCCAAGAACCACAGAGGAGCCTGTGAGGAAATTAACATTTGTGACTTTGGTGTAATATTAAGCAGAACCCACTAGAACATGGTCTGAAGCTGCACAGTGAAACTGTTAAAGCTGATCATTCATCAGAAATCACCCCTCCCTAGCACTGAGCAAAGCAAGCATCATATGGAACACACAGCACAGAGTGATGCAATGAAAACCTGTATCATAACACAGAAAGGTAATAAACTCGGGTAGTGTGGCAAATGTTCATTTCAGCACTTATCATCAGAGTTACTGCATTTGTAACTCAATTTTTTTCCTAATACAGCTTTTTGGATGAAATACTGGTATCTGCTAGCAGAAAAGAAATTCAAACCAGACAGCTGGATGTCATTTTTTTCCCCTCTAAGGAATGTCACGTTTGGAATGGCCCAGTGGGCAAAGGCGAATACATAATGGTTATTCAGAAAGCAATTAATTCTGACCGCAGGGAAATGTTTTCTGAATGGAGTGAGCTTTAATAGAATAGACCCAACAGTCTTTTTTGTTCTTCTATTTCTTATATAAGGAATCTTTTTTCCCTTAGAGTTAAGATCTGGGTTAAGGATGAACAGATAATTATACTCCTCACAGTTTTTCACTATGAACTCAAATATATCTTAATAGTTAGAACAGCTGCATTTTAAGACATAAATAAAAAAAAAGGTGTTTTGAGGTAAATTATTTTATATATGACCTTCACTATAAGCACAGTTATGCTAGTGAATTTTTTTGCATTTTCATTTACAGAGACAGGGTATCACAGGAGTAGTCAATGTTTTGGGCTGATACAAACAAAAGCAGTAGTAACCCAAGCCAAACTCAAGTTGAAATTAAACTAAATTTTGCCATTGAGTGAATTCTAATAATTTAGAAATCTCACATCTTCTTGTGCTGTTTCTTCCAGTTCTAGGACAAGAGAAGTTACACAGGCCTAATTCTGCTCTCAACAACACAAGTAAATCTCAAAGGAAAGGCAAAAGGGTTCAGGTAGGTTATGTAAGCCAGCACTGCTACCAGACCTCATCAAAGGGTAAATATCAATGGAAAACAACAAGGCTGCTACAAATCAGTAATTGATAATATAAGAAAAGTTAAGTCGTTACAATATCTAATCTTATACCTCTGTGATGACAAACTGTAATTTGGTCAAATAACCAGCAGTAGGCAATATTATGCAGTAACACAGCACAGGCAGAACAAACACTGAAGGAGGGTGGAGGGATTAAAAAAAATATTTTTTCTTTGTTTTTCTTGAAGGCACTCTCATACTAAAGGCAGGCTGACAATTTGCTCCAAGCTAGGTGCAAGGCAGAAGAGAAATAGATTTGCTGAGTAGCTGCAGAGCAAAACATGCTCTTCTAAATAGGGAAGTCTCATCAGAGTAGCAATGGTTATCTTCTGCATAAATTGCCATTACTCTTTTTTCACTATTCGCAGTAATACTCAGAGGCTCCACTAAAACAGCACAACACTGCACCAGCTCAGAAAGGACTGACACCTAAAGACTCATTTTTCTAGGGGATGTTGTCAGTTCTCAACTGCAGCAGTTACATACACCAGAGCGGCTTCTGCAGATTTGAATGTACCAGCTGTTGCTGGCCCTCAGAAAGAATCCATTTCAAGGTTTTCTAATTAGCCAGTGAGATTAGGTGCTGCAGTGTTGGCTAAGCCTCTTGGTGTATTAGAGCCAGTCTTCTGTGTTTGGTAGTGATCAACAGCTGAGGTGTGAGTGAAAATGCCTGGGGTTACATCACTTGCTTTTCTGACACCAGGTATAACATAAGGTGGACAAATTGCTTCATGTCCCATTTAATTTTTCTTCTTTTTTTTTCTTTTCATGGTGAAGATTTTGTCTTTCAATACCTTTCTATGTCTGAGCAGCTAGAATAATTGTAATACAACTCAATTTTGATATCTGTGATGATTTAAAAGGGGAAAAAATACTTCTTTGATTTGGAAATAGTATCTATAAGAATATTCACTCTCCAATGAACAGTATCCAGCTATTAAGTAGAAGAAAGGGCTTTTTTTGTTATTACTAACATGCAAATAGGGAATTAATTCTAATCATGAAAGCTGTTCGTAAGAAAGATAAAACACCTGCTTGGACACACACCAAAGTTAAAACACATGAATGATATAATGAGTCATCAAATGATAAGATCTGGCTCTTATGAAGTGTTTTTAGCTGGTGTGTTCAGGTTGTAAAGCATACTTAAAGGGAAATCAATACTACAGGAAAACATATTATGAAGCTGGTAGAGTGAAAGAGGAACATATTCTGCCAGCCAAGAGGACAGTGGGAAGAAAATCCTTGTCTCTCAATTCCATGATCAGGCTCATTTCCCTGCAGACTGCTGTTGTGTTATTTTAAGAAAGGCATTATAAAGACGTGCAAAAGGAGAAAAATAATCTTTGTGGACCATTGCTATAACTTAACCCCAGTAGGCAGCTCAGTGCCACGCAGCCCTCAGCTGCTCCCTGTGCTGGGACAGGGGAGAGAATCGAAAGGGTAACAGTGAGAAAACTCGTGGGCTGAGATAAAGACAGTTTAATAGGCAAAGCTAAAGCTGTGTACACAACCAAAGCAAAACAAGGAATTCATTCACCACTTCCCATGGGCAGGCAGGTGTTCAGCCACCCCCAGGAAAGCTGGGCTCCATCACACATAACAGTGACTTGGGAAAACAAATGCCAGCACTCAGAATGTCCTCCCTTCCTCCTTCTTTCCCAGCTTTATGTGCTGAGCATGATGCCACATGGTGTGGGATGTCCTTTGGGTCAGCTGGGGTCAGCTCTCCTGGCTGTGTCCCCTCCCAAATCCTTGTGCACCCCCAGCCTCCTCACTGGTGGGGTGAGGAGCAGGAAAGGCCTTGACTTTGTGTCAGCTCTGCTCAGTAATAACAAAACATCCCTGTATTACCACACTCCTTCCAGCACAAATCCAAAACACAGCCCCATCCAGCTACTATGAAGAAGCTTATCTTGAAGCTTAGGTGCTCTCTGGGTAGGACAGCAAGGGCCTGCTTTGTTGCAGAATTAGTAATTTCCTTGTTTCTTTATAAAAAGAACAGAACAATATTTCTATGTGAATTTTTTAATGTTTCCTGGACACAATAACACAGTAGGGATTATCAGCCATGTTACAAAACCTGTGGTCATCCAAACTTGACAGAGTTGCTTATTAAACAGACAGAATAGGAGAAAAGGCAAGTCCATATTGTCCATAGGACATAGCTACACAGATTATTTTTTTAAATTCTCTATATTGGATGCTATAGGTAAAACAATATTTTTAAAATCTGTCTGTAAGAAGTACATGAAGCTCCTAAACCTGCATCCACTCTTTGTCCCTATTCCAACCTCAGTCTCAGTTCTTCTTGGGCGTAGCAGGATATGAGTCAAGAATGACACTTGAAGACAAGAGAAACCTGCAGCAACCAATCAGCCTATTGTCTCATGATATGTAAATGCATTAGCTGAGATATTGGATGCTATAGGTAAAACAATATTTTTAAAATCTGTCTGTAAGAAGTACATGAAGCTCCTAAACCTGCATCCACTCTTTGTCCCTATTCCAACCTCAGTCTCAGTTCTTCTTGGGCGTAGCAGGATATGAGTCAAGAATGACACTTGAAGACAAGAGAAACCTGCAGCAACCAATCAGCCTATTGTCTCATGATATGTAAATGCATTAGCTGAGTACACCACCATCCTTGGCATAAAACCTGATTTTGTTCCTGACTCTTCTCTATCTAATCTTCCTTACTTTTACTGTATCCTATTCTTAAATAAAATCGGAAATTTCATGGATTTGTTTAGTATACTCGTGTCCAAATTCAAAGCCAGAGTTTGTGAGTACGTTCTTAGCAGATTATAAGATGCCTTTCACCATTTTGCACATGGTAAAATATTAAATTGATTTATTGTAGGAATATATTGCTACAAGAGTTAGTCTTGAAATCATGGATCATCAACTAGGGGTCACAAATTAGCCTTATGATGTACTCTGTGGACTTTACCTTCTGTGACAACCCTGGAAAACGGTTTACCGTGGATTTTAATGCACTTCGTGGGTCAATTTTGAGCTGCAATTTGTCATGCATCATTAATTTAAAAGTCTTAACAAGACCTGATATTAATTATGACTTCATGGTAGCCAAACATTTTATAAAGCTGTAGTAATATTCCTGTTCTTTATCTCTACCTATAAGCATCTGACTGCTGAGTATTTGGTACTCTGTTCTTATTTTGTTTCATATGTTGAATTTTTTAGTCTGCACCTACTAGGAAAAATACAACAATATAAAGCATGTGATTATGATATTAATTCTTTAACCTTCTGTGGGGTATTTGACACCCACAGAGATTTTCTCAGCTCTAGAAATCGAGTCAATGTTGTCTCAGCTACAGACCAGCAACCACAGCGAATATTTTCAAAGCTGTCAAAAACTGCACTGTTCTTTATACCCTTAGATAAAAGTCATTGGGTTTTTAGAAACATAAAAACTCCAATAAAATCCCAGCTGAAATGAACAAAATGTAATTGTTAGTATTACTAATTAGTAATAGTCTATATTGACTCTCATGTATTTGTGGCTAGTCATACCTCTTTTACCAGGACCACCTCTTTTACCTCTTTAGCCCAGATGCTCCCATTAAACAACCTGTTATATTAGAAGAGTGGCTCCTAAATTTGATATTAATGTTGCACAGCAGTGGCTGTGGCACAAAGAGATCCCATTTGGTGATACCAAAAAGTTAGTTGCCACTAACCAGTGTCTCCAAGAACAGATTTCTAATAGTTTAGAAATTACTGTGAGTGCATAAAAATACCAAAGTGTAACATGGGTCTAACAACTTGTCTTTACATAAAGAGTCCGAGAATCCTTTAATTCTAAAGCCAATCAATAGCTTTGCAAAGGCTGATAAACAAAAGAAAGAGGGCGAGGACTACTGTCAAAGACAGTTTGAGAATTGCTTGAAGGACACGGTGGGAGAAGTGAAGATTCATTCCTGCCAGGCAGCTTTCAGGTTTTCAGAGGTTTCTCCCTTCAATCCAGTGACTCCCTGGCCTGTCCTGCAGGGACACCAGGATGAAGCTGCAATCCAGTGACTCCCTGGCCTGTCCTGCAGGGACACCAGGATGAAGCTGCAATCCAGTGACTCCCTGGCCTGTCCTGCAGGGACACCAGGATGAAGCTGCAATCCAGCCCTGAGCTCCCATCCCTTTGAGCACAGAGCGGCTCAGGGCGCTGCTGATTCTCCAGGGGGAAGGAGAGGGGAGGAGGCGCAGGAAAGCGCCCCGATGTCAGGGAAGAGCTAACCTTCCTCGCCCTTCATCCAGAGAGCAGTTTGCAGGAGGTACCTCCATCCTGCCCAGAAAGGAGGGCTCTGGTGTAGCCTTCCCCACCCGCTGGAGCCGCCGGGGTTTGTTTCCTCGGCAGGCAGACCCGCAGCTCTGCGAGACGCTGGACTTTCCTATCGAGAGCTGAAATAACAAGCTCGGTTCATGCAGGGGGCACAGCTTTGGACTCATCTCTGCTTGAGAGGCCTGGTTATTTATTAAATATATTTAAAGTTTTATAACAGCTTAAAAAGAATGCAAGCCAGAGGCAACACTTCCAGTGAAGCCTCCCTTGTGCAATGCTTGTGTAATTCTCTTGGTTTAGTGCTGGTAGGCTCCAGACTGTTCCCTTCTCTAATGCCCCCACTGGCCGTGGTGATTTCTTCATCCTTTGACAATGGAATGTTCTGACACATCCCCCAAAAGCACTACTGTGTTTTGGAATCCCAGTACGTGGGAGTCCAGCCCAATACAAAATGTTTCCCTATCCCTTTCTAAGGAAAATCTGTAAGATTCCTGCTTTTTGATACCCACTCTGTGAGACTAGAGAGACTATTTTACAAGCCACTTTCCTTCTCCTAAAAATCCCACTCACCATGACAAGGCAAGTGTGGCTGATAGACTGCAGGATCCAAAATACTGATAAGGAGTCTGACAAAATTAGAGTATCAAGGGTAAGTGTATGTAAGTGAATGAGTTCAGGCGAGTTCAGAATTGATGTGTACTGGCTTGTTGAGCTGGGAAACGCTTTGATAAATGTATTTATGATTTGCCACTACCTTCTACTTAGTGCAAAGCAACCATTTATTCAGTAGTAGGCACTTCCGAAGTAGAAATTCCCTGCTGTGAGTGGTTTGACTTCAAAACACTGGGAACAGGAGAAATTGATTTTGGCTGAGCCTCTTTGGGGCATGGATAACTAAGGACTAGAATCTGCTGTGACACTGCTTGTAAAGGTACCTTGTGTTAATCACTCCCGTGAGCCTACCCCGGGTTTCCTCTGGCATCCAGGGACCTGCCCCAGTCCCGGGCAGCTGCTGGCATCTACAGCCACCTGCTGGCTTGTGCCTGCGTCCTGAAGGTTCTGCACCAGCTCCTGCAGGGCACAAGGAGAAGATGGGGTGTCAGTATTTCATACCACCAATGCCTTTTTAAACAAACGTCACCCGTTTATTATGAGCACAGCTTCTCATTCTGAAGAAACCTTTTGAGACCTTTTACTGCCTTTGTGTTCTCTCTCTTTTTATATACAGTCCCTCATTTTACATGAGCCATGTTCCTTCCAGACACGTAGCACATCTTAGCTAATGAAAACATTGCGGTTTTGCATAGCAGATGAGTATAATTGTGACCATTTTGCAGCACAGAGTACTGAGAATTAAGCCAGGTGAAGGTTGAAGGTCTCTCAGAAGCATCATTGGTAGGGGCCCTTGTCTGACCATTCCTGCCTGCACAGTCTGATGCTTGCTGGTATTTCTTGAGATGCTGGCCCCAAGAAAGGAGGGGCTGGGAGAAAATCTGCTGCACCCTGTTAGAAGGTATGTGAGAGTCCCTAGAGATCTTTTCACCCTCTGTCCTTCCCTACTGCTGAGTTTAGCCTTGCAGAGTGCAAGCAGGGAAAGGCAGGCCTGAGAAACACAATGCAAATTCAATGTATTGCAGATGAGCTGCAGGTTGTACTTTGATTTAACAAATTTGCATAGCCAGTATTAGCTATATCCTAATGTACTTAAAAATATGTTAATCAATTAAGAAGTGCTTAGAAAATGATATGCAAACTAAATAAAATAAGGCAGCAGAAGATATGCTTAAGGAAGTGGTTCCTGAGAGGTTTCTTCAGCTCTCTGTGGAGAAGATGCCACACCACTTCAGCAAGGCCTTATCAAGATAAGCTACTAAGTGACTACTTTGATTTTAGCAGTAAACAATATTATCTGTGTTTCTTGATTTCTTTTAAATTAACATGCAACTTTCTGTAGTAGTTGCAGGTTTCATAAACAAACCCAGCAAAGGTAACAAATGTTAATTGGACCCAGTAACCTCAATTTAATATGATAGTCAACAGCTTTTGTTATTTCCCTTCTTGTATTGCTGACTGTGCCACTTCTTCCCTATTCCCCTGTTCAGTACATTAATACTTCAGTTACGCTGCTGATTTATTTTTTCCTGGGAAAAAGACATCCTCCTGGCCCATTGTGCATGTCTTCACATCTCTGACCTTTGGTGCTATCCAAATGAATAAAGCCAGAACAGTTAGTTCTAGAGCTCTTGATGTTTACACCTTACAGAATACAAAGTGGCTGTGGTGGCAATAAGGAAATAAACAGCTGTGATCTGAGTCTCAGACCAGCTTCAGTCTCTTCCTTTGCAGGCATCCTCCTTGTAACTTCACTGAAAGTCTACTTCCTAACCAAGGTTCAAGCCTGCACATCATCCTCATCCTCTCTGATCTATCTGTTGCCCTTGACACCACTGTTAAATGCTTGTCCTTTGCTACTTTTAGCATTGGGCACAATTACTTTTTTGTGCTCGTTTTCTCTTGGTCTAGACTTTCCCTCAAGCATCCTTCCCCAAAGCTTCTCCTCCCACCTCAAGGTGTAGCCTTCTCAAAAGGTGCTCCTACCCCTCCACCCTCAGTTTTCTGTCCTTGGGTGACCTTTCCTGCTGATGTGGACATAATTATTACCTCTCTCCAACTACCTTTAAAATGCTTATCTACTGCTGATCTTCCCCACATTGGTTTCACATCTCATGGCCTCTCTAGTGCTACATCCTGACAGACAGCTTGCTACCAAGCTCCCTGGGATCCAAATAAGGAGCTCATTAAAAAACAAATCCAACAACACAGCTTTCCTTAGCTCTCTGGCCAGCAGCCAGTGTGTGTGTCAATTTTAATGTCTTTGATATTTTTTGATATTTAAATTTAGCTCCCTCTTGCTCTGATACCATTTGGCAGGTGTGCTTACAATATTATTCCCAAAGCTATTCACCAGACATCTCTGTGCTACACTCAAAACTTTCCAGGAATTCATATTTTTGAGTAACAAAAACGTTGGAATGAGTAAACTATTGATGCTATCCTAACTGGCTAAAGGGATGATGTCTTGTTTTCACTACCTTTCTGCTCTGTGTATGTACCCTGCACCAAATCTTCTAGCTAAGGAATGTCTTTAATTGTCCATGACATATATTAAGGTTTCTTGGAAAATTAATGTGGTTTTTTAGAGTTGGGTTTTTTTTTAATAGAATTGCAAGGAAGTAAAAAAGCAGTTTAGTAACAGGACAGTATGAGTATAGAGCTACAATGCTGGTCTGTGGTATCAGAGGCAGATGTGTTATCTGACTGGGAATGTTGTACTTCCAGGTCCCACATTTGACACTAGTTGTGCAAGGTAGTGAAGATCAGACTAGAGCTTTTCACACATTGAATGTCTGGGTTTAACAAGTGAGAGGAAATAAATTGCCTGGCAGCTAGACTCAGTAGGATCCTTCAACTATACTAGTTTATGGCTTTTTTTCAGAAAACTTCAGCACTTCAGAGTTGTTCAAGTATTACCTTCATGTATTTCTTAACTTATGAATTATTCTTTACTGAGGTTCCTAATTTCTCTTTTGAGAGGGACTATTGAATACTCTTGGTTTATTAGTATTCAATTCTGTAAATTTTTAAAACATGACAGAATGAAATTACAAAACTAGAATTCAAGTGATTCCATGTCATTTTAGATGTTTTTGACCAAAATATAGGTGCTATTAGTTGTAATAAATCAGAAAATAGGTTTAAAAAGAGAAAATTAGGGACAGTTACTTAGATGTTGCCATAACCTGACAACATTTATATTTATCATGCCTTGATACCGACATCAATGTCATTACACGACCCAGATACTTTGAATTTAGACAGAAACCACACTGAGATTTGGGGAACAATTTTTTGCCCCTCCTATTTCATCTGCAGGCTTAGATACCATGTATATGCTGACATGTAATTCTATCCAGCCATGGCTGGAGGTGTCTCCTTTTTATCTATATCAGCCCAGAAGTGAAGCATTCACTTAGACCTAAATCTCATCCAGTTTTTATGCCAGGACATGGGAGTTGGCTAGGTAAATGCTATAGTCACCCAGCTGTTCAGGGCAGAAGTTCTAAACTGTGTATTCCATAAAATGCTTAAATACTAGGAAGAGTTGGGCAACACACCCATTTCTTGAATGCTTTAATGACCATATTGTAGTACACCTATTTGCTTTCCTTCTCCCACTGAATATTCAGATATGTCATACAAAGCAGAACTTCCCAGAATATTCTGCAGCACATGGGTAGAGGAGAGAGCTCTGGATTAAAACCTTTTCCAGAGTAATGGCACTTGGACTTTCTTGTCCCACATCCTGGGTGCCTTACCTAAGCAGACAGATAATTGCCCTGAGCATTTAGGTAAATTGTCAAGCCCTCTACCCTTTGAAAGGGCTGGTGACCTTCATGCTACTTTTCGTCCCAATTACAACTCAGTAGCAGCAGAATCAGAGCCCCAAGTGCAAATGATCAGAAAGCAGGAGGTACAATAAAGCTCCCATTGATAAAGCCTTGTAAAGAGATAATAATCTTCCATGGAAAACTGCAAATTCCCCCCCCCCCTCCTTTCTCTTGCCCCCTTGCCCTTTTTGTTCATGGCTTTTTTTTTTGTCATTAAGCTGTAGAGAAGACCTGCTCCTTTTAGCTCCTTAAGACTACCCAGCAAGGACTTCAGAGGGGGATACTCACACATGCAAGTTATGCTGATTTTATGAAGTAAATTTGGCAGATATAAAAATTCATTGGTTCTTCCAGCACCAGCTTGAGTCTAGTCTTTATCTGTGAAGTTACCTATGGCTTGTTCTGTATTTAATCTTTTTCTTACACAGTTTTTGTTCACAATATAATACAAAGCCTGTTAAATTGAGGCAGAAACTGTGTTGTTGCCTCTGTTGCTCAGCTGGACAGTTTTTTTCATGGTGCTTTAAAAGCTCTGCAGAAATACAAGCAGGAAAGTTTCAGTGTGAGAAAGCTGTTTGACATTAATTATTGAACACATATTAATATTCATAAGGACCTAATTATCTGGGAAAGTCATAGTGATCTTATTTGTTGATTAGCAGAGAAAACACTGACATATTTTTCCTAAGTTCACCTTGTTGACTAAAATTTGTGTCAATGAGCAAGTGCAAGGTTAAGAGCAAGAGGATAATCATGCTGGTGAGATAATAACTGCTGAAGTAAAAGTGATAGAAACGCAATAGAGTGATTTTTTAGCAGGTGAGAAACCTAAAGTCATATGATAATTTAGTTTGGAAGGACCTCTGGAGGTAGGTTGGTCCAACTCCCTCATCAAAGATGGGCCAAATTCAAAGTTACATTCCCCAGTGCCTGGAGGGGACACTGCAGTGTTTCCAAAACACAAAACAGGCAGTGCTTGAGCAAGAGAGGTAGATGTAATTAGATATGAAAGACAAACAAGCGTCGTTCTTTGCAGTTTCATCTGGGAAAAAAAATGTTTTTTGAAGTCATCAAACTGTCTTATTTGGCCAGGCAGTGTTAAAAGTAAGCAAGATAAAATGCTGAAACCTTATTTCAAATGAGTAGTTTAATTCTGATCATAAGGGAAGGTCTCCCAGGTTTTGCTAAAATACACCTCAGGCTTCCTAAAAAAAAAAAGAAAACAGTGATTCAGGACAGTCATGAATGTACTGAGTAGCAGCTAGGCCTTATCTGACAATTGAATTGTTTATAATGTATTTTCTCTGGCACTGCAGAAGTGGCTGACAGGAGACAGCTGCCTCAGGTCACTGGGGGTAGGGCACAATTGTGTATGAAGAGCATCCAAGCTGTACCAATGTCTTCCTGAGAGCTGGCTGGGATGGGCAGCAGCACTACAGGCACGAACACCACCTGCTAATGAGCTTCTTGTTGCCTCCTGGCCCATTCTTACACTGCTCTGCCATTAAGGGCAGGCAGTATTACTTTATTCCCACTCCCAGGAAGGGTCATCACCTTGGGATTTTCTCCAGGAAGCATCCGACCTTGTTACAGCTCTGCCCACTGCTGTTTATGTGACTCATGTTGAGGATGAAAATCAAAGGCAAGCGTCTTGTGGGAGCTGACCTTGTTCAGCAGGGCTCTGTCACCTTCAGACAATTTTCAGGTTGCCTCTATACAGCAAGAAAAGGCTGCCTCAGCTGTCATGATGCAAAAAAAATACTCAGTACTTACAGGAACTTTCAAAATTGGATTTTGGCTTCTACTATTTCCACCCTGAGAATGTCACTATTTTTACAACTGACAGTGGATAATTTGACAACTGGGGAAAAAAATTATAAATATTCTTACAGAACAACTTGTATTTTTCCCTATATCCTCTACAAAAAGCCCCAAAATTAAAAAAATCAGGAAATGTACTAACTCATGTGAGACTTTGTGTAATTTCTCCTTACATTTGCTTCTTATTTTTCTTTCCATTGTTTGCTTTCTGTGTTGAACCACCCATGCCACCACGGCCTTAGTGACTGTGCATATTTCATTATTTGGGTCTGATGTACTGGTGATGAAATTTTTGGGATCTGCCAGCTATTCTTTTGTCTCATGAAGTGCTGTAACACTTGTATTAATTTTGCAACTAAGGGTTAAAAAGACTGCCAGTCAGAAAAGCATGTCTGATTAAAAGGTTGTCTTTCCAGTGGTAGCTTTTGGATTTATGTAAGAGCCACAGAATGAAGTTTTTCACCTTTCTGAAACGTTTACCAAAATGTACAATTATTATTTTGGAAATGCGACCTCTCCAATATAAGTTCTATCAAGCGAAAAGGGGTATAAAGGAAAAATTTTGAATAATATTAACTTGTGATTATAAAATCCTAAATGAAGCTCAAATAGTGTCTTTGTCATGCTGTTTTGAATTTAAAGTATCCGAAATTCCAGACTACCTCGAGGAGAAACTGAGATTTGGTCTTTCTGGGGCCAGGCCCTGGAGTCACACACAGCCACTTTTATGGGCAATGAAACATCCCACCAGAGTTTGCTCCTTCTGCCTACATAGACTTGGGATTTATGCACAGTTTGCAAATAAACAAGATTATACTAAGAGCATATCCAATTTGTATCAGCAACTTTTATTCCAACTGAAAAAAAAAATCCTTACAAGGCCTTGCAGTTTGATGATCTACTTGAGTGAAAAGGGCAACATTAGTCAATAGCACTTCAAATGCAAAGCTCTTCAATAGACCTTGAAAGGCTTTGAAGAGTTGACTCGTTAGCATCTTGCTCTGGGGTAGGTCACAAAATAAACTAAAACATCACACTGCATTTCTGGTTTTTCTCAAGTACCGAGGAACAATGTGTGTGATTCTGCTGTATAATACAAGACTGAAAGGAGAATTGCTCAAAGTGATCTACAGAGCCTGCCAATTTGGACACAGCGGACAAGTAAGGAAACTGAAAAAGTTTTGGGAAAGAAATAAATGCAAATCAGCAGAAAGTCTGAAATGGACCAGAAATCTCAAATATGTTTGATACTGCTACAGCAAAGGCAGGACTTCACATAACGGGAACTTCTACAGACCTAGTTGAAAATGCAAAAGAAAACGCTAGGAAAAAACTTTTCTGAATTCTTGACAAATAAGTATACTTGACACTTGTGAGATAATGAATTTTTTTGAGGGAAATATATATATATTTGCATGATTTGTTTTAGATGGAAAATTTCAAACTGTGAGAACCTAACAAAATAAAACATCAATTTATTTCAGGAAAAAAGGAATAATACCGAGTTTTCATAGATGACAATAAATCAGATTAAACCAGAATTTTCCTGAAGCTGCAGATTCACCTTTAGGTCCTTGACACATAGGCAGTGACATTAAATCTGATTAAATCTGATTGGGCACCTGTGTTTTGACTCTAGCTATCCACCAAACCTTTAAGGCACAGCTAATGCCAGAGTGTTTTAAATCTAAAATCCAAAAATGGACTAACCCTAAACACAACTTGCCTTATCACAGAACTTATCCCATGGAAGGGTGAGGCACATATATGGGGTGGGCTGAATCTGCCATCAATTTTAATCTGCCATCACATTGTCTTTAAGCATTAAGCACAGTTCTGCTGCTGCCAGAGAAGAGGAAACTTCAGCCAAGAAATGTCAATGGGCAAGGCAAACTAGAGCAGAAATGTTCAGTCTGATCTGTGAGAAAAAGAATACTGAAAGCATGAGCCAGAGAAACTGAAGTTTGTGGGTGAGATCAGTTCTATTAAAGATATTAGTTGATCTTTAAATATTTAATCCATCAACTGTATTGGAGAACAGTATGTAGAGGAGACAAAAAATACTCTTATTCATGTAGCCAACTCTTTTTCTTTATAGCACAGTAGCATGAATATGCCCCAAACCATTTCAACCTTAGCTAATGACTTCTTTAACAGCAGAACTGCCCGCTAATTCAAATGGTCCTTGCACAGTCTCCTTGTCATAACAATTCTTGCATCGTTTTTGAATGTGAAATCAGGACTTCTCCAGGACCTTCTCTTCGGATCTGGCTCCAAATAACAATGACTGCTGGCCTCCCTCACAGAGAAAGTTTATGGACAGACCTCACTTGACTCAATTCTAATAACCATGTTTTGTCTTTGTTACTCTCAGTAAGGTCCCAGCACTATTTTCTCAGGCCAGATCTCCCAGGAATATTTGCTTTGCTACAGCCCATTAGGTAATTATAGAGCAGGATTCCTCAAATGCCAGAACATGGTCTGTGTTCAGGCTGGGAGTAAATCAGCTTATCAAGGTCTGGCAAGACCAAGGAACAACCAAGACCCTGGGGAAAGCTCAGTCAGAAGCACAGTAGGCTGAAAGGGCCGGCTGCTTGGGCAGCAGGGAGCACTGTGTGTCCAGTTCCTTGAGGAGCAGGCTCTTTCTCCCATCCTGCTACCTCTGGCTCTTCTCAGAGCCACTGAGCACCCTGAGCTCCTCTCTCAGTCCCTCCTGATGCCTGTGTTTGGCTCTTTGGTAAACAGTGAAGAATAAGGCTCATGTCACTGATAATCACTTCCAGTAGAAGCACTTCAGCTTTGGCACAGAAACTGCTATGAACCAACACATCTCTTGCTTTCGCTCTTGAACCATCCCAGCCACCAGCCAATAGGACTAGAGGTGGCATGCATAACAAAATGTTATAAACAAAAATAGAATATTTCACTTGAAAGGGACCTACAGTGATCACCTAGTCCAGCTGAATCCGAAGATCTTCTTGACTTTGGCAGCCTTGAGGAGTGGGCCCGTGCAAGCCTCACGAAGTCCAACAAGGCCAAGAGCAAGGTCCTGCACCTGGGTTGGGGCAATCCCCAATACAGGCTGGGGAGTGAAGGGATTGAGAGCAGCCCTGTGGAGAAGGACTTGAGTATAGCAGTAGACAAAAAGTTCAGAATGAATCAGCAACGTGCACTTGCAGCCCAGAAAGCCAACAGTATCCTGGCTGTAACAAAAGAAGCATGTACAGCAGATTGTGAGAGAGGTGGTTTTATTCCCCCTCCACTCTGGTGAGGTCCCACCTCCAGCTGCATCCAGCTCTGGAGTCCTCAGTACAAGAAAGACATAGAAGTGTTGGAACATGTCAAGACGAAGGCCACAAGGCTGGTAGGGGACTGGAGCACCTCTCTTACCAAGAAAGGCTGAGAAAGCTGAGACTGTTCAGCCTGATGAAGGCTCTGAGGAGACCTCACTGCAGCCTTTCCATACTTAATGGGGGCTTATAAGAAAAAGGGACTCAGTAGGAGTGTAGTGACAGTACAATAGGCAAGGGTTTTAAACTAAAAAAGGGTAAATTTAGATTAGACATAAGGAAGAAATAGTTTACAATGGTGGTGAAATGCTGGAACTACAAGTTATCGGGAGAAGTTGTGGATGTTCCGTTGTTGGAAGTGTTTAAAGTCAAGTTGGATGGGGCTTTGATCAACCTGATCCAGTGCAAGGTAGGGTTGGACTAGATGATCTTTCAAGGTCCCTTGCAACCCAAACCATTTTAGGATTCTGTGATTCTTCACATCAAAACTCAGACTGTCAAAATAGAGAGCAGATGGAAAGGATGCTGTAGAGGATAAAATGGAAGAGGCCCCTTTCTTCTAGGGTCTTCTTTTTCCCTCTGTGTCATGAATGACTGTTTTAAGGTTACTTAAAGAATCACCTTCAAAGCTATTGGCAAAACCAGATTTAATATAAAGGCAAGAGCATGACAACATTCATTGGCAACTTTCACTCTATTACTTACTAGACGGTTAAAGCACACAGAGAAACAGCAAAAGATCCAAAATCCAAAATCACTCAATCCAAACCAAAATAAACCCAAAACTATCTATATGGAGGCTGAGGGAAGGTGGTGGGGGTGGTGGTGAGAAAAAGACAGGAAAGAGTAGGGATAAAAAGGAAAAAGGAAGACCCTTCTGTCCCCACGCTAAACTGAGCTGGACTTGACCAACAGTTAATGCTTAAAGGCCCAAGAGCACTTAATCTTAACAGCACTTAACAGCACTAAATCTTAGCAGCACTTTGCACTTAATCTAAACAGCACTTAACAACACTTAACATCACTGAATCGATAACAGAAGTTAAACAATTTGACAAAGGATTAATGTAAAATTTACTATACCACAACAGTAACTTACTTACAAATCCAAAGTACTTAAGAATCTAGGAGAGAAACATTTCTAGTACATTTGCTATAGCATAACCACACTTACATGCACACAGACATGAAGGAGTCTGTACAAGGTATACCTGTGAAAAATTCCCCTTGAATTGGGTGAAGTACTCAGGTTTGTCTTTGATCTTATCAATCGGTGAAGGGTTGAGCCTCAAGGTGTGGGGGTATCAGCCCAGGACCCGTCATCATCGTTCAGTGGTGCTTTGAGTTTAGCAAACTTCGAGTATATGAAAGTTGAGGGTTCAGTGGCTCTGAGAGACCCCACTCAGAGAGAGTTTGCTGGTTGCCATCCAAAGGGTCTCACTTTGGGCTGCTGTTTATAGGGTCACAAGAGAGTTGGCTTTAGTCACAACAATTTTCCATCCTGGGCACAGTTTGGGGCAGTAACTTTTTTTGAAAATTTGATAATGAAAATATGATTCCACTTGGGTTGTTTTTCAGCCAAGAAAAATAAGTTTCCAGTGTGGTTTGTCAAAAAAACTGGAGCTCATTAGACAGCACTGGTTCCTGGGACCAGGCAGTGGTTCTGATAAGCTCGAGGAGCTGAGCCCAGTGGAGCTCATCAAAGCTGAGGTCTAACAAGCATTTCTCAAATGCTAGAGAGGCCTGTGGCAGCAAAGGTGGGATGCACCACCACACCCTGATGCATTTGCTTCAGACTTGCTTTTTATTTTTTTGTTTTCTTTTTCATCTTATTGCAGCTACTGTATTTTGGGGAATTCTTTTTACAAGCTCAGCTCAGGTTCTTGCTCATGGAGGAAGCAGTCCCTCCCCTTTCCCGATCATCCCACTGGTAGAGTCGTATTCATTTCATTATGTCAGCTATCAAGAAGTAATAAACTAATTTTTCTCTGGGAGGCAAAGCTGCATATTCCTTTAAGGTTTTCAGCTAGAATTTTCAAATAGGATATTGTAACATTCACATGTTAGTCTGCTTCTACCAGCAAATCTGAAATCTACAGGTGTCTCTGCTACAGTCAAGTGCTTATGTTTTGTATTTGGGATTTTTCCTAATGTTTCATTTAATTAGCTTCCCTTGGCATTTTATAGCTGCTCACAGGGTATCTCAGGAATGAAAGGAGAACTCCTTCAATCATCATTAATTCTACTTTTGGCTCACACTGATAAACAGCTGGTTTTGAAACCATGAGAGGATACAAATTCATAGAATCGAGTTTCAGGAGGGGACACAGTAATTTAAACTGTCACATGGAATACAAACCATCTTGTATCAACCAGTTACCTCTGCATTTAACCCAATTACTTGTGTTGAACAAAAGCATAGTTTGTGGTTGACTAAAATATGTACACGACACCTGATTTACAGAAACAAATCCATGGCTTTGTCATCTCACCAGAGATTGGTTCCAGGCATTAATCACACTCAGCATTAAATATTTGGGCCTTATTCCTCATTTGAATGCTGCTGGATCAGTTGGCAGCCACTGCCAGTCTCAGTCATTTATTTGACAAATTCAACACAATTAATATCTTAAATATTGTAGTGAAAGGCATTTTCTCAAGTCTAAGAAATCAGGTGTGCACCTCTTTTTCTCTTTTTTTTTTTTTTTTTACCCAATTTTTAAGGTTGATTTTTGCCCTTGAGAACACAGATTCCTACAGGCCGTTCTGGCATCATCAACAGCAATGCCACATACCACAGTGAAATAACTGCACTTTTCCTACTCACTCTGTTCATTTATACATCCAAAAATTACTACTTTAATACCTCTTGCTACAGCACTGTCATGGGTATTCATGTTCAGTGATTTTTACAGTTGCCTCTTTCCATGCCACAGTCCCTCATTTTTTAGTGACTGAAGTGTCAAGAGAGCACTGAAGACCTGTGACCCTAAAAATACAAAAAGCATGAGTTGAGCCTCAAGTACCTGTAAGCTTTTAAAAAATTATAGTTGATAATAACATGTATTGAAGTAAACAATTAAAAATATCCTATCGGTTGCTTCAGCTTTTGAGATAATAGGAAACGAAGTTTGGCTCTAGAAAGAAATACAGCAGTACCTGTATTCGTCCTGATTCATAACAACATAATTTTTTTCCCATGCATTTATAGGAAAGGTAAAAACCCCAGATATCCCTATTTTACAGGAGAGGTTACTGAGTTAAAACTGCAGATCTCACTTAAGCCAGCACTGTTTACATACAACTGCACCATACAGAGCAGTACTTAAATCCACATTTAACCCTTTTTCTTACATTTTGGCCCCAGACACTTTGTGTGGGTTTTTTTTCCAAACCTAAGACTTTGAAACAAGAAAGTCTAAAGCTCAAGCTTTGTAAAATTTGTTCTATATGTTGATTTTCAAGGCAGCTCCATTCTCTTTTTTCTCAATTCTGAATGCTATGTAGAGAAGTACTTCTGTAATCAGGACACTGTGATAGCTGTTTGCCTGAAGAACCAAAAGCTCAGCCTCAGGGTCCTGACATTTCTGGACAATACAGCATGGATTTCCTGATGGAAGCTGAAAATCATGCCAGCTCTTGAAAATCATCTCAGTTTTAGCTAAGAAAAACTAACTTGAGTTTGAACCTTCAGGGAAATGTGTGTAATTTCAGGTAAATCCAGTGTGTTTGTGTTTCTTGATATTCACATTTCCCCTGAAATACATTTGAACTCATTATGCACTCCTTTTTCCTTTTGAAAGGTACATGATTGTTGATTACTTCTGCTGCCACCCTGGAGATTTGGGCACCTGGCAGCTGTTGCAACTTAGATCTACCACAAGCAGATGCAATAGGAAATGCTGTACCTGTAGCAGAAACTCCCAGTCTGCAGGAAAGGGATGTGGGCTCTTCTCCCACTAGAGGTGACTATTAACTCATTACACATAACTAGAGTCCTGTAGGAGGCCATAAATGCTGCTAAAGAGCTTCCTACAGGGGTTCATGTAGGAATACTCATCTACATTTTGACAGTGGGACTCTAGAGCATCTAGAGAGTGACCACGCTCTCCCATGGTAGAGCACTCTTGGAGACAATTCTTACCCCACCAGTCCTTGCTGTGTCCCTGCTAACATCCATGTTTTTCCCTCACTCTTAGTGACTAAGGAAGGGAGATCACCCAACTCAAGTGTGAGTCCTCTTTGCCTTTCCCTAGGATGTGTGTTTGTGGCTGTTTGCAGTAGGCAGCAGCTCTGTGAAGCCCGACTTCTTCACTGGCTGTACGGAGGATGTCCATCACCCATCCTGCACATCACTTGTGAGGGGCCCAGCCTCTCCCTAGAGGAAGAGGAAAGCCAGAAATGACCATCAGTGAACCTGATTCTGTTCATTAGCATTCTTGAAAACCAGCCCAGTCTTGTATGCAGAAGGACAAAATTGGGAGAGGGTCTTGCCCTAAGCTAGGGCAGGCAGAAGCCATGGGACATGGACTTGGCATTGACAAAAACATGTGGAAGATGCTAGAGCAGAGGCAGAGCTAGAGGAGGACATTCAGCAGAGAAGAAGGGTGGAGATAGGCAGCAGTTTGGGCAGCTGACTGTAATTGTAGCAGTGAAGTAGACTTGGAGCTGTGGTTCTGGGAACCTGAGTAGTCATCATAGAGAGACCAAGTGAGCTTCCTCTGAGGTACAGGTTACACTCCTCTGGTGAAGGAACAGCACGTGAGAAGGCAGTGCAGCCTTTCATCTAGGGGTACCACTGTCTCTCTTTCAAAGCCAAGTTTGATATAACACAGCTAAGTGAATTTCACTTTTATGGAGAAAATTATTACGGTGTGAAAAAATACATGAGAGCCTTGCCAGATAAGACAAATAAGTAGCTGAAGTGAAGCAGCTGAAATTCTAACAGCAGCATAAGGGTTAGAGGAGAATTCTGATATGAAAGATACGAAACAAATCAGGAGATCAGAAGACAGCACCTCAGCACTACTGAGGACATCTCCGCTCCAGAGGGCAATGGAAGTCAGCCCCTTCCCCATCCTGACTGATGTTCTGACAAGCAAAGAGCCCCAGGGGCAGTGAGCCCAAAATCTTATTAGTTCTAGCTCTGTATTTGTTATGTATTTTCATCAAAAAATGTTTGGGTTTGTCTCTTCAATATTTTTTGTCCTGCCTGAAAAGATTTTGCTTAGAAAAGAACCTGAACAAAGTGGCTTCTTTCTTTCAGCACTTCATCGGGTCAGGGTGAATCACCATAAAGATCACTAACCTCGAGGAGATGGAGAAGGGATGTTAAGTGCCACTAAATTAGGCTTGGACTTTGAGGTAAATCCAAAAGACTATTTTGTTTAGGAGTACTTTTTCCAGTTTTTGAAGATTAAGAAGCAATTGCACCCCCTAATGAAAAATTAGAGTAGATGCAGAAGAGACAGAAAAGAAACAGTGAAGATGGAAGACAGGGAAAATGGACATAACCGAGTGAAAGAACTTACCTGCACCTTGAAGTGATTTATTTTCAGAAGCTTTTATCACATGGTCCTGCAGTCTAAAGAGACAATCCTTAGTTTACAAAGCAAGCAAGCAAGCAACCAAAAACGCTGCTAAATGGAATTTCCCAGCTGTTTGGTTTCTCTCCTTGTTTTGTAGGTCAGACATCTTGCTGTAACGTGCCCCTCTAGAGCCTGTAATTATAGGCTGTCCTCATTCTTACTGAAATTTCCAACCTGTAATTTTCAGTCATAAATTTTAGCTATCTTAGATGCCAAATGATTTGTAGGTAAATACTTTTATTGGCAAGCAGTGTTTTTTGTTATGAAGTCATGTGGAATTTAATATGTGGCCATTAACCCTCTTGTGATTCATAGGACAGAATCATTGAGATTGGAAAATACCTTTAAGTTCATTAAGTCCAACCATTAACACAGGACTGCCAAGTCCACCACTAAGCCACGTCTCTAAGCACCACATCTACACTTCTTTTAAATACCTCCATGTTTGGTGACTCCACCACTTCCCAGACAGCCTGTTCCAGCTGACAGCCTGTTCCATGAAGAAATTTTTTCCTAATATCCAATCCAAACCTCCCCTAGTGCAACTGGAGACCAATTCCTCTCATCCTGTCGCTTGTTACTTGGGAGAAGAGACCAACCCTCACCTTGCTAAAATCTCCTTTTAGGGAGTTGCAGAGAACAATAAAGTCTCCCCTGAGCCTTCTTTTTTTCAGGCTAAAGACCCCCAGCTCTCTCATCAGACTTGTGCTGTAGTAAGCAAGTTTGCTCAGCAGCAGGAAAAGTTCACTCCAAGCAGAGTCAACATGGATTTAATGCCTATAACTTTTTTTTGTTTGGTTTGATGTTGTTGCTGTTCTTTGTTTGGTTTTGTTTGTTTGTTTTTTTTTTTTATTTTATTTTATTTTCTAAGCTTTCTCTGCTGTTGCCTTCTGATTGTCTGACTTGTCCTTCCTATCCGCCCTCCTCACCTGTTCTAAATTTCTGGTGCTTCTAGTGCATGGATGGATTACTGTTGATGTGTAATTTGCAAATCCACCTTATGGGAATTCACAAACATGCCTGTTTGTGGAGCTAGTGCACCTCTTGCTTCAGCATTGCTGCATATTAAACTTGAAGATTTGATTATCTTCTGGGTGAACCTGAGCTCCAGCTATGTAGAAACGAACTATTTACTGAGCAAACAATGGAGAGAAGCAGCCTCTGAAGTCCACAAAGAGAATCTGTTTGGATTGCCTGTGGAGATAAGACAGTACAGAGGCTGCATTTCTGTTCAGTGCTGTGTAACTGCCCAAAAGGAAAAGCTTTTTTAACAAATGCCACTGCAGTGTTGATATGCTTCTCCATCTCTGCCTTCTGGTTTTTCAGTCTCTTTTTCCTTTCTCCTAATCTGTCTGCTGTCTACTAACCCTGCTCCTCCATCGCCATCTTCTCACCATAAGCCTGGAGATTGTAGTGCCTTGTGAAAACATTTCGCTGTCTTCAGCAAGGCACAACTAGGAAATGTCTGTGAAATGTAACATCAAAGTCAGAGAAAAACACAAAACGCTGTCACACTGATGTGGATTGCAATTTCTAAAATAACGAGTTAGCCTCTCCTTTCCATCCTTCCTGGAGATTATGCATACCATTGACTGAACACCCACCCACTCTACATAGTAAGAAAACGAAGTAAGCATATTGATAGTATATTTAAAAACCACCACGTGCAATCTGAGATAAAATGATAGAAGAATGGACAGCATAATCCCAGCCTTACACAGAAAACAGAACCAAGAAGTAGACAAATGCTTATAACTCTTGGGGCTGCACAGGACACATAGGCACCGGCTACACCACAGCCTGCATGTTGCCTGTGTCCCTCAAACCCAAATAACTTTAAATTACTGCCTGGACTCCCCAGGAATTACAGCTTTGCCCCCAAAGAGGTGCCCTTTTAAATATTCTGTACTATCTAACTGCAAAGAACATAATAGCTAGTGGCTTTAATTCCCTAATTACGCATTAATAAGAGAAATTATTTCACAACGTTCCTGCTGGGATAGAGAGAAAATATTGCTAAACATCCCTTGGTACAGTTTAAAAATACAGTATGTCATCAGGATGAACTTTCATGATGTGCTGCATAACATTTTTAACTTCTTAGTATAATTACAGTTCATGCATTACATATATATTTGATGTTTTTGCTGTTGTTCAGAAACTAAGGGTTTTTTTGACATTCATTAAAATCATTCTGAAAACACTTGCAGAGTTCTTAATTGTAATCAGCCTTGAAAATATCCAGCTGCACTGCACTACTTTGTAAAAAAAATGAATCAAACCACCCAAATTCTCAATAAAATGCCCACAAGAATGACAGAAGTTTTTTGTTCCTTCACACACCCACTGATATACACACAATGATTACAACTTTTTATGCAAGTGGCCTCTTGCTTCAGAGTTTGAAGCATCTTTTATTCTGAGTAATTGCAGTGTCATATAATCTTCCTTCTCATTCTTCAGGACCCCTACCACCCCTTGTCCAAATATTTACCAGGCTCTGCTGCTTCTCATAATGAAACACAAGAATAGGTATTTTTCGTCTGTCTTTCAGTCTACACACCAGACTTGCTCCATCTATCTACCAGTGCTGGTAGAAGACCATTAGTAATTAATGAATTACAAAGGTGCATGGTGAGCTCTATGTCATGTGCAGTCCATGGACAGCAAGGTCAGTCTCATGCTGCACACACTGTCACTGACACTTCAGATATTGGTCCTGGTGCCTGTGCTCCTGGGGTAGTTGTGACCATGGACCAGGAGCATGACTTGTGTTTTATGGCTTTGCAGCTTAAGATGGACACAATGATGCCTGCTTCTGCACAACAGGCAGGCTTCATCAAGTGATGTATTTTTTACACCCTGGAGTTCACCCAACCATTTCAGGTTATTCCAACATCTGCCCTGCCAGTTGCTGGTTGTCTAAGTCTGAAAACAGCATTTTGCTGAGTGAAGCTGCACCTGGAGAAGGGTTAAGAGAAAAGTCTTCTCAACTACAACCTCTTCTCAGGAGCCTTTATTTCCTGGTTGTGAAGTTGTTATAAAATTTTAGAAATTCCTGCTTCAGTCCTTTCATATTTGCCACTGTGAGACTTAAATCATAAAAAGATGTTTCACAGTAGTAATTTTGACAGGGCAATGCAAATGAAACAAGAAGTTTCTCATTCTAGAAAGAAAATTTTCAATGTGCAGGAATGCATGTAACTTGTAAATTGCAAAATAAGGTCATGGCATTTAATGGCAATAAAATCAGTAGCTCCCCCAAGCTATCCACCTTATTTACAATAATGTAAGCAAAAAAAGATAGCTCTTACAGTGAACTTACATTTGAAGAAATGCAAATATGCCAAGCTCTTCACCACAGTCAGGAGAGTGAGAGTAAATGAAGAAGTAGCAGGGAGCCACCCTCTTTCAATATCTTGCCTGGAATTACAGAAATATTCCAATAGCATCCGAGCTTCAAACAGATGCATCTGTCAGAATTCTGTAATTGCTTCAATTCCCAGCACTAACCACTCCAAACAGAAGTGTCAAGAGAAATGACTCACAAATTACATAATCCTGAAAGAAATTTTGCATGAATATTTCATAAACAGAAGGCGATTTCTTGGGGTGGAAGGAGAACAAGCATGCAGTTTTGTTGATCATCTATTAAGATCTAATTACAGCCTTCAGCCAGAGACACACTTACTCGTTCCTGTACCTTCCATGGATTGCTGCCCTCTGCTCTGGCTCAGGCACAGTGGCTACAGGGTGCCTTGGATAAGACAGAAAATTCATATTCTGCAGTGGGTTACAAATACCTGTTGGGACCAGAATAACCTTACAGCTGCATCGAGTAGAATCCTCAGGGGGTGGAGGGTTTTGGGTAGTTGGCTGTAAAGAGGAAGAGGAAATTTTACTCTAGTCTTAAAATCATCATACCACTACCTTCATTCACAGAATTCTGCTTTGGTCTGTTTCCTTAGCTACCATCCTTCTTTCTGTTAGCTACTTCAGCTTGTTCTGCTCCTTGGTACAGTTCTGACTATGCATGTGCATTAGTCTGGCATTGATTTGCAGCGATTTTTGGTTCCTATATATCAATTTACATTTCTAACTCTTTAGAAGGTTTATGTTTGTTCCAGTAAAGTGAAGGCTATGGCTGTTCTTGTGTTTGGTCTGTAGCATGAAATGCCTAGAAGGGTTGCACACAGCTTAATTCAATCTGTGGAGGTTGGAGCATAAGAAAAAGGCATTTTTAGCAGGCACAAGGAACATTAGTAAACTGAACACAGGAAATCAAGTGCAGATGTATTTAAGAAGTTCAGTCTCCAGTGGTTTAAATATAAAATTTGTTGACAGCTGTAATAACCGTTGTTCAAATTGGGGAAAAGCAGCTCCTGCTCTGAACAGGTTTTTATAGATAGCCTGATGATTTTATATGATTTTATATGATTTTGGATGCTCCTGCTGCACCAGAATTCATTTCATTGTTGAGGGAATAATCATCATTGTTGGATGAGACCTGTATCTACCATATAGAAAAACCTGGTTTTGATCTCTTTAGCTCACAGGATCTTTACCGATCCTGATGAATTAACCAAAGCCCTCTCTCTTACTGGCTTCCAATTTCACCTGTATTTATTCAAACTATCAAAATTGTTTAATCTCTTTTACTGAGAAACTACCAGATGTTTTTCCCCTTTTCAAAACCTACTCCATTTTACCACGGCAAGGATCTCATCTCCTTTTGCTCCATGTGCATGTGATTGGTTTTAATTATTCTTTCACAGGTTCTTCCTGGAGTTCTGTCATGTTTCACAGTTCATGACTTTTAATTATTATTATACGGTGATAGACAGACCTGTTCAACACTGTGGCACTGCTACAAGTACACAGCTCAAGAAAAGGCGCTCTTGGAGAAATGGGAGCGTCCCATGTTCCTGAGGAGCTCAGTTCTAAAAAATGAAGCTCAACTGCATCCTGGGCTGCATCAAAAGCAGCTTGGCCAGCAGGATGAAGGAGGTGATTCTGCTGTGGTGATACCTCATCTGGAATATTGTGGGGAGCCCCACACGATAAAGACAGGGATACATTGGAATGAGTCCAGACGAGGGCCACAGGGTTGATTCGAGGAGATGCAGCACATCTCCTATGGAGACAGGCTAAGAGACTTGGGGTTGTTCCACCTGGAGAAGATTCTGTGGAGACCTTACAGCACCTTTCCGTATGTAAAGGGACTACAGAAATGCTGGAGAGGGACTTTATATGAGGGCACGGGGTTCAAACTGAAGGAAGGTAGATTTACATTAGACATTAGAAGCTCAATCCCTGATACTGTTCAAGGCCAGGCTGGATGGGGCTTTGAGCAACCTGCTCTATCGGAAAGTGTGGGAGGTGGAACCAGATGATCTTTAAGGTCCCTTCCAAGCCATTCAATGACTGTAATTTCTCCGATGGGTGTTGCTTTCTGCGCCCAACCGGGCAGGGCACGCCGCCTGCCGCCCCTCAGCGGCGCCGCCCCTCATCCCGTCACGGCGGCAACCCCGCCCCGCCCTTCGCGTCACATCGCCCGGCGG
>VZRZ01004476.1:0-99641 GCA_013398175.1 Climacteris rufus
CAGGCTCTGCCCAGCTGATTGAAGTGCAGGCAGTTGCCATAGATTTTCAGTGGTTCTCTCAAGTGCCTTTGAATTTGGCCACTGACTCTGCTTACATAGTAGATGACGCGCTCATGGTGCTTTGAAGCATGTTTTGGTTTTTAAACAAAAAGGGGGAATGCATGGAGAAACCCCACACAGCTGACTGAAGAAGGTCTTGTATACCATTAATTACCTTACAGTGCCTCCAAATTCGAATAATCCTGCTATCTCAAACCATTTTCTCTCATTGCAGTCATCAGGCGAGACGCACTTGCCCCAGGTGATGGTCTGGGTACAGAACCTACTTACCAACACCTGGGAAGGCCCGCATGAGCTTATTGCTTGGGGCTGTGGGTATGCTTGTGTTTCCGCAGATACTGGGGTACGGTAGCTGCCTGCAAGATGCGTTCGCCCTGACCTGCAGCTCCAGAGGCAGAACCAGCAACCTCAAAATGATGACCAGAATGCAGAACTTCAACCGAATGATGAGAGCCAGGATATCAACCATCAGGCAGATGGTCCTTCCGCAAGCAGAGACTGAACTTTAAGTTTCTTTTATTATGGAGTCAGAAAACGAGGACTTCAAAAGCTATGTTTAGAATTACTTTTGATAGAACTGTGATATAGAATTGGGTTTGATAGACATATCACCCATGGTATTGCTGGAGAGTCTCTCTGTCCACCTTAAACCAGCATCTGGTTTGGGCTCTGTTCGGTAACTGGCCACTACTGGGCAGACTCCTCATCACTATTCAATTTAGGCTCTGTTTGGTAAGTGGCCATTACCAAGCAGACCCTTTATGCTGAGTTTGTTTTCTCTTCCGCAAGGGAATCGCAGAGGACTGCAGGCGATACCTTCCCATTTGATTCTTAAACAAAAAGGGGGAATTGTAGTGGCCCAAGGCTTGCTGCCTGGGGCTGCTTGTGAGAAAATCCTTCTTTCCCATGGGAGGTATGAAAACAATAAGATAAACCACCTGTTGTTTGCTGTTCTTGTACAATATGTTTTGGATTAGGGTGGTGTAGGACCTAGCCAATCATGTACCTGGGTTCCTATTATATAAAAAAGACAATACAATAAACAGGGCTGCTGGCTGGCTCTCGGATCTCTGCGAACCAAGGTGTGTGCTGTCTCATTATTACGGATCGCTGCCATAAAGTAAAATATTGGAGAATTTGGAAACATTAATTCTGCTCCTCTGGAAAATAAATGGTATTATTTTGAACTTAAATTCAAGTAGGGTGATTTTAGGACTGAAAACGCTGGAAAATTAAACAATCCACCCCAGTCTTTATTTACTATACTACAAAACATTCATTTGGGATTTGAACTAAAACATGTTAAATGTCACTATGATTCCGTTAGACAGATATTCACCAAGAGCTGAATATGATGCTTAGTAAATATCATAATTGTTTTCTTCCCCAGAGAATTTAAAGGGCTTTGCATCAGTCCCTAAGCCACAGCAAAGGCTTCTTTTCCCATGTGTCCTCTGACTAATTCTCTGTCTTCATTTTAAACCAGGGCAGAGTTGTGTCTTTGTTCTGCTGATGTTCTCATGTTTGTCTGTTCAATTCCTCCTTCTTCTAAAGACAAAACAACTATTTACCGTAACTCCACCTGATGCAGATGGATGCCAAAAGAAATTTAGGTACAGTCTTGAGCTGAATGTGGATGTTTTCTTGGATTTTTATCCACTTTCCTGTATTCATCATCTTCTCTTTGAGCATGTGGGTTTTAAAATACTTGACAATTTACAAAGTGTTTCCCAAATTAGCCAAATATAAATCTAGAGAAATATTTTTAATTGTGTTTATCTATTTCTACAGTTCTCCAGAGCTACAATAAATGGATCATTCATATCAAACTCAAATTGTATTGCTTTTGTTATTTACTGTGCAGTTACAGGGATGATACATGAGAAAATGCAAAATATATATGGGTATTATTCTTTTAAGAGTTGGACCCATTAAATATTAGGCCACTATCTGGAAAGAAAAAGCAACAATCAAAATCAAACCACCAAAACCATTAAAAATTTAAAACTTTTTAAGAAGGGTTTTTCTCGTAAGACTAAGACAAAAACTGTGGTAGAATAGAGCAGGGAAGTTAATTACTTTTCTGGCAATTCAAATAGTTTCCTTGGATACGCTTATGAAGCTTACTTATGTTGTAATAGAAATTTGAGGTTTTGGAGGAATAATAAATATGCCCTCTTAAAGGACAGAAGTAGTTTCAAACTAAAATGTCAGGAAAAAATAATTTCCAATCTAAACAGGTTTGAGGAACCAATACACAAAAAGAGACCCTGAATGGTATAAAGAATATCAATGTTCTCTTGAAATATGGAAAGTAAGTTTTCTTTTAAGAGAAGTACAGCCCTTCGAATAGTTCTGTGAAACTGTCTCCTTAACCTGTATGACAATCTGTTCCTTTATTGACATTCGGTTGAGGAATTTGGTCTTCCCCTGACTTGTTGAGAAAGAGGGAAGGGGTATGTTTAAGGAACCTGAGTTATAAACACCTGAGCCACACACTTGAAATTCATCATTCCAAGGAACTGAGTAGCTGTTCTACTGGAGTTTCTTTGGCTCCAGTTTCTCTTTTATTCCAGAATGATACCTTTGATGCTAAGTAAAAGTGTTATTGGGATGATGGTGCAGTGATATGTTTTCCCATGCAGTCAGTACTAACATCTGTCTGGTCTTCCTACACTCCCACTGTTCTAAACTGTATGGAAAAGTAATGTGCTACATTAGGAAAAATTATTCTGCAGTCCACATAATTCCATCATATATCTATTCATCAGAAATACAGAGATCAGACTTTTAAATTACTCTGCAGCTATCTTACTATGTAAAAAATTCCTTCATTGCCACAAAATGGCTACTAGAGTTTTTGCAAAAGCTCAAGCTTGTTAAAAGTTTAAAATTTGAAAATGAAGCTTTACTTAAGAAGGTTCTAAATTCTTATCATGTCCCATTCTGAAAAATACTTCCATTTTAAATTATCTTTTAAAAAATATATTTTATGAATTCCATATTCTAAGTATTAATTATAGAGTTTATATGGAAAAAACGCAATTTTATATATACTTTTATAAATTAATTATAATTATTAATAATTATTTCTTCCCGATAATGCAAAATTAAAGTTTTTTGTCATATTGCAGTTTTTCCGCTTTTATGAAAAAAACAAGTACCTTCAAAAATGAAAAATCTGTTGAAATCTAGATTTTAACAACTATTTTCAAAATAACTGCTCCTTCTACTGACATACATCTCTATTGAAGTATATTCAACAAACTGTGCTGAAAATAGAACTATTCTATTACTATTTCACTGCTGTCCATAGTGGTGCAACATTAATTCACCAGAGAAGAAAAGCCTGGTTACAGAAAATAAGCCACTGTGCTAAATGGAATGAATCATTAGTAGTAGTGAACCCTGAGGAGATTTAAAGCTGGATTGAGATTGACTAATGAGAAAATGAAAGGAATATGGTTCCTATTCTGACTAATTAATCAGTGAAAGCCCCATGCCAGAGTTTTGAACAACAGGGTGAGCCTACTCTGTGTCCAAAGTCATGCTTTTTAATGTTTACCTTTTTCTGTCTTGCTCTTTATTTAGATACTCATGTATTGGCAAGTCGTTCAAACCACTGCCTACAGTATGGTGGAATAGTCTCCTATGTAAAATGCCTTGCCTTGCGTTTAGAAATTTAAGATGTGTTTTTGTGGTATATCACAATTTCAGGTTGCAATATGTTGCTGTACATTATTACGCCACATGCAGGTTTCAAAATTTAACTTTGTTACTTTTAGCGCATAATCACTACTGATTTCGGTGGTTTCTTGTAGTTACCTTGCCGTATATTCAGGAAGGGTTTATGACTTCAGCAGCTGAGATTGTTACTTTTCATATGATATTAATTTCATTGTTTCAAATTAGCTGTCAAAACATCTTGAATAAATTGGAGCAGTATAAGAACCCACTTTATTTTCTTTCAGTAGCAGAATTCTTGACATCAGGCAGAGTGCTCTGCAGACATTTCTTCCAAGTGCATGACTACTAACCAGATGTGACGAGCACAAAGTCACATCAACACAGATGAAAAGTAAAGCAAGCAACCCAGGCTGAATGGATGGAAAGCACTTCTTACCGTTTTAGTCTCTTAACACTAAGGGCAACATTCACCCTGCATTCAGATTCAAGTATTATGCAGTACAATTTCACCCAGATTGAAGGTACACTGGGCGCAAGCTCTGGTTTACCAAATAAGGAATCTCTCAAAGTCCCAGATGAAAGAGTGTCCCAGAGTCCCAGTCTATATGTGCATTCATATAGATGGCAATAGACCATGGATTCAAAAACTTTTATTTTTTGTTGTCCTTGTGGACTGGGGGTGATGCTGCCTATTCTTTGTGGCAGGCCACTTGAGTTGTTATGCTTCTAAAACACAGACCATCAAAGAACGGACTACTGCTGTAATAATATTAACTTCATCTGCAGAATACTTATGCAGGAAGCAGCACAAATTTACTGTAGTGTTATCATCTCAATAGAGGTGTTCTTTTATTATAACATGATTTCATAGCATTAATGAGGTTTGTATTCATTTTCCTCACAGAAGTCACTAATACAATAGTTAAGAGTGCGTAATCTACTTCTCATGAAATTATTTTGGGATAAGAATTTTGCAATGTATTTATGATTCATTTTCCTATTACCTTACTATCTTGCATAATTCACAGCATAGTTATTATTTATTTGGAAGCATCTGGAATGAAATTATCAGTGAAAGGAAAAACAAGTAGAAAAATTCATTTATGGAAAGGTATAGAGACTGTCAAAACAAGTATTCTTAACTATTTGAAAACTAAATTTTAACTCTATTCAAACATCCAAATTGCTTACAATTTTCTAATCACTAAAGGAAGATTTGAAATGTTGGTGTTGGCTTAAACTTTGTACTGGGAGTAAATTATCTTATTTTCTTTTTTTTTTTTTTTCATTTTGGTTTAATAAAATTGTAGGTTTTATTCTAAATATAATAAATGCAATATCATAAATGCAATAGCTTCACATAGCACATGCTTTCAATCAGCATGGTTATCTTAATGTCATCTCTGTTGATACCAGAAATAGGTGTTATTTCATTGATTGAGTACATCTAGCTGGATTGAGGAGCATTTCAGGCAATTACCAAAGGATATAAAGATGAATGTTACAGCAAACTATGTTACAAGGTATTATTCAATTTGACTCTCCCCAAAAACGTTGGAAAAACTGTCAGAGAATTTTGAGCATGTAGTTACCATTACCCTTACAACCTAGAAAGGTAGAGAATTTGCGGTAAGCCCAAACGGGCAGCTGAAGGAAACCCAAATGCTGTGTGTTTGCAAGTCATAGACATTCTATCTATGAGAAGTAATGAGCACATTAACAATGTCCACAGGACAGTTTGCTATTACATTTCAAGTCTGCCTCTATCACAGGAAGTTTTTCCACTGGTTTAACATTTTTCTCCCTCACCAGTTTTCTAAACACTAATATGAGAGACAAGTACAGGAAAAAGTTCTAGGAATTTCTGTATCTTGTCATGGACAGGCTTATCACATACTGTTGGAAGAAAGTGCAATGCCTACATGTCAGTCTAAGCTTTTTCTCCTCTATCAAACAAAACTGCATTCTTGGTTCCTTGGGGAGTTTTTCTTTTTGCTGTTATGGTTCCAGATCAACACATCATCATAGGTCAGGTTTTCTGTCAGCTGAAAACACAAAACACAGACACCCTGAGGACTTGCTCTCTTATGAAATGGACTTAAATGATCCAACATCTCTGCAATAAGCATGGTATAAGTGTCCTGGTTTGTCTGCCAAGAGAGTATCCTAAGGGTGAATTTAAAGTTAAAACTTCGTGCTTGCATTGGAAGTATCCTTAAAAACAAATGCAATGAATATTAGAGTGCATTTCTGCTCAAGGTCAGAGGTAATTTTGGAAGAATATTTAGTGGTTTCTTCTTATTGGTATATATTTTAAGTTATTACAAAAGAAAATTTATTTTCAGAATATGCGCATTTAGATGAAGATGTAGCCCCGAAGCCAATTATATACTTGTAATAGAAATTATAGTCAGGTAGTTGTATCAGAAAATGAGTATGATTATTCAAATATTGAGTCTGCAGCCAAAGCAGTTACATCCATAGAGGCAAAGTGTATTAACCAAGATGTAGGGACTATTTGCTTGCCTTGAAAGAAGGTATTTTCTTACCTGAATACTGTAACCGTGGACAGCATACAACCATTTTGTAACACTGTACCACTGATAGTAGTGATACCAACAAACACAGTTTGTTTGTAAGACAGTGAAGCATGAACATACAAATAATATGTAACCAGGGAAGAGCACATGGAAAAGTTTGGGACACCTGTACGAGTGGGCTAAGGGGAAAAAGTGCAAGCAGTAAAATTATGATAAAACCCAAGAATTTAGAACAGACAGAAGAGAGTTTATTTCGGGACCATATTTGCTTGTCTTGTCTTTTATAATGAAAAGGCACATTTATACTGCAAGGTTACGTTGTAAAAAAATTATAGAGGTAACCCTCCAGAGTGAGCAAGAAAATGCCTGGTAAAACTAAAACATGTCCTTCTCCCCAAAATACGATGAACTATGTTGGGAGCAAATGTGAGCACCATTTTTCAGGTGAACTAGAAAATGTCCGTGCTGCTTCCAGCTCTCCTTGTGGAAGAGCTCTTACACTTCAAAACCTTTATCTTAGACTGCGAAGATCAGACAATGTCAGCACCAGTCACAGGATATCAGCTCAGTGGTATTTTATACCTCTAGCTAATCTAGAGTGCTAAGGATTCATTGTTTGAATGTTTTGTGATAATAGCTGATAATAAGTCAATATACAACACTGGCAATTTATATTTTTAATGGTATATTGTCAATCAGCAAAGTGCTTTCTTGAAGTTTGAAAATGACCCAATTTAACATGCTTTTAGATTCTCCCATGATGATATCTACTTCCCTAATTGATATTGACATATACAAACCAAATATTTAGATTTTTTCCCAGTTGCAGTAGAATTGATCATAAATATAGAAACCTTTCATTATTCAAAAATTAGAGGCAGAGGGGAAAACGGAGACACATCTTTACTCCATAGATATTAAGAAGGAAGATTTATAAATGCTAACAAGTCACACAGTAGATTCTCTGTAAGATCTATGAAGACTAGTAAAGGCCAACAGTGAAAGTCAGGGAACGTGTATGTTTCATTCTCATGTTCAAATATATACTAACATCACTATTAAATATTTACTGTACAAACTAAATAGCTAATGAATAGAAGTTTCACAGCTAGGACTGTGTAGCTGCCAATAGGATAAACATCAATCTCTAGGTTAGTTAAATCTCATTGCTGCTAAAAAAGGAATTTATCACAAAGCAACACTGTGATATACAGGTAGAATGATGAACATGAAGAGAGCCTTGTCTAGATTTACTTGTAAATGCTCATGAGTAACTAGAGAACACAGATCCTGAAGGAGAGGTGGCTGATAGGGGTGTTAAGGTCCAGTTATTAAGATTATTTAGACATACCTCTGTCTAAATTAAGGTGCAAACAAGACCATATGCCAGTGTCAATTTATTTCATAGTAAAGATGGGGGAGAGATTTTATTAGGATTTTAATAGGATTTTATTTAATAGTAAAGATGGAGGAGAGAGGGAAAGGAAGAGAAAGAAATAGAAAGAGGTGGGGGGACAGAAAGACATTTACAGAAAGAAAATATCACCACTGCATGGATGTTTTGTTGATCCTCTCCAGCTGGTCTACTTGGTAGTGGAGGTCCCCCAAGAAACATGGAATCCCATGGATTACTATATGTTCAGGCCAGGTAGGAAAATCCAGACACCTCCCCCAGGGGGGAACAGGTTTGCCTTTGTCTCTTGCAGCAGACCCTGGTCTTCTGCATCACTTTATATCATGTGCAGTCCTGTAGTGCAAGGCCTCAGGAATGAGTCTGGGGTGCACTTCAGGAGGTCTTTGATGGATTATGACACCCCCTCAGCTGCCTCTGACTTGAATGTCCTGTACCTCTCTCAGGGCTGGGGATTCCACAGCTGAATCAGGGAGGATGGGTGTTTATTGCCTCTGATCAGAGGTTCCACCACACTGAAACCTCCTTCACCCCCCTCATTTGTGAAGGGGGGGTGAAATTTGTGCAAGCTTTATCTCAGCAAATGAGTCTGTGGGCTGTGGCTTCCCCCACCCTGAACCCAGCCAGGGATGATCAGCACAGCTGCTGGGTTTGGCTTTCTTGTGGATGCATAGTCTTGTTTACTTCTCCTCAGATCTGAGCTGATTGAACAATAGCGTTCCTGTGATCTAATCGCAGCTGTTTGAGCTATAGTCCAAATTTCTTCAAGGAGGTTTCTATGGTTGTAGCTTCTTTATACATTTTCTTGCTGTAATGGGCAAAGCCTTATATCAATGTTTGAGGCATGAATTATTTCAGTGTCTGACAGAGGGTCACCATGAATGGCCACATCCACCAAAAATGGCTAACCATCAGAAATGGAAGGACAGAGAGTAACAGGTTGAAAATGACAGATTTCAGAAAAGGTAGACTTAATGAGCATAGGAAAGTGTTAGATGAGCCTTCTGGGAAAGATTTGGAAGCAATGACAGATAAGACCCATGTCTAATTATAAATTATAACTGTCTTCGCAAATTTTCCTGCTCGGCAGAATTGCGAGCCACTAAAAATGATACAGTAAAGATGAAAGTTTGTAATACATTGTTTGCTTTAGTCTGTAGTTAAAAAGTGAACTTCTCTAACTGCATGGGTATTTTTGTAATAGAAAAGATCTCTTACTGCACTAAAAAGAAGGCCTTTTAAAGCAGGGAGAAAACTTAGGTATTTGTTGGATAATCCAGGGTTGATGGAATTCACCTTTGCGTACCTAAGATACTTGATGAAATAAAATCAGCAGCATTAACAATTTATTATGAGAAGCCAGAGAGGCAGGTGACAAGGCAAGGGTATGTTTTTTAAAAACAAGATTTTGGAAGCCAGAACATTAGAGAATTTCAATTAAATTTTATTTCTCCTGTGCTATGAGAACAATTAACCCAAATGGTTGTAAAGACATAGCAGAAAACAGGTGACATTTGTTACATAAAATGAATTGCTATTTAACAAGAAGTGCAAACATCTACATGTAGGCAAGAATTCTCAGCTTTATGAACATGATTTAAGGAAACGCAGCTAAGCAGTATTTTCACAGAAAAGGTTCAACGATTATCTAACATGAATCTTGCAGAGGAAAATTAGTGATTTTTAAATAGTAGGATATTTTTAAGATACACTGTTCTATAAAGTCAAAATATCACTTGCAGGTTTGTGTTCAGTTTGAGGCTCTGGTCTTCAATGAAGTTTATACGAAAACAAATAAAATGCCTAGTGCTCTGACAATGTCACTGATGAGGAGAGGATAAAAGAACAGAAGATTTTCAGAGGTGAGAAGGATGAGGAATTAGTACTCTTCAAACAGATAAAAAAAGTGGTGCAAATGTAAAAGGAATGAGATAATGTCTTATTTTTTGTCCATAGTATATACTGCAAAAATAATGAGTGTGAATTCTGGAAAGAGAGATTAAGAGCACACATAAAATACCATGATCCTCTGCTGAGATACCATGTTGGACTATAACCTTGAAAGGTCCATCTAGCTTTATTTCTCCTATTTTTCAGACAAAACTAAAACCAAAACGTTCACCACATTACTTAAAGTAGGGAAGTTGTTGGAATTGTAACTTAAGTTCTTCGGATGTGGATTAATGTCTACAAATGAATATTAATATTGAATTGAGGAAACGTAGAGTGTTCAGGATAGTAATGCAAATATGTTTGATTGTGCTTGTGTGTTTCTGTAAAATTAGTTACTTCTGTGCATATCTCTATGATGTGAACTATGTTAACTACTTGAAGCTGTGTATCAGAAATTGGTGGCAGATGATTTATTCATATCTAGAAACAATGTCGCAAATCTCATCAGTAACACAGATTTTCATAACAAACTACCAAAGATTAAAAGATACATGTATATGTTTAAAAATTCAGAGACACAAACTAGTTCACTGTCAGACTGAGATAATAATGCATGTTGACAAGAATGACTTGTGGGTGGGTCTCAAACTGAAACACAAAGCATTATTGCAGGACAGAATGGAAGTCAAAATTACTGTTCTCAAAATGCCTTTATCTGCAAAATCATCCTTCAAATAATTATTTATCATTTTTCCTCTTTGTGTAGTTTCTTGGAGAAAAAAAATGGATTTCCACCTGAAAAAAAAAAGAGAGTTATGATATTAAACATGACTTTGTTTTTCTTTTTAAGTGACAAAAGTATTGTATGTGCTTTATGAATTGTTAGAAAAAATGACTGATCCTGAAGAAAATACCTAACTCAGAGACAGAAGTAGATGGGAAAAGTACAAATTTCTGGGACAGTTTCACAGTCCCTGAAAGAAATACATGTGAAGTGATGCTGCAGAGGGTTACCAAAACTAAATTGTATTGCTTTCTTAGAATTATGTTCATTGTTGATGTATTTATGACATGAACACTATTTGGCTTTCTCTAAAAATCATACTTGACATACATAATGATAATTTCAGATATATTTTCAAACTGAAGCACAATTGAGCAACTGTGCTGTTACTTGGAAACGGCCTTCAAAATCTGAGGATATTGTATAAGCATATAAATGAAAATCAATTACTCTTTGTTAAAATATCTAAGATCAACTGAGTAGTTTACATGTCCTGAAATAAATGTGCTCCTTTGAATGTGTGATCCAAACTAATGGGCTCCATTCGGACAAAAAATAATTCTGGAATAAGTAGTTTAGATTTTATATTCTCAGATATTTATGTCTTTTTTTTTGTTGCATTTAGCATGGGCTGCAAATGCAAAGGTAAGCTTGTGAGTTTAAAAGAAAGTATATTACTTCTAACAATTAAATATTCCAGCAAAACAAGAAAAAAATCCAAAATATAATGCCTGGATAGATTGTTTAAATAAAATAGGACACTGACAAAATATTTTTGCGAAATGTTGAGTGACTCCTAACAGACAGATTAGGAAAAAATTAAAAAGATGAGACTGCGTTCAGATATAATCATGTCAAAATATTAGGGTAGAATAGTCAATAACAGAAGTCCAAGGTTAATATAATCTCCTGATGTAGAGCAGTTCCTGACCTTCTAACTGGATTCAAGCAGTAATGCTCAAGGATGAAGAATAAATCACTTCACAGAAGCATTCTGTTTAAAATGGAAAGATCCCATAAAGGCCAAACAGAAGATCTAGTAATCCATGCCTTTATAATGAATTACAGGAGAGAAAAAAATACATTTTTATTAATAAAAATGTTTTAAGTAGAGATGTTCTAATGAAAATGGTCCACTGTATTATGAAAACCATGGGAAACACCTTCAAATTGAATATAGATGAGAAAAGCATGAAGCATGATACTTAAACCAGAAACCTGTAGGGTTTTGGGGGGATTTCTTTTCATAATTTTAGTTAAATTAATCAAACCTGGTATTCTTTACTGATAAAATGAAAAAAAAACTTAAAGGAAAAGGTATGAAAATCAATTTAATCTTAATCTGATGATATGCTAGAGCCTAATGGCTATGTAAACCACTGCTACAGTATGGCTGTTGACCCATTCAAGGAAAAAATACTACCTTAGCTAAAATATAAGCAAAAACATACTTGATAAGTACTTTTAAAATCCGTATTTTAATGTTTATTTTTCCCCTTGGCGATCTTTCTTTAGGTCTGTGATAAAATTTTTAAACTTTGTAATTAGCTTGCCTATCTTAACCTACCTAGATCTTTTGCAAATAAATTACCTGCAGAAACTTTGTTTTAAAAAAAAACAACTAAAAAGATAGGGAAGTAAAAAGAACTACAGTTGTTAGAGACTGTAGAGAATTATGCATAATTATATAGTACTTTATCATGTCAGTCTCTGGACATGGCTAAGAATATGAGAAGCATCCTGTCTACTCTTACTCTGGGCCACGTGTTTGGTGGTGCAAGTTTCAACCATCCCTTGTGAATTGCAGCATATTTCTGTACTGGTAGAAATCATGATTTTGTTTATTCCAGAACTGCTTAATCAGTCAATTCTAAGGGAGAAACATCTTTATTCGGTATTTTGTCCTTCACTGGAACCTGAATTTGCAGCAAGTTTTAAAATAAGCCACTCACAGGTTCTCTGGTATGTGTTACCTGAGGTATATTAGCCACACCACAGAGGTTTAAAATACAATTTAACTGTTAAATTTGTACTACTTTCTGTGCTGTTGGAAATACTCATATAACTTGGAAAGAGCATCCCTCTGATTTGTTTTTCATTTCTTTATGTACATAATACTGTTAACAAAAGAAAAAAGAAACAGGAAAAATTTGCTAAGAGACAAAACTGGAATAAGAGAGAAATCATCTCTGAAATTATGTTGAAATAATTTAGGAGTATGTGCTATATTATTATTAATCACAGTTTTTATTGCATGTGTTTAGAGGTCTCAGATTTTAGGCCCCACTGATGAACATTGTGCAAACACTTTTTGAAGTCTTGAAAGATAACTTATAAGATGTAGCAGACAGGTAAGATATAGGCATAAAGTACAGAAAATTAGAGGAACAAAAGGAATATTGTCAAATTGATTTTCAGTAATTTCATGTTTGTACAATGGATTTTATATTTTTCTATTGTGATTTCCCTTCAGATTTCCCCTCTGAAGACCTTCTGGTACAGTAATTTTATCAACTGTCTTACAGCCATGTACAGAGTATCAATATTTTATGCGAGATAGGCACAGTATCATAATGAATGATACAAATAAGGGTTATCTGACTCTAGGTAAGATAGCACGAACTTGTTTCCTGTGATGATTCACCCAGATAAAAATTTTTATTTACACCTGCCCAGAATAAGCAATATTCTGCTGGACCAGAACACTGGTCGTAGTATTAGTTGTACCTCAGTATCATTTATGACCAATTTTGTTTCCTTTACCTCATTTTATTTAAAAGGGTCAACCCAGAAACTGACTGTCCTGAAAGGAAAAACAATCAATGCTATTATTTTCATCCTACTAAGGTTTGTGGAACTTCTGCAAGGTATCTCATGAAAAAACAAAGATAAATCTCATTATTTCTTCAGAAAGCTCCATAATAGAGACTTTTCAAATCTGTGCTGTTATAGTACTCATTATTGTTTAAATTAACATCAAGAACTGGAAAACTGAAAATGAACTCACAATTTTTGATTTCTCTTGGAAAAACTTTTTGCACAATGTCAGCTGCCAGGACTGGAAACTCCCCCACCCAGCCCACTTTCCTTTTTTATGCTTTGTCAAGAGGCACTTGCTTTTTTAAAATAACACAATGTAGAAGATCATTATAAAATGAAGCATTCAAGTTTTGATGATCTGTTTCCTCTTAATTGACAACTGTGAAAAGCTGTAGTAGTGCAGCTGTCGTACTCCTACTTGGCAGTTACCTTCCAGAAAAAGAAATAATTCCATGATTTCCTCTGTGCTAGCTAAGTACTTTTCAGGGGACACAAATGGGGAAAAGAATGCAGTCATAACTTCTTTCAATTTTGTGCAAATTACTTTTGATCAAGGCAAAAGAAATAGATGAAAAATTATTCATGAAGTCAAATTTCAATGGGTGCTTCTTCGATACTGCAGATGGAGCAGTTCTGCTGGAAAGTTCTATTTCTTGTTGTGAGCAGCAATAAGTAATTGATTATTATTTTAATTGAATAATGTCAATCCATGTATTACAAAAATTAAAAGCTGAATGACTCCTGAAAACTATAGAATATTCATGTTTTTATGCACAAGCATTCAGTTTAATGGGTATATATAACTTTTCTGCATTTAATTCTAATTAAATGAAGTAACACCCACATCCTTACTTTACAAATCAAATAGCAAATTATGATTCTGTTACTGCTTAGAATACCAAAAACCAAATGAGACTTTTGAGCAAACAAGGGATCCACAATGAACTAGTCAGAAAAGAATTTATCAGGTAGTATTTGAATGAAGGTTCATATTTTGAGTTTAAGAAAGAATGTAAGGGGTCCCCCAAGTGTAAAAGCATCCTGATCACATCATCTATTATGTCCTATTTGCCCTCTCAGGCTTTGTGATGGCTTTTTTTTTTTTTTGTCTTTATGTTATTTCTAAAAAGAATAGCCCTAAAAATAAGCTTTCTAGATGTGAACTAAGTATAGAGAGGTGTTATGACTATGGAAAACTGTAAGAAGTCTGACTAAAATAAATTTCATCCTCATTCTACCTCCTACTAATCACATTGAACAGTCAAGTTTACAGACCACAGAAGATATCTATGAAACCACAAATTTCAAATCCTGATTATTTTAGCAGATAAGGTAGAAAACAGAAAAAACCCACAATTCTTAGGAAAACAAGAGCAGAAAAACACCACACCAATGAACATGAATAAGAACTGCTAAATGTAAGAAAGAGTAAAAAAACCTGAAAATGTGTTTCTAAGGGAAGTAGGATATTTTTATAAAAGGTTTCTGCATAAGCAACTGAAAAAATAATAGATATGTTCTCAGAGAAAGATATTTGCATTTGTTCTACAATTACTATTTGAATCTATTAGATATATTGCTGAAAATCATACCATGGAATAAAGAATGTGAAATGTTAAACACGTATTCTACCCCATGGAGCTCAATTAAAAATAAATCCTGGATGATAGGCAAAAGCGTCAAAATAATAGCAGAGTTAAATTCCTTAATGTCATTATGCCATAAAATGGTTGATAAAAGTTATCACCTAGGATGAAAAATAATGCAGAATCACCTTCATTCAATAAAAGGTGTCTCTGCTTGGAAATGAGGATAATGCTAGGTGGGGAAGGCTGATGGAGAGTAGTTTCTTCCCTTCCCTATTGGAGGAAGCCTGTAAGTTACATATAGTGTACATCTGAAAAAAAGAAATTTAAACAAGGGTAACACAGTGCACCAAATTTTATTTTCAGTTAAATAAGTTGGACGGACAATGCAGTAATGTTAATGTAAACCAGACAAATTCTATTTGATTTTTTTAATATGTGTAATGACCATGATTTTTCACATTTTCACGAGTTGCACTGTTCTAAGCATACTATCATTTTGGAGCCTATAGAGATACAATTTAGGTTCTCAGCTCCTCCTGGAAAGTTGTTAATCCTTGAGACACATTCAACCATATTTAACTAATGTTTAAAAGAGGAAAAGATAATTAAGTGCCTGCAGGTTATGTGGAGGCTAGCAGATATTGAGAGTGAGTCAGATGAATGAACTGATAAAAAGAAAATATAATTAATTAATAATAAAATCTGAATGAGCTGGCCAGTCAGTGAGGGCCCACATAGAAAGTGCTTTTGCCTACTTCATGAGACCACGAAAGAGGACATAAAATCTACTGGTGTTAATTTGATGGGAAATTAGGGAGAGCACACATGAATTCAAAGGTAAACTGAGTTAATTAATTTCCATAGTTTACAAAACAATGCACTCTTCTGTGAAAGAACAAAACCTGTTCCCTGAGAACGAATGTTTTTTGCATCTCTGAGTTTACACTGAAAAGCAGCTTTACCTTCTATGCTATGAACCTGAAAGTAGGGTAAGAGATCTAGACCTTCCTGTCTCATTTGCAGACATTACGGTTCCTAATGTGTGCAGCTAGAGGGAGGAGCAGCCCAGAGCCTTCCATGCTGGACTCCAGTGTATTTGCCATGTGTTGTCTCTTCCCTTCTCCACAGGTGGTAGATTCATTCATCAGTTGTGAGGAATTCTTATCTCTTTTACACCGAATAAAAAGGTGGAGATGCCAAAAAAGAATGGGGAAAGTACCACAGCTACTAAACAAAGCAGATTTCTGAACACTTCCTCTTGTTCACATAGTTTAGTATTGACTCAGACCACCAAAAATGGGTAGGAAAGCTTGTTTGAATTTTACTATAGTTTGGAGCAACCCAGGAACCTCTTCATATTAGATAATGTATCTCTGGTTTATGGAGCATTGCAAGAGAACATGATGTCTAAGAGGCTAGCCCAAAAACTGAGGCCAGGCAGGAGTAAGGGAATAAAAGGTGGGTATTTATTTGAAGGGCCTTCAAAGGTACATTTAGGGCAGACAAAGCCCCCTCCTTGGGGCATCACCCAAAATGGATGACGAGTCATGAGTTCTCCACACTTTTATAGGTTTGGTCCATTCGCACATCAGCATAGATTTACCAATTAAAACTTTGCAATTTCCCCCTAGCTCACTTTTCCCCGCCCCCTTTAGAAGCTTGGGCCTGGGCAGCCCGAATGTCCTTGGGTGAGTACAGAGTGGTAGTGTTATGTCTATAGAAAACAGCAACCATCGAGATATAAAGCATACACGCCAGACAATGCAGGATTTGAAAAATACAAGGGTTAAAACCTAAGGCAACAAACATCTTCCCTTTTCCCCCATAAAAGTATCCGTCACCATGGAATACTTCTGTTACTGATCGGTGTAATTTTCATTTTAGAATATTCTAGTGATTTTCTAGTCAGAATAAATGTCTGTGATGTGATAAAAGTATTTATTTATAAATTTAAATTCTGTGTGCTTAGTATAAACAACATAAGAATATGTCTTTCATGAACTGTTATATACTAAGAGATTCACCTATGGAGCATGGGTTAAAGGGAAGAAATCAAATTCCATAAAACTGAATTATTATAGATTTATCTCTTATTTATGGTCACTCTGAGACCACCATCTTAAATCCTATAAATCCACCTTAATTCTTATCTTTCTATGTTATTCTCCCAGTGTGTTTGCTGTATATTTGGTAATGTTGTCTTTTAAAGAAGAACCTCTTTCATGTCCATTTCACAAACAAAACTGAACACATTTTTAATTTTTAATTGAGGGTTTGTTGAGGAGGGGTGGTTATTTTTGGGGATTTTTTCCCTTTTCTGTCTACAGATTTGTTCTGAAATACTTTAATGTGTTGTGCAGAATCACTGTAAAACAGTGTAATCAAAATGCTAAAGCAACTGTACTCTTCAATAGTAACTAGAATGAAAATGCGTTGTACTGATAACCAGACCTATACATTTGCATAGTCAAATTCATCCACAGCAGTATTGGTGTTCCCATTTCTGAGATTTTTCTGCTTAATAGCTTCTGCCAGTAATTCGAGAGCTGATACCATATGGATTAGGTGCTCCATGTTTCAACACTTACTGCTAGTACACTTACAAAGATGTGAAGAAACTACAGGAAATAAAACCTGAATGTGAGCACACCAATATAAATTTTAAATAAATGGAGAGGCTAAAACCCAACTGTCATATAGAAAAGAACTGAATTTTTGATATTGTTGTTCAGGGAAAAAAAAAAAAAAAAGAAAACAATATGAAAACCAAAACAAACTAAAGAAGACAAAAAAAAACCCTCACAAACCTCTCAAAACTTTTAATTAAAAACAAAAAGAGAAGGAATAAAGGCTAGCACAATAAAACGGTAACAGTAAAAAGTAGGGAGAAACTCTTCTTATGACTATGAAAGATGCAAGTATGATAATTTCCAGGCTTATTGTCTCTCCTGCTTCTCTCTCCCCTAGAAGTTTTTGCTTAACCTGAAAGCCTTACTGAAAACATTTTAATTGAAACATGACCATTTGTTTATTTAAAGGAAATATAACTTCCGACAGAAATATATTTTCTCTAAAGAGGAATGCAAATAAAGTAATAATGTACTGCTCCAACCAAACAGCACTCAGTACATGTTCTCTGACAGAATGTTAATATCCTATTGCAGTGCCTGTTTTATGATCTTATGGATGCCTTAAGTATGCTACTCTCTGTAAAAGCATTCTGTTTCTATAATAATAAAATTGCAGACCAATAAAAGTTCTTCATAGGGAAATAATATAAATACATTTTTACTGGTTAAGAGTTTCAAATTTACCCATATCTATAAACAAATGCTTTAGAAAATATTTAGGTTTAATGTACATGTTGACATGAGCTCATTCACCTTAAAATAAAGAAGTTTTGAAGAATCTAGAGAATGTTTGCCATTTTCTTCTTTACATGACCTTTTGATTAGACTTAATTTTTACAAACTTTCTCCTTGTTAATAGAAATAATCAGAAAACAATCAAATGGGAACTACTGCTGTGTTTTGTAATAATGCTTTTCGTAAAAGAAATATTTATAGCAGTTCATTGTTATACTCCAAACACTGTCACAGCACCTCAAACATTTTAAAACTTCTCATGTAGAGCATTCACAGTTAGGAAGTATGGCAATTAGATTTTCCTGGGCAGCCTATATTTAACTCTACTTTGTCTACAAGGAAAATTGGAATGGTGCTCAATCACCAGTGCACATGCCCATATATTGAACAAAGAGAGAAAGCTGAAACCAAATGGTTGTCAAGGAAGCAAACATCACGCTTTTCCTTCTGATATTGAGCCAAAAAATTTAAGAGAAGGAAAAGGAGCAAAATTAACTATATTGTTAAAATATTGTTCAAAGAGTCTAAGTAGCACAAATTCAAACAACCATTACCTAAGAGAAGAAACAACACAGCCATTACCTAAGCGAGCATGTCTTTAATGCTAAAGACTTTAGCATGTCTTTAATTTTGGGTGAGGGTGATGTAGTTTGTATGTCATCAGAGTACAAAATGAGGTGATCTCTATGTGCTCCAACAGCCAAGTCAGACTTTCAGATAAATCTACCCATTTGAAATAGATATCTGTTGTCTCCTCCCTGACATTTTACCCTGTTCTTCCTTTTTCTCCTTGCCTCTGAAGAATCTACTGTTTGGTCACTATAAAAAAGAGAAAGTTGCATAGAGTGAAGACCAGTCTTATGATTTGACGGCAATGTGTCTTCAAATGAACAAAAGAAGACAAATTCCTCAACAGTATGCTACGGCATCACTTTCTAATTAATAATATTACAACATAATCTTGCCTTTTTTTTTCTTGCTCTGAGAAATATAGTAGCTATGTTGTCAATTCCAAATGGAACTTAAGCATGTAAAAACAGATCAGAAGAGCATTGACTGTGTCTGATTGAAAACAACACTGTAAATAGAAAGTTTGCAGCAGGAAGTTGTAGTGCTAGTGCCCACTTGCCCATATGAAAACCTTTTTTTAGTGTTCATCTGTAATGTCTCTTTCACATTTACCACATAGTCGTGCTAAGACTAAAATGTCAGCTGAGAAAGGTTCTTATTCATGGCAGTGTTAAAAGTCCTTATTTACATTACAGTTAAACATATTTGCATTTTTGGCAAAGCCTGTAATTGAAAGTTAAAGTGGATTGCTTTGTAAGTTTGACATTTATAGTTCTCAGAAATTTATCCCAATGGTAGTGTCATAAAACTGGCTGCTGACTGTCTAGAGCAATATTGTTCATTGAGGTCAATCATTTATTACAAATTCAACATAAATTTTAATGTTAGTAAACTTTGTAAATGTAATATTTAAGATAACAAATACACATCACCTTTTAAAATTTTTCAATTGAAATGTGAAGAAAGTTGAAAATGAGGGTATTTCAAAGAATGTGAAAGAGGATGCACACAGAACTTGATCCTACTTTCATTATCTATGAGGATCAGAAACAATAAAGCTAAAATCAATTTAATTATATCAGACTTTTCAGTCTTCAAATACCAGATATTTTAACTTGATTCTGTTTCAATATGGAGCTCAATATGAAATATGCATAGTTTCATATAGTATTAATGTTCTTCAGGGACTAATTAAATTTAAAAATGTTTATACTCTTCAAAAAAAAGGATCTAGGAATGGATTCAGAAAACAATTAGAGATTAAGAGAAAATTTCTAATCTGGTATTCAAAGCATCATAATAATTTGAAAAAATATTTATAAACTTCCATGAAAAGAATAAAATCTTTCAATTTATGTTCAGAAAATAGAAATAGCACAGTTACAGCTGAGCCTGGAGCCTAATTAGCCAAAAGACAAAAAGACACTGGCTTCAGAAAAAAAAAGAAAAAGCAAAACCAAACCCAGAATGAACCAACCAAAGAAAAACAAACAAACAAAAACCATTGCATAATACCTGAATATTAAAATGTACTATAGTATTTAAGGTTTATAGGGGAGCAGGTGGGGTTGTTTTGGAGAAACCAACAGTGGCGTTGATTGTTTTCTGGGGGGGTGTGATGGTGGTGGATAATCTTGAAAAGATATTTGACTTCTAAATCTAATATAATTCTGAATAGTGTTAATATTGGAGATTTCTTTTTTGCTTTTACAACATGCAATTGATCAAATATCCAATTTAATATAAACCTTTAACATAAATCAAATCTACCTACCTGTAGTTTTTCTTTCTTGTTCTCTTGCTGTTGTCATCTCTGATGGAATCTGAGACTGCAAATCAGACAAGCAGATATGATGAAAGCAGGTGGAGGGCAATCACCAAGCTGTCTCTTTCTGCATATAAGGAAGCCCTCCTTAAATATTTTTTTTTAATAACTGTGGCAGAGAAGACTGAAGGAAGGTGGTCATGTCATCCTTCTTTTAAGTCTGAACACAGAGACAGAATTGAGAAATAAGTGAATCAGAAATACATAGAAGAAAAACAGACCTTAAGTGGTCATTCACTGAAACAGAAGAAAAGCAGATAAAACCACAAAAAGAACTAAAATCTAAAAGTTGTTCAAGAGTCCACAAAAATGGTTATTTATAGGTCAAGACTTGTCTTGATATTGTGAGATTTTAGAAAATACTTGCACGAAGTTTACAGAGATTATTGGAAATCAGAGGCAACAGTAGAGGATAGCAGACTTAGGTTACACAGGATTATACATATGTTTTTCTCCTGCTCTTTCATCCTCTTCACTCTGTGGAACAGGGAAATTAAAAAAGAAAGACTTACTAGGAAAACATGAGCTTTATTTTGCTACAGTGCAAACCAACCATATCCAAGATTTATTTCTAAAGCTAACATCTTTATGGAGTAAGAATTAATGAATTCTCCCTGTTTTAGAATTTTTGTGCAATGCCTGTTACAAAAAATCTTTGCCAAAATAATATAAATGAGAATGTATGAAATTGCAATTTAATGTACCAAATAAAACAAAAATAGTTCAAGAAGTTATCAACGTGACAGCAAAACATAACTTTTTTTCTGCTAATAGAGAATCCATTTTCTGTAACTCCGTGAAGAATTTACGTGAGCTATTCACTGTTGGATTTTTTGTAATACATAATGAGTTTTGTTGTGCTGACTCTCTTGACTGTTCCCAAAGCATAATTAGAGATTTTCTTCTGCTGACTCAGTAGAAGAAAGTAGTATCTGGAATCACATATAGCTGTAAAGAAAAAGTCTAATCAGTACTCCTGCAGAGACCAGCTACAAAAGGGATGAAGTTTATGTTTAGTAAGCACTAGAGGTTTACTGGTGTCATCTTTGTAATATGGTATGATGAGCTTACCAAATCAAAGATGCATCAAAGAACTACCAAGGGAAATCTTAAACTTTTTCTTTTGCCCTTCATCCTAGCAAGAAGCCCTTGCTGAAATGAGCATTAATGTACAATAACCATTGAATTATCAGTGTGAATCTGAGGAATCCAAAGTGACAGTCTACTAACAGAAGTAAATTACAGCTATGGGATGCAATTGCCTTTTGAAACTATGGTGGTCAGTAAAATTTCAATATACAAAACAACAAAAGGGTAAATATACATGCAAGGTCCCACTGAAATAAAGCAAAAGCTTGTATATTTGGTCATGCAAAAGTGACTGAGTACATGCAATGCTGTTCTCACAAAATTAATCTTTTAATTTGAAATCAGTTGAGAAATGGAGTTCCTCATTTCATTATGTGTGGTGAGTATTAAATCCTCCTAAACAAGCAGCCTCCAGTAATGTAAAGTTTCCATTTCTGTTGATTTCATGAAGCATGCACAACAGAGAGCAGTCCTCAAAATTGTCATGATTATGATTATATGTCTTTTTAATTCCAAGTTCATATTTAGAAGAAAATAACTCCTGAGCTATCTAGCTCTTTAGATAGACTTATACTCAAAGGGCATTTTAAAGGGCAGGGTACTGTTGAAGATTGTTTCTTCTCTGAGAAAAGTCATCCATTTCACCCTGAACTTGTCTCTAAGTGCACACTAGAGAGTGTTGTTAGTCACTGAATTGTACCTGAAGCCTGGTTCATGTTCACTGCTGAAAATAGAGTATTGATTTTGCAATTCTCAAAATGAGGGTTTTCTTTTGGGGGGAGGGAGAGGGAGGAGGCAGAGCAAGCAAAGGAACATCCAGACAGTCAGAGAGATGGATTGAGCAGCCTGATATTAATGGGTCTGTGCTCATTCCCATCCTGGTGGCATCAGCAGCTACCATTGCATCACAGCACCCAGTGTAGATGCTTTCTGACATATTGGCACTGAGGTTTGAGCATGAGTCTGTGAGCAGCAATCCCAGGGATAGAAACCAGCAGGAAACATCTCAGCAATGTGGGTTCCCAGTGCAGATATTTTGTCCCTTTCCCAAAAGCTCAGGTATGAAGGGACTTACCACATGGGATGGATGTAGTTCTGTGACTTCCACACAAGAAAATAGGAGCCCTGAAATTAAACCAGTAAACGAGTCTGTAAAAACTTAAAAAATGGAGAATAGGGAGTGGATACAGTCTAAGAGTTATTTGTCATTTGAAGAAATTACCATTATCAAAATTAGTTTATTTCAGTCTAATACCTGATGAGTAATCATTTTGGATTTAGCTAATGACATTTCCTAGCATTTTTTCAACAATTTTATTTTCCTTCTTACAGACTGCCTATAATATTTTATATTTTCCCTTAAGACTAGAGTTTTTACACTTCTAAAGAAGAAAAACTGAATAAATTATGTGCAACATCTACTTTTTTTCCTTTAAAGGATACTTTAAGACTCTAAAAATGCCAAAAACTGTAATTACATTCAATCAAAGTGTTTTTTAAAGTACTGTAAATCTTTATTTCTTGTTAAATTTCTGCTTATGGGAGAACACATATATGGTTAAAGGAAAGAGCTCACATTCATTCTGCATAACCAACAGGCCTAGGGCTAAGAAACTTCACGTTTCTTTGGTCCAAAATTAAGATTTTGTCCATAGCTTCAATCAGTAGGCTGTAGGGAGTAGATCCTAAATATATATACAAACCTAAATTAGACAATAAACCTTCTCTTTAGAAAGTCTTCTCTTGATGCAGATCTAAATGTTTGACAGGAAAGTTGCCTAGGTTCTTCACACGTCACTGCTGGATGTACTTAGGACATCTTAAGTACATGTACTTATTGCCATGATGGCAGAGCTAAGGATTTTGTCACCTTAATTTCATTATTTTAGCTGACGTTCACAGAAAGGCTTGAAAGTAGGAATAAAAACCTGGTGGTTAAAATGCTTATCTTTCTCTTGTACCACATACTCTTCCGCCTGCTCACTGAGGAGGCAAAACAGCCAAGGTCTCATCTAAGCTGCAACTAGCACAGCTCTGGTGCTGCTGCCACCCCAAAGACATCACCAGGCCAGTTCATAGAACATGTGGAGGGTAGAGAAGAGGACAAGAATACCTTGGAAATGAGAAAGATTGAATTTAATATGGAAAATTCTTTACTATAAATCTGTCTTCTCCTATGACATCAAGAATTAAGGTCCATCTCTATTCTCATTTGTCCTACCTACCACAGCCTCATTACCCAAAGCAAGGAAGAATTTGAGTGATCTGAGGGAAAGCACTACTCCTGCTAGAACCAGACCAAGCTGGCCTGTAGGAATGTGTACAGTCACTACAGACCAGGCAAGCCTTTCCATACAGGAGTCACAGAAATCACCTTTCCAAGGGCTTCTCTCCATACAGCCAGGACACCTCGAAAGTGGAAGATCATACTGCAGTCACTCATGGTTGATTTAAAGCAGAAAACTGAAGTGTGACAGGTTGCTTTTCTGGATTCAGTTGCCAGAAACAGCCAGCTTTCTTCTGTCAAACCTTTTAAGACCGTTCTCTGAGCTGTTCTCAAGACATGTATTATTGAGATTGAACTGGCCAAACAGTACTGACCAAATTGTAACATCTTTGTTTTTTGTCAATTGCATTAGCACCAGTACAAATCATGAGTGAATCTGCTCATGTGCAAAATGCATGACAAGATACAACAGTTAATGCATACTTTTTTCTTTTATTTTCCTGAAAACAAAAGATTTTTGTAAACAAGTGGCTGAGAGGACTCAATGGACTTCAATTTTCAGACAAAAGTCTTCAGTAACTACAACTCAAGAATTTGTTGATAGACAAAGCTTTAAGGAGTCTTAATCCTAGTTACTTAAGAGCTACCAGTATTCTTAATTCCAGTGAAGGTGAACTCTTAGACTTCTGAGTGCAAGAGACTGACTTTCTCTGAATCAAATTAGTGCAATTCATTTAGGCCACAAAAAAGGCCAGCCACAGATCATTCTTCGTTTTATTTATATACCCCATTACTTTGTAATCATGGGTTAAAAAAAGACAGAAAATAGTCTTCTAACTTGCAAAAAACTTAACCTTAGCAAAGTGTCAAATGTATTTATGTAGACATTAGAAAAACATGCCCGCTCATTTCTCAGTATTTAAAATGCTGTAAAAAGAAAGTTGGACCAAATTTCATGGACTATTTCAATGTCAAACACTTCTTATTCTATCCTTACAAGGATATTCTACTTTTAACAAAGCAATATATTCAATGCTATCCAATTATTGCAGCAGTTTCAAGATGACAAAATTGATGACAAGTATTCAAAAAATATAAAGTATTGAGACAGGACAATTTATATTCTTCCTAGCTGTCATTGAAGAAACGTCATGTCATTATTGAGTAAATCCAAAATGTTTTTCTAATAGTCTTGAATCAAATAACCCTCTCTGACATTCACAAGTACTGTAATTTGGAAGAGTTGTCTGTTTACTTAATATGCGAAGTGTAAATTATTGTTGACTGTTCCTTGAGACCATTCTACTTTCATCCCATTCATATGGGACATGACTATGACAAATACTATGACATTTTTAATTTTGACTTTTCTTTCATTTTATTTTCCTCTTTCTTTTCAATTTCATTTTAAAACTCTTCTAGGAGAAAGAAACTAAGAAAAAGTGCTAAGAGAAAACCTGCACACAGGAGCAGTATTTAACTCACTTTGCCAATTTCAACCTTCAGTTTTGTATGAGGAGGAGCTACTAGATATGTTATGATCCATCTGCCTTTAGAGTCGAGGAATATACTTAATAAAAATCTGTCAGAGATGGTATGGGTACACTAGATACAGCTCAAAGTAGACACACAGATCTCTGGAAATCCCTGCTTTCAGTGAAATCTATATCTTGAAGAAGTCCAGTCAAAACTGTAACGCAAGATTATTGGACCAAACTGACTGAATGTTACTCTTGTACAGACAAGCTTCATTTTTTTCAGCTATTTAATTTCCTATTTCATTCATGCAGCACCAGCCTGCAGACACAAATGATAAAGAAGCATCCATATGAATCCAACACCCATTCAGAAATTCTAAGCTTAACAAGCTCTAGCTAATCAGGACACAGCTCCTTCACAACCAATAATGAATTAGAACAGTTGAGAATAGACTTCCGTAACTTTCCATCATTACCCAGATGCTTTCACTGAAAAAATTGTTCTGCTCAGTCTATGGCTCTGTGCAGAGGTGTAGGACCATGTCAGCACCTGCCCATTGTGGAATAGGGAGGAGAAAACAGAGAAGCAGGTTCTTACCTACAAGTTACAGATCCTGAATGTTTGCTGTACCTGCTGACTGAGATCTCAACTTTGCTTTTGGCTTGAGCAATATATACTTCAGATTGTTAATAACTTTACATAATCCTTTTTCCAGACTACATAATGGAGAGCAAACCTCATGACATTTTTCAATGGAGTGACATGAATAGAAAAGTGAACTACTGTCAGTGTACAATGCAGGGAAATGGTAGACACCTGAGCAATAATTCACAATATGCTAAGCCAGCAGTGTATATAGTCTAACTTGAGCAAGATCTGTTATTCGTCTGTCCCTCTGATGGTAAAAAAAATAAGCTGGCCCTGAAAGAAGCAGGAGGTCTCTACTGTGCCCTAGAAATCAGAACTGCTAGACCTAAAAGAGTTTCTCTTGTTTCAGTCTTGACCACTGTTTTCACAAGCACCCCAAAAAAATCCCACCCTCCCCAATACTTATATGGTATCTTTGTCTGAGATCTGGAAAACTAAAAATGTCACTCAAGTATACATAGGCACTCAACTAGATATTTATGTCATCCTTAACCTCATATGTGCTGAATCTTTCATCTTGATATTTCTTGACAGATAGTTCACTTTTAATTTTATATCTGTGACAAACTAATCTGTTCCTTTTTTTTTTTTTTTAATTTATGTCTGTACGGCATTCCTGTTTATTCCCTTTGTTATCCCAAGGTGTACTTAAGCACTGATATATCTAGAAAATATAACATGTATTTGTTGTTTCTTTCTGCATACAGCCCATAGATACTGAGCTAGAGTCTTAGGGCATGGTTTCTTTAGAATAATCCTATCCTACAGGTGTTGGAAAATGCACATGTCTCTTATTTTTCTTCTCAGCAGTGGGAGAAGAACACAATAAAAAATTCAATTGCTAAGTCCTGTAATTTCAAGAAAGACAGAAGTAAATGTTTATGTAAAGATCAACTATAAAGATTGAATGACTGAAAAATAATTCTAGTAATAATAAACTTCTATGGAAAGTAGGATAGACTGAAATAGGGGGCTAATTTTCAGAGCCTCATTTATTAGGAAAAAAATCTAATTAAGATCTCTTAATCCTGGCTAGGAGATACAACACTAAATATAAACACTAAAAATGAACTTTTAATTTGGTGGTAGGGAAAACCCAATTTAGTTTCTAGTTATTGTTAAAATGCAATAAATTGTCTTCTGAGACTAACTCAGGATGTGAACATCAGACAGTATTACACATTAGTTTTCAATTTAGGTTGCTGTGTCTTACATGAGCAGAATAATTTCTTTGCTGTATTTAGTCACAATAAAATGCAGAAATTCAATTTCCTCTCTGTATTTGGCCACGACTTGTTTCCAGCCAGTTATTACTTTTTTGCTAAATCTTTTAAAATTTTTTTTAATCACTGTTTTTTTTTCATATTGTTCTATACCTTTAGTCTTTATTTATTCCATTCTGCCATACTTTAACTCTGATAATTTGTAACTCCCTTATGCACAGTTTCATTTTCTCCTCCTATTTTTTCCTTACTTTTTCTTATTTTACCTTTTTTCTCATTTTATAGATTACAGAAACATTTCTGCTTCCTAGTTATCTAAATTTTTATATATCTATACATGGATTTAAATTGCTTTTACTCAAACTTTCCTCTTCTGTCATCATTTCCTCCTACTTCACCATTTCAGCACATCTCTCTTCTGCTTTCTCTATCAAAATTATTTGAAGTAAATGAGTTAAAGGACTCATTATTATAGAGTCTTTCAATTCATTCATCTGAAAGTTGCCTCAACTAAGCTTCAACTAATAGATTTTCAACTGTTTTGTTCACTCTGACATAGAATTTCCCAAGAGGCTGAATCTTTTTCATTCCCAGTGGGACAATGATCCACAGCATGATAAATGTTCATTATTTTCATGGTCGTCATTAATTTCTTTCAATCTTTTGATGATGCTTCACTACAATAAAGGAAAACCTTTACAGAATTTTTCTGAGACCTTTTCTCTTCACAGGCTGATTTTGCTCATACTTGCTCTTTTATTCACTGTGCCTTGGAAGAAAAAATTTGATGTCCAAGCTCTTAGGAAGTTCAAACAAAGATAGATCTGGTCATCCATATTAAATGTCCTTGAACTCGACAATATTTTCAAAGGGTAGGGCAGCACAGTCAGAGCTATGTTTTTCACAGTGTCTTCCATTCAAAAAACCCCCCTGGTTTCATTCCAGTGATCCAGCCTCACAAGACCTATACACAAGTGCACTGACTTGCCTTGTAGTTTTTGTACTTTGGCACTTCCTCATGGCAAAATCTAAAATCTTAGTGTTCCAAGTTCCTGCACCCTTCCACAACTTACTCTGTTTCATTAAGCAAGATTCCATGCACCAGGAGAGAAAGTGGTTTATTAATATGCTAAAATTGATGAGATGGAGACAACAGAGATAACTCAGTGACAGCTATCTATAACGTACAGTACTATGTCACTACTTTAAGTGCTGGAGAAACAGACAGTAGTTGTGTAAAATTGTGACTGTTCATGGAAATGGAGTCTGTGCTTTTTATCAAGGGCAGCAAATAACATAGTGCAAGGAAATAGTCTCCTACTGACATGTGTCAAAAACTTCTAATAGTTTAATTGCTGACCCAGAAATGTTCAATAGAAGAATGGATGGTGAAGGAAATTAACACCTTGTCCTACCTCCCACGTTCCTGTTTACAGAGACTTCCATAACGTGTCACACAAGACTGTCTCAGGACTTCTTTCATAGCCAAGTCTCTATAAATTCCAGGCATTTTGAAACAGTAACAGTAATACTGTGACAAAGCCTTTTGGAAAGAATGGGAGTGGAGATGTGCAGGAACCGAGCATATTACATTTTTATAGCATGTCCCTTTGCAGCTACCAAAAGAGATTCAATTAAATTAAACTGACTCTTGGAAAGAACTCCATTAAAAACAAAATTAAAATTTAAAAAAAAAAAAAACCTACAGTAATTAAATGACCCCAAAAAATTAACAAATTCTTTTTAAAGAAAGGCTGATTATGTCCTTTTCTGTCCTTTCCTACTGATATATTCACCAAGACAACTTCTGATGACTAAGGAATGTATTATGAAGTTTCAAAACAAAAACTTTTACTCTTTTCTAATATAATCTAGCTGTCACATGAATTCATCTTTTTCTATAAAGTGCATATGGAGAACAGCAGCCTGTACAGATGTAACACTTGACCTACTTCATGCAAAGAGTTACAAACCAAATTTTAAAAGCACCGCTTTTCTCACTGTATTAAAAACACGTCTCCCTCCTTCAATCTCAGAGATCCATTTTTATATTTTCTAACTGTTGACCATTGCTATGTCAAGCAGACACTCACATAACACTATTAATCCAAGTTACTTCATAGAGGTGAAATGAAATATCTTGGGTTTTTTTAAGTCCGTATTCTTGATTTCACTTTAACCATAAGCTTGACTTTCAGGTATTGGCAATCATTCACATAATTTCTTGGGTTTGCTTGAGTTCACCTCACAATAGAATCACAGCTGTCACAAAAATCTTCAACTCATTTTATCAGCTTTCAGAATATTTATCCAGGCCAGACTGATACAAGTGGAGTTCCTGCAGATAATTCTGTGAGATGAGATTATCCAGCAATTCTGAGCCTCTGATTTTTCTAGGTGTTGAGATACTTAAAAATGAAAAATTTAGAATAATCCAAAGTGAAAACAGGACTATAACTATTATAAGTGACAAAATATGTCACCGTCCCCATCTTCTCCCATAAGGCACATTGTAGTGAAATCAGGATTTGGAGTACCATGAGAATGAGAGGAAAAATGGAGTAGGTATTCTCTTTAAATTAGAGTCCTGTGTGTGTTTCACTGGACTGAATTTTTGCATTTTTCCTATTTTCTTTTAAGCTTATAAGAAAGAAATATTACTCCTATAACTCAATCTATTCCTAAAACACAAGGCATTTGCTATGCTTCACTGATCAGGAATTGTGTGAAGGATACAAAAATGTTTTCATTGCAGTTCTGCTTTTATTGGAATAGGTTGTAGCTATGAGCCATGGGCTTTAGAGATGGGATTGTGTTCACAACTCTGTGTAATACCCACCAGCAGTGGACAAACCTACCATGGCATTACTTTGGACTAATTCTAGTAGATTTTAATTAATTCATCAGCTTGTGATGCAGCTTTGCCTTCACATTCTTCCTACTTCACCAAAGGTACCTCTTCTAGAACTACTTCCAGGATCCCTTCCTTCATAGTTATTTGTAAATTTCAAAGGAATGAAAAAAAATTATTTTTCAAGGCAAATTCTTACCCAGTGGCCAATTATTTATTTTTTTTTATACATTGGTCTTTCTTAGTGATCTTTTGAATCCCATGTAAGTGGGACAAATAGTATTTATCTGAGCTATGATGTACTTACTAATACTTATTACATACATTTATCTTATAACCCTCTTTATTCTTCTTTTTTCTCCATTCCATTTCAGATGAACTATACCTGCCACATTCAGTTGCCTCTGATGACAGTTTATTTTTTAAATTTCTCTATACCCATCTTGACTTCCCCTTGTTATTTGATAGCACACATGTTTTTCTAACTATACATTAACTAGAAGGTTTTCATTTCTTTTCTGGCATGAGTATAAATAATTTATTTTAACTCATCAACTAGTCCCTGCATTCTTTGCTAATTTAGTCTGTATAAACCGTGTGTAGGGGGAACTAAATAAATGCTGAAAGTTTGGGATGAAATCAGATATGACAAATGAAGGAAGGGAAAGTGCAATATTACACTTTGTGCAAATCAGATCAAAGTCAAATATTATTTATTGTCTAATTTCCCCTTGTACACATTGTGCCAGGAAGGAACAGTTTGCTGTGTCAACAAATCTACAGACTAATTTATTCCTGAAAGTAGATGTGAGCCTGTTTATTTCAAGGTAGTTTAACAGTTCTCCTTTGCCTAATGATAACTAATCTCTAAAAACTCAGCTTCAGCCAATTAGTCTGAAATCCCCTGATCAATCCCCCCCTAGGTTTCCTATTGTATTTTCTGAGGCGGCTTTTCATTTTTATGTAAGAATAACATATGGGAAATTATTTTTACTGAAGAATTTCTGACATATACAGAATTCCCACGCACACTCCTCCCTAAAAGTGCTATTTATGGCATAAAGTGTTTTCTTTCAACTTCAGATTTTGGACTAGAAAGGATATACTTTTGTGTATATATATTAAAATATATATTTGAATGAGGCAGCTTTCACAGCCTGCATGAAATCACCATGCAGTGAAAGCACCACTGTGCATACTTTTCAGCTTTACTTAAAATTTTCACAGACTGATGTTCTTTGGTCAAATGGCTTTATCTATATTACGAACCAACAACGGCTTTCAGCTCTGACAATAACTGCAATCTAACCAGCATTAGTTCGCAGTTCACACCAAGAATGTTTTTCCAAATCAGTAACAATCCCTTTCTTATTCCAGGCTATTCATTATTGATGCAATAATGAAGCTTTGAAGAAACAGGAAAAAAAAAAAAATCATGTTGAGCAAAAGAAAATGTTTTGAAGTTTCCAGCTTTAACAAGTTGTATTAATTTGATCTCTGTAGAAAAACACAGAGATAGACATCACCTCGATAGACAGATATTTTGCAGGGACAGTTATGCACCAAATCTTCTTCAGTCTATAAAGCATTTAGATCTGTAGGAGGTTTCTATCTGCACTAAGCAGTCTGCCACATGCCATGCAGCTCAAAAAATGTGTCAGAGTGTAGGATAGCTGTGGAAGAGATGTGTTACAATACTTGCTGTGCTCTAGTTTCAAGTAGCATTATCCTGGACTCATTAGTGCTGTGAAACACTGCTGTGGTGATACAGTGTAATTTAAAATCAACAGTTTTAACGTTTCTTTGGTGAGGTAACGTCACAAGGACACACACAGACAAAAAAGCTGTGAGTCAAAGAGCACCACCTACACAGTGCTAACATATTTTCCTAAACAATAAATCTTTGTTATTTTTTTCCAAAATAATTTTTAATACTGTGAAAATAATTTTCTGGAAATATCTCAATACCTTCACCAACAAAGAGGATAATAACCAAGACTTTAGTTTTTTCAGTGTCTCTGTAGTAACAGCTTAAACTTTATGGTTACAAATGTGAAATCGCTGCCTCATGCCAGCCAGAAAGCATAGTTTCAAATGAGCTTTCCTATGTTGTAAACTTCACTGACTTTCTGAAAGCTCTTCAAGTTGATGTACTTTGGGTGCAGGTTGAAGTGTTTGCAGCGAGACATTAGCACATGCAACAGTCTTATCTTACAAAACTTCAGAATTCTTTTTGGGTCTCATGCGTTACTGGATTGATTCTTTGCCCTCAACATATTCTGAATGAAAGGGCCTGAGTATGTACTCTGTACTCCTGAGTACCTATAGGAAAAAACTTGGCACAATAGTCTTTCCTGTATAGAATACTTTGCCTACGCTTTCACTGGCCATAGTTGAGAGGTGACACACCAGACATAGGGCTATATTTCTCACTTCAGGTAAATACTTTCCAAACACTCAAGGCAAGCTCACAGGTCACATCTATAATAGTCTGTTTGGATGACAGAGGAGATCTGACCCACTTTAGTGTCTGTAGAATGTATCTATGACAGATAGAGATTGAGACAACTTAAAGAACTGTTTTTAATTTTACTTAGAGAGCACTGAAAGTTTGTTTCAAAAATAATCCATCTGGGTAAGAAGTTATAGACATTTCAAGAAGAGAAAAAGTTGGCATGACTGGGAAAGGCTGAGACTGGTCATTCAGCACGTGTCAAAGCAAAGTAGAATAAGAACCCAAAATAAATAAAATCTAAAAGATGGAAAATGAAATGAAACTAACCAAACAAATCTTTAAAGAATGTTTTCGCCTGGAGCACTATTGAAAAAAAACCCAAACCAACACTGAGGAAACAAGTAACCTTGTCCTTCATGTATGAGGAAAGTTATTCACTCAAAGGCACCCAAGGAAGACAATACTGCTGCACAGACCACACAGAAGAGGAATATAAGAAAAAAATAGAAAACAAAATTTATCCAAGAAAAACACAAAGCTTTTACAGATAATAGATATTCATGCTGGTGACAGTGCCATCAGCCAAGAAGCACTGTCCTCTGCCAGGCAGAATTACACAATTTCTTATTTTAAACACCAGTGCCTGAAAAACATAAAAACATAAGATAATTATAGAAGTCTGTTCTGCGATATTGAGTTTGCATCCTGAGAACATACATCTAGTCAAGTTAATCAGGTAAAAAATTGACAAGAGAAATGTTAATAAATAGTGAAAAAATAGACATTATTAAAATAGGTATTCTATAGGGTGTTGATGTCTCTTTACCAGCAGAAGCTGGACCTAGAGGTGAAATCTCTGCGTATCAGCAGAGAGGGGTCACTTAAATGGAAACGGTGACTAGGACATTGGTTTAATTTCTCTGAGCCTGCTGGTTTCTAAAAAAATAAAATTATTTCTCATCAACACCTGCATTTTTCCTGAGGCTTCCTAGAGAGCAGAAGAGCAGACAACTCATTCTACTTATTTTAATATGAACACCAAACTGATAACCAATGGACTTTGTATGTCTGAAAAAAAAAAAAAAAGGTAGAGAGGGGCAAGGTCGTATATTAAGAGCAAACTAAATCTCACTTAAAAAGCAATAAAGTGGTAACTCATTAGATACAAAGAACTATACAAATATAATAAATGGGAATGGAAGTACCACAGGGAATCCTGAAGTGCAGAATTTTTAAATCAAACATAAAGTTAAGAGAAAGAAAAGGGCAGCAGACGAATCTTAGCCAAGAAAGAGAGAAATAGATCACTTACATTTACTTACAAAATAACAGAAGCTCAGATAATGAGAACATCATAAAACCCTAGAAAGAAAGATGGATGTCGTAGCAATTTGTGCAATCTTCCAACAAACTTGGAAGTGAAATTAATTGTCTCAAACTGGACTTTTGATTAAGACTTATTCTTATCAAAGAATAGTAAATTCACCTAAGAGATCATATTCTTCAGACAAAAACTTAATGGCTTTTAGACAGCAAGAAATTTCATCGCCCTACTGAGCACCAAATTCTACACAATGCACTTCAAAAAGATTTTGTTTTAGTTAAGATGAGTGATGAATGATTTTTTCGTTGCCAAAGTCTAGCTGTTTGTTCTAGTCTGGAGCAAAGACATTCCCAATTTAACAACTTCCCTCTACAGTACTGTGCAGACCCTGTGCCATTCTACACACCCTGCTGACAAGATGATTATAGATGTGCAACACTGGCAATTAAAAGTGTGGTTTCCAGTGGCACTCCAGGGAATAGTATGTGAATTCATGGTGATACTCCCAGAGTCAAAGGAATTTTCTTGTTAAAGGTGATTTAAATTGTTTTCATTGTCTGTCAAACAATGGCAGCCCTCCAGCCAATTCAAAAGCCAATTCAATTTAGTTTCCTTCCACTTATGGTCTTCCAAAAATCACAGTGTAGTTAAAAGCCCTATCCATCAGACAGATCAGTTGTAGCTGAGCTATTAAATATCTATGGGCCATAATGCCATTTTTTTTCTGAGCAGAGCTACTGTGTAATAAGTGTGTAAGTTATTGCAAACAAAAATGCTGCTGAAAGGCATTTTCCAATGACAGATGACTAGATAGTCCGAGGTTTCAGAGATCTCAAAATAATAATTTTCCTCAGTGAAAAATCTTATTTATAAGGTCATTCTTAATAACAAAGTAAAAGACACTATTTCTTCTTCTTTTTCTTTTTTTTTTTCCCCATGTTGTGTGGGCTTTCTGGTTGGTTTTGGTGGTTTTGTTGTTTTCTTTTTCTTGAGAACTAAAAAAATCTGACCTACAGATGTATATGTATATCTATGTATGGATAGTTCTGTAGGCATTTAGAAATAATTTGTAAGTAATATGGGAACATGACAAATGAAAACATGCTCAGAAAATCTGTGCCTAGCCAATTGTCTCATATACAGTTAAGTATATGGAAATGTTTGACAGGGTTGTATTATGAATGGGATAGCAATTAGCAAAAGGGGTTTTTTTCCTTCAAAATGTCATCTTTGCAGTGCTGACTTTGAAAAGGAAAACAATCTAAAAAGTGTAAATATAATAAAGCATGATGAGCTATGTAATGTGCCACTCATTTTTATTGCCCCAGGAAGCTCACAAACAAAATACTAATGGCCTTGCCTGATCTGTTGTTCATAATTTATATTATTTGCTCTAATTTATTCTGCTATTCATACATCTTGCAGTCTTCTTTTGCACCTTTTTTTCCTGTAACTTGGCCTTCACCTCCTGTCTTTCGAAGGATGATAGTAATTAACTGCTAACTATTGTTTAATAATGTGTCTGGATTGCTATTGTTAACAATCATTTCTTTACTTTGGACATTAAAAGCTGTGACCAGGCAAGACAGTCAGGGATGATATGAAATTAATGCAAATGATGGGAGAAAATACATTTCTAATTTACCATTGGGCCCCATTTAAAGAAAATTTCTACAATTTCACTGAAGTCTTAGTTATGCAGATTTGTGGGGCTTTTTTAAAAAGATCAAATTAAAAAAAAAAAGAAAAGGAAAAAACATTGATTTGCTAGCAAAGATGAGCATTCCAAAAAAGTTTTACTTACACTTTTTTTTAAGCATTAGACCAAACTTGGAGGATACTCATAATATCCAGACTAGAAAAGTTTATACTGGTTAGGACATTACTCTTTGAGAAGTTTTGTGCAGAAGTGATGAAATGTAACTCAGTTTAAAAGGAAAATGGAACTACATGGATAAGAAAAACTTCATGTATAGATTTGCATAAATTACATATTTGCCTGAACTATTAGGAGACCTTCACAATGAAAGATAGATTATGTGTTGCTGTAAACAGTGAATTCTGAATGAGAAAGTATTTTTAAAAAGGTTTGTTGCCCAGTAGGATAACAGAATTTAATCAGGTATCAAACTAAGTATCAAGGGCTGCACAAAACAACGCCGTGCAGTGATCCTTACAGCTCCTGAAAGCTTATTTTGTGAACCCTTGAATCAGGAAAATTTGAAAAGGTGAGTGACTTTTAAAACCTGAACAGCTTTATTGAATTCAGTGACACAGTCCATATTAGTAAAATTCAAATTTATCGCAAGTAATCACAAGGTGAAGCTAATGATTAAAAGCGCTAATGCCCGGAATGCTCTCGGGGTAGCAACAGAGCTTTTATGCGTGCCAGGATGAGTTGTGTAACTCTCCCAAAGGACAGAGTCCTAGATACTGCAGATAACCTGTCTCTGCTGGCTCCTCTAGGACCAGAGTTTCCCCAGGCGTGGTGTGGTAGTGCCGACAAGAATAAAAGGCTCGACAGAGGGCCCTTCTCCGGGATAACAGCTGTTTATTGTAGGTCCAGTGTTGCGTTTCTGAGGGTCCAAAGTTATCCAGACGGCTGAGTAACCCAGAAGAAAGAGCCAGGAAGAAGCCCTGCAGGGCTCTTTTAAAGGGAGATGGAATCAGGAAACACCCAATGGGGAATGGCATAGTTCAAAGTGACCAGTGGAGAAGAGCTTTCCAGGACATAGCCATATATGGCATCTGAGATATGGGTACAGGTAACACAAAGGCAATATGGGATTTTACCACAGCTCAGGCAGACAATTCAGATATTGGAGGAAGAAGGCTGAGGGCTTTGCCTCTCTGAAGGCTGAGGGCTTTCCTCCCACCAAAACCTGAAGCTCAACTCATCAGCTTCTGTCAAGCGCACTGTTACAAATGATTGCACAAAAACTAGCAGACTACGTTACAAAGGAAAACCAGCAAAACTTATCAGGAGAAATTTCAATAAAGTCAATATAAATAATCAATAATTTCAGTCCAAAACCCATGACAAATATATCCACCACAGAGAAGGGTGGACAATAATTTGAAATTAAATGCTCTGCAGTAATGCAAAAAGTGACACATTCACAAATAGATTACATCTAACATTAAATATAGGGGAGGAACATTTTGATGAATATACTTTCTTTCAGACTTGCAACTGTTGAAAGGCAAAGTGATAACCAGGTAAAGATGCTAAATATATTTTTTTGATCTGTACCTCACTATTTTCAATTCTAGAGTAACAAATAAATTTGACTAAGCTAAATATTTATAAGACCAATAATCAATCAATATATTTATAACTTCAAAGAGTGATGCAATTTAAGTTTTCCGAAAGATTCAAACACAAAATATTATACCTTCATTATGAAAGCTTCTTATTATAGCTTTTCATTTACAATATATATATTAATAAAAAAGAACATGATTCTGTATAAAAAAAAAAGGTGTCTTTATATAAACAAAATAATCCTTAAAATAGTTCTACTTTTATGATCTTGCAATAGTAAGTTTTTACACAAGGTATGACAATAGCTCTTATCAGGGATCAGAATAAGAACACTTACATATGACATCATTTTCTGATCTGGTATACCAAGTTGTGGTTCTGATTGAGAAGAATGAGCCATTTTTGTGAAATATCTCTTGATCTCAGTTAATCATTCACATTGGCTGGCTACACAATGTTTCATAATTTACAGACTCTGCAGAGAAAAAGACGCTTGTTTCATTTCTCTGGGTACATAATGGATGAGAACTGAAATGATTCAGGTGAATGGACACTAGAGGGATGCTATTCTGTTGTAATATATTACAGCTACCCTCCTAGTATAGAAGAGGAACAATGTCCCATTGTCCAAAGATGGAATTTAAGCTTTAGTAAAATTCATCAAATATATCAAGTGCTTCCTATAAAAGCAGACATGAGGTAGTTATCTTCTATCAACCAGCATAAATCAGACTGGAAGTGCAGCTTGGTTCCTTTGAATGAAGTTTTGTTTCACAGCATCCCATTACACCTTGATTTTTAAAAGGCACTATTTAACCTGTTATTAACAATATAAAACACAACAACAAGAAAAACTTCAAAGCTTTCTGAACCATCTAACTGATAATACCATTGGCTGCCAAAGGAAAAACGTTTTCAGAATACAGATGGATTGTCTCTATATTACTTCAAATTTTCTTGCTTTCTAAATTGAAATTGGCACAAATTATGAAAGATAAGTTTTGGTTTTTTCTTTATTCATAACTTTGAATATTAATTTCTGGGATTTTTATTGTTGCAGAGTTCAGTATTTCTATCCTTCAATGGAATTATTCCATGTTAAAATAAGGCGAGTCAGTGAAAAAAAGAATACCCCCATCCACACTGAATAGTGAATTCTTTGAACAGCTGCTGCGGGTAGAAAGTGTGAGTAACTCATAGCCTTTAGCAGCAGTCGCGTGTCCTGAGAAAAGCCGCAAGCAGCTTGGCTTCACCCAGTCTCTGCTGAACAGAGTCAAACCTGCATCAGAGCTCCTGAAAAATCTTGGCTCAGTTCACGCACAGCGGTTTAATTTAAAGAGGGAAGTAAAGAGACGAGAAAGGGTTCTTTTCCACTTATTGCCAGCAGGGTTTTATTACTGGAGCATGGAGGGTGCGGTAAAAAAGACACAAAATGGCTGTCGCGGGTGTCTGTTATAGCACAGAAGCGAGGGAAGGGCAGTCGGGACAGAGCCAATCACTGTGGAGGATTGCAATGACTGACAGGGGCGCTGGCCAGCCACTCGTCTGTCTGCACCGGCACAGGAACCAATGAGCTGCCCTTTTGGGCGGGGCCACACTGGCCGGGGAGGCCCCGTGGCAACCCGGGGCTTGCTACTCCCGGCTGCATCGTGCGGGGGAGGGGGGGGCGGGCGCAGCCCTCATGGCTCCAGCACGATGGGGGCTGGGCCGGGCCATCAGCCACCCCCAGAGGCACCGCAACAAACAGCCCCTGCTTTTTCATTGTGACTTCTCGATTAAGATCCAATGACACCAAACTACAAATGTCAAATTCAGTCCTGCAGACTTCAAATGTAAAACTGTTATTCCGAATATCTAAATAATAGGTCAGACAAAATGTCTTTTCTTTCAAAGTACTTCATGCGTTTAATGTGCTTATGATTTGGACATCCCTTTCCTATTCAGCTTCCCACCTGAGGATTCTCTGTTTTGTCTGTCAACAATGCTGGTTTTAACTATTATTTTTCCTACCCTCCTGGTATTTCTTTTTGTGTTTTATGCTGTTCCACTCATGTCTATTTGTGCCCAAAGAAACTCATTCTCAAAAACTAGCATCTTACAACCTGAGCTTCCAACTCCGTTTAGTATTTACTGTGCTGGTGGCAAAAAGCCTACCTGTGAGGTCTATAATGAGTTACAAATACTGCTTTATGCCGCCTGGACAGCCATTTCCTGGCTTGCCTTTATCATACCAACTCTGAATTAGATCTTCCTGGTGCTCCTGTAAAACAGGTAACAGTTTGTTACATATCCCACACTTCTCAGAAATAGGCTGAGCCCTAAGAGTTTATAATCAGTCCATACTATTTCCTCTCTGGATAAATTAAGTAAGCAGTTTACAAATTAAAATGGAATGTACTTATGGGAGGTGACAAATTCAAATTGCAGAAGGAACTCAGAGGAGTCAGAGAACTGAGAATACTTTAACGGCACCAGAATTGATTAAAAGGATTGGGGGAAATAATATGAGAAAACTTAATAAACAAAAGCAACATGGTGATAAGCTATATATATATCTCTGTGCACAGTTTATGAAATTGCATTGGACACATTAGTAAAGGTATTTCTTATATTTTGGGGGGCTTTTTTTATACTCAGGGAAATTGCAGTCTATTTACACTTTCAATCAGTATTTGAACTCAGTTATGAAAAAAAGACATTGACTAGATAAACTCTAAAACATGACAAAAATCTTCAGAGGGATACACAATGTTCTCTAAAAGGAAAGAGAGGGGATCAAAATGATGCATTTTGGAGGTAAGCAAACAAGTGATACAGTATTATAACAAAAAAATGCATTCAGGGTAAGAAAGAGAGGGCAAGAATCAGATATAACAGCATAGGAAAACATAGATTAGAGGTGTTAAGATGATTCAAAAGAATTCAGTGGATGACCTGACTCAGAAAAGAAAATTTAAAAGAGAAAAAGAAACTAAAGAAGAAGTGGAAAAGAAGGTAGGATAGAGAAGCTACAACTCAGTTCTTGAAAAATTGCTAAATCGCTATCACCAGCTAAATTTAATAGTAATGTAGCATTGCATATGAGGAAAGAATGTGCATAAATGAATGTTTGGACAAACTGACCAACCCATAACATCAGAAGTACAAGGTTCTACAAACTGTTGGATGCAAATATCATGTTTGCCATCATCCACAAGAGATTTCTCTCTGTGTCTAAGATGAAAAACAAGATAAAAGGACTGTGGCTTAATTAGGGCATGAATTTATTAGCTTAGCTCTTGTGGGAACTCTGGCAATAAATCGTACAGTGCCTATCAAAACACCTTTCTCCCTTACATCATATTCATGTTGCTTTTACTCATACTCAAACGCCTGCCCCTTTAACAGAAGCAAAAAAAAAAAAGGCAATAGGAAGGTGAATTCACTCTTGTTACTCCAAAAAGCATAATTAAACTCATTTCTCAGCTTTAGGGTATCCCTTGATATCTGTCCATTTTCTACTCTGATTAATCACACATTAGAGCATCTGTAGAACTGACAAATGCTTTGGATTCTTGCTTCAAATAAACCTTCAGATAAGATCTAGTGCCTGGTACCTCCTCCCATTTCAAATTCACTTTTCAGATACCTTAACAATTTCCTTCCAAATTCAATCATCCTCATCCCAGAATAACCCATATGTTGAACATGATATTTTTGGTGGATGACCATTAATCCTCCTGCTGCTAATAACTGAAATGTTATCTGGCCTTGTCAACCCTGGAGATAACTCACCATATCCTTTCTGAAAAATGTACCCTCTGGGAACAACTGGCACTAAGAAAAATGTGCATAACCTGTCCTTTTATTTTTATTTTTTTTTTTAGGTTATCCTGATTGATCCTTTTAAAAATCTTAGCAGCCCTCTTATGAAATCATAGTTTCAGGAGTCTGCCTTAGTAAATGGACTGCAGTGTACTCTTGCAGAATCTGAGAACAGCTGGAGACACAGAGGAAGTGGCCATGTATCCCATGTAGGGCAGAGCATTGCCCCTCCACATTCAGACACCAGCCAGCATGACTCGATGTCTCCCTTTCTTTGCAAAGCTCCATCAGTCCATCAGCTCAGCATTTACAAGCTGAGAGTAGAGGTCTGTCTTCTGTGGACCCTATGAACACTGCTGTGAGTGCCTACTCAGACATCACATTTTGCTCACAGGGTTATGAAAAAAAAACACATTAAAACAGTATTTAACCTACATATAAGAAATAATCAACCTCTGTGTCAGAAGTTACTACATATTAGGGCACCATTCACAAAGTTACGAAGGTAGAGATGCCAATTTGAATTTCCTGGTGTGCTAATGGCATAATCAGGTCTGGAATGAACAAAACCTCCTGCTTCTGTTGACACCTGATAATAACAGTGGTTGACATGAAGTGAAATATCTTTTTTATAAGAAGCAGTTCCCCACTAAATTTAAGCCCCCTCCCCCCACCATTTTCACGTTCCCTTTATTATCCCTTTACAGCCTTCAAATGATCTGACTTAATTAACCATGTTCACAGAACTCATCTTTTGCATTTCAAATCGATCACAAACAGGTAAATGGTGGCTTTTGTTTACTCTAAGGCTTAAAAGGAACAGAATTTGGACAGGCTTTTAAAAGGAGAACTGGAGCCTCTCTTTCTTTTAAGCTTTATTTATTTGTGCTGTAGGTAGAATTGTTTTTATGCGCAACATATTAGAGAAAGAAAGACTGGGTGACCAACATTTCATTTTTATCTGATTTAAATACTTTTTTTATTGAAGTGAACTCTGGCAAAGGTATATAATTGTGGGGTTTTTTTGATAAATGGTCCATATATGGACCTCATAAATTTATTCTTAATATAATTGCAGTAGTAATACTTCAGAGATAGTATTTATGCACAGCAGTATCAATTCGGTGTGTTGTAATTGAAACTGGTGGTCAGCCACAGACAACTATTACTCAGATGTTTTACTTACACTTTCTATAATATTCAAGGTAGAGTTTTCTTTACAAGAAGATATTACTATGCATTTTCAAAAAGAGTTTAACCTAGACTATTGGATCCTCAAATGTGGGTACTCTTATATTATACTCTTCTACTGTGTTTTTTAAACATATTCCATAAAGCATAGGTAAAAAAAATATTATAACTGTTCAAAAATGCTAATGTAAATGTAATTTTCTGTAAATGAAAGTAAGTAACTGATTTTTGGGTTTGGTCTGGATTTGGGTTGTTTTGGTATTTTTTTCTTGGTGAAAGAACAAAACAAATCTAGAAACAAAAACAAAAACAAAACTTTGAAACACCCAAAAATTTATTTTCCTCATGAATTGATTCTATTTTGATTGGCAATATTATTCTATTCTTCACATAATGTCATCAGTAAATATATCAAATCAGAAAACTATTTTAATATAATTTTATTTTATTTTAAATTTTCCTTTTTCAAAAAACTGATAGTGCACTTTTATCTCTCTCTACACATTGGTGTTTGGGGTTCCTGCATTTGGTGTTCTACTGAATATTTTTATATGTGGTGGTTCTCAAAAGCACTGTAGAGAAGAAGGAAAGCATGAGTGACTACCAATAACAACGAAGAGCCACTGAGTATAAGAAGTTTCTTTTCTGTTACTGTGTTTCCCTGTTCTTCTATGCCAGGAAAAGCAGTTCTCACAGCGGTGGCTTGCTGAAAATATTATTCTCATGTTACGTTCAGATTTCTGGAAATTCCCTCTAATCAAGATGCAAGTACTCAACATAAATATCATTAGTTTATTTTTCTTCTGGTTTTGAGAACTTCCAGGATACTTTTTCACAAATCATTGCACTGATCTCAAATACCTACACACAGGTTTCTAGGTCATGGCTGTCCATGGTGTAAATTAAAAAAAGATATCTTAATTTTTCACTATATTCAGGTGAATAAAGGTGCCTGAAAGGTGATGAGTCTGCAGCTTCCCAGGCATTATGGATGTTTTTTATTTAAACAAGAAACATCAGGTGTTGGTGTTGTGTTATTGTGCAAATCATGAGAATACATTCGCATGCACTGCACAATTCAGAGAAAAGGAAATGTACAGACTTAAGCCAGAAGTTCAGATGCCGCTGTCTACAAAAAATAACTCTGGAAACAGTTACTTAAATCTATACCTTATTGAATGACCTGAAGGACAAGTTCTGTGCACTTACTGCAAGCAGCTCACCTCTGTCTGACCTGGATTTGACAGGGTTACATGTTGTAGACATGGTTCTATTTATTACACTTTTGACTGCAGAAGCAAGAACGAGCTATTCTTCCAGGAATTAAATTAACAGACATTTTTCTATTCCCCTGAAGACTTGAATGAAAGGGGTGAACCTCCTTCCAAGAAAAATGTGAATGTGTTGAAAATTTTATCATAGAATATGACATTAACAAATATTAACACATAACATGCTGCTTTTATCAGCAAGCTTATTGAGAAAACAACATATGTTAACTTTCTTGCAGAATAAAAGATTTCTCTTCTTAGTGCTGACTTAAAGCTGTTGGAGTGTTTAAAGAAGGCCAGATCACCAGAAATCAGGTTGAAACTTGGCAGCATCTGGTTAATGTAGTAGGAATTAACACCAGGATATTACCTGACCCATCATCAAATTAACAGTCTAACAACTGAGACTTGAATGTACTTATCAAATGACTGGAGAGAACTTAAGGATAATCGTGAGAAAAATCTCTCTGATAATTGCAGCAGACTCAACCCTGGCCATCAACATGATGAATGCTATTCACGACATGTTGGACAGAAAAAAAATTATGCACAATGTGATTCTCAAGCAAGAATGCCTTAGTGGAGAATGTTCAAGGACACATTTAGCCAGATTGAAATTTGACCAAGAAAATAGTATTTTGCCATTATTAGTAAACACCCACAGTGATTGTGTTGGTATAATAAAGTCTCAGAACTTGTCTAGATGTATATTGATTGACCCAATTTCAAGTGTAAGAGCAACTCTCTAATGGGCAGATACTATTGCCTAGATTTGTTTTTACTTTAGTTTGACTTAATGTAGCTTTGTGTTAGAACACCTGCTATCAATTAATAGCCAATAATAACAAGTAGTTATTCTGCTTAGAGGGATCCATGATCCTAGAAAGAAATCTTAGTTTACAAGAAGCCAGGCTTAAGCAGGAAACATAGATCAAACTGGTCACTTCAAGAGAACTTCTCTGTGAATCAGGTTAGACTCGTTTTAAGAATATGGAAAAGAACAGTAAAACGGATATCATCTGGAATTTAGAACCACTCAGAAGTTCATGTATAGTAACTTTTATTGTTATTAACAAGGTACCAGTAATAATTAAGTCATTTGAATGGTAAGTGTTGGTATTACTACAACCTGACAAATAATAACTGTTTATTGTATTTTGTTTGGACTGTTAGAACATTAATAACTCTAACAACAGTTTATTGTATCCTCAATGAAATATAATCCTTTTTTGTCCTTATAAGCATTTTGAGTGGAATAAAAATTATTGACCAGTGAAAATATAATGAAGCTGTTTTTCTCCAAAAAAGTGATTTCTCATTGATTCTTTATTCTTTCAGAATATAAAGGGTACATACAAGTACCATTTAGAATTACTCATGCATCTAATCTTTCAGAATAGGATGAGTGTAGTTTAAGAGATAAAGACTTGTCACCTTAATAATATTCGTGGACCATGACAATTCTAAAAAAGCTACTATTAGCAGTCATAAAATTTGTATATACTAATTGTAAGAAAATCTGGCTTTGAAGGAGTCACTGCCCACTTCCTGCACTGCATAGTCAGTAAAGTTGTCAAGCCAGGAGAAAATGTCAGTGAATTGGTCTGATTCTAGTCTAAAGGTACTTCTCTGAATGTTGGTATATAGAATGTTTGTCTCTTTAGGGCTGTATGTATGGTCATGCTCCAAATTAAAACAGTAGCTACAGAGACCAACATGGAAAAAAATCAAGATCCTTTCTTCTAGTACACAGTGTCCTGAAAAAAAAAGGTTTTCTCAGATTTAGCTCAGAATATAGTCCATACAGGCTAAAGATTGCTTATGTCAGAAGCAAGACGGAATAAGGTTGTGTAGGACTGCTTTCTTCTATAACCATGAATGTATGATGATTTCAACTACTGTAGGCTCTTCGCTGGTCCCATGTCACTTGTGCTGGTGATTGATCCCTTCCTTTCCAATCACAGCTTGAGTCATGAATAAATATCTGGCAACACATCATCAAGGGTAGAACTGTAAAGAAACATCACACTTCAAATGCCCTTTTGCGGTTTCTAAACATAAGATGTGTGATAGTCCTATTTGTGATCACTACAACTAAAGAATGTGAGAGCCAAATGCTGGCTTAAAGGGAGAAAAACAAACAGGTCAGAGGGGAGTTTGCAAGTTTTTCTCATCTAGTCATGAAGGTGTTGACCCCCTGTTTAACTGTGGGTAATTGGTAACAGTGGGACTCTTTCAATAGGAATATAAAGTAGACTGAAACAAAACAAATACTGAAGAACTGTCCCTACTAAGCTATGCTAGAATTACTCTGAGTATAGTTACAGTCCTGTGTCAAGGTCAGACCTATAGTCTGAAATTAAAAAGCAGAGGACAGATCTACCCTCCAAATATCTTTATGTGTAGATAAGTGATATCTAATTAATAAGCAGCTCTGATAATAACATCACAAAAAGGTTAAATACCATATATTTGTAATATTTTGACCCAGCTATGTTTTCACAGATTGTCTCCACTGAACCAAAAGAATGGAAACGTGCTACATGTTTTCTTTCCATGCTCACCTTCAGGTAATTTCAGTGTTTTCAGAGTCATACTCTCAACCATGACTACCATAATGCATTGTGTTGTACCAAAAGATCTTCATATTCCCATGTTAATATGTTATTTGTTATATTCCTAGACAAATATATACAGAGATAGTAGAATATTCTGTTAACATTGTTGTATTTCCAACTAATCCAGTACACAACTTGCATTCTGTTCCATTAATCCACGTTCCTGTTTTACAACAGCTACAGATATTTCAGCATTTGAAGTACTGTATCCTACATATTAAAATAATTTTGGCATTATGTTTCTAGGCATATCCTTAACAGCCAAATTTATTTTTGTAGATTTTTATCATTTAGTTTTTATTAGGATCCATTTTAAGAAAAAAATCACTCGAAGTGTAATGAGAACTTCAGGCATTTTACAAAGCTCCAAAGTCTATCCAAAAGATGAGGCACTGTTCCTTTTATGTCATAAATAGAAGTGCATAGTTTACTATGCACTAAGAACAGTTAAAGAATTTTTAGACAGTCTTTAAAAGGTTGAATTTGGCCTGGGAAAGTAGGGTAAGGAGCAGGAATTACAATATTAGTAAGGAAAGCTTTTTCTTTAATGGATGTTCCAATATTGAAAAAAAAGTAACTTCACAGATTTTAATCTCAGAAGAACAGTTGAATGAATGATGATTTTCATTATAAAGTGGAAAATATTTGGCCCAGAAAAACAAATTTATATTTTAGAAAGGAGTTAAAAGTGCCCTATTTTAGCACTTTTATTAAACCATCTTCAGTGATATTTGTTGCAAAACCTTTTGCCATACTCTCAAAAATTACTAATGGTTCTTCCTGTTTTTCATTTCTGTAGGTCTTTCTGTAATATGTTCAGTCACCCTTGGGAAGTATCTTTTTGGATATTCTAGAAAAGGCTTAACTCTTCAAAAACTTTTTAAAGTACTCAGTTAAGGAGAGTAACTTAACACAAAAGCAAGCAAAGCTACTTGACAATTATGCAGACTTGAAGCTGTACCTCTCAAAGTAATATCGCTTGTGTTAATTTTAGGTGCCTAAGAACAACTAAAGCCATAATAGCAAGACATGTATTTCTCAAGAGAAGACAGTCAAGGGAACTCCACCAAATTATTGAAACTTCATTAATGAAGTGAGTTACCCTTCCTTACTTTATGGATCACATTTTCTTGGTCCTGTATATAGGACTACATGTCTGTTATTGTATCCTCTTCTTTTTTGCCAAATATTCAAATTTGTACGTGGTATATAGTTATTGCCCACTTTGGTTACTGTTAAACTCCCCTTTTCCAGTCTGTTTTATGCTGACATTGTCAATCATCAAAATCTTAGAAATAAAATTTCAGCCTGTTTGTTAGAGTACTTTTCCAACATTTTACCTGACATACTCTTTCCAAAAAAACTTTATTTGGGTTTATGACTTTCCTCTATGTCCCTGTACAGACACAACCAGCAAAAAAAAATTTAAAATATTGATTTTTGAGATACATTATCCCAGTGCAAGAAAAGGAGATTTCAAAAAAACCCATGCTCCATGACAAAATATAAAAGTGGATTAGCTAAAAATAGTCTACAACTCATTTTCCAAATTATAACCCCAGGGATGAATCTGAAAGATTTGAACACGCATTTCCCACATGCCAAATTCCTCAGCTCCTGGTTGATCTTGGGATTATCACTGTTTACTTCCTTCTCCATCTGTAGAAACAAACAAATCCTGTAATACAGAAGGTTATGTCAGCAAATTCTTTTTTAAAGCCAAATTCTAATCAAGTGAGTTAGTAGGAAGAATCCAAGTGACTTTTAATGGGATGTGGCTTCGGTTCTTAGGACATAAGACAGTTTACTGGTATACATTTTCCAAGGGGTATAACACAACTCTGATCCTCTCTGAGAATGTTGCATGCTCCACTAAAGTATGAAATTATTAGTAATAACAATGCAAGCATAGGCAGGATACACACAAGAAGTTTAAGTATGAAAACTATGTGCAAAACCAGTAAAAAAACTAGATGACATATTTATGAAATGTCAAATAGCAAAAATCATGCATAGAAGTTAGACCTTTTGTTGAAATACCAATCGAAATTTTGTTGACAAAATAATATATATGAAATCTGATTGTTTTCCACAGGATTGGTTCTGAGTTCTGTGCTGAGTATGAATGCTTTTGGCCTATCAAACTGCTATAAAATTGCAAGAAACTTAAATTCAAAGCATTTTTATTTTAGAAAGAAAATAATTACTCCAACTTTGGGAAAGATGCCTAGATCTAAGCATAAACAAGAAACTGTGTCAGAACTCAAACTTTGCACTGCTAAGCACAATCTGTATTTTGGTTTAAAGTAACTTTTTCCTAATAAATTAGGTATGTAGTATGTGCATTGCTCATTCTAAAGGAGCCAAACACAGGGCTTTTTTCCCTTTCTTTGTGTACATATTACCTCCAAAGTTATTCTGATATTTGAGTTATTTCTTGTGAATGTCCAATTTTAATGTTGAAAGATGAGTGTAGGTTGCTGACTCTCAGAAGGGCATTGAAGAATTCCCTGTATAACATGCAAAATTCCCTTTTCAATAAGCAAAATAATTTTTTACCTTATTCAAGCAGTAAATTCAACTTCTTAGATAGAAACTGGGGCTTAAGTAACCACAATAACATTAATAACATACTACAGGAAATACTACATAGTTCTGCTCAGATTATAGCTTTTTTCTTTTAATATTCTTTCTTCGCATACAAAAATAACATATAATAATTATTATTCACAAAAATAATTTATGTGATTTCTTACTCATAACAAAGATTATACTAAAGATTTCAGTGAAAATACTAAATTAAAATGATGAGATTTGAGAAAATTGACTCCTCCCTAATCCACCCTTTCTGTCTTTAAGGGACACAGACATAAATATGAAGTAGAAAAAAATGCTGCGTTTTTTTTTAAATTATTTTTTGTTTTATTTTCTTTCACCCTTGTTAATGAATTAATAAAAATGGTCCAAAGAGCCAAAACTTACTTGGCAAAAAAAAAACCAAAAAAAAACCAAAACAAAAGCCTACAACAGAACATCTTTGTATTTAAATACATTGCATATTCTTCTGGAGTGAAGGGTTGTTTAGTTTATTTGTTCTGCTTCAGAATACTCCTGAAAAACAGAGGGCAGAGGATTAGTCCAATTTACTTTTGGAGATCTACTACAGCCATAAAAAATACAGAGTAACACACCATAGTTTGACATTAAACTGTTTTTTGTGAAATGTGGGAATGTGTCCTGTTTGGAAAGAAATGTTATGACACATCAATATAGGTGGTAAGCCTATGAGTCTTAATAGATTTTGTGAATACGGCTAGAGGAGGAAGATATCAATTGTCGAAGAAAGTAAGTGGAGAGAAAAAACTTATGGAAGTGGGAAAAAAGTAAGCTAATGAGGAAATTGCAATCAGTCTTCTCATCATCAACCAGAAATAATTATCACAGCATGCTACAATTCAGCTGTTGATTAAAGGTATTTGCTTAATATATTTGAAATAATTATGCTCATTCATAAGGCCCTGTCAGCACTTCTATAAAAAACTGTGTCCCTCTGGGTTTTGCACCTTTAAAATTTGTTCAGGGATGCATGCAAAATTTCATTAGTTTGAATTATAGAACTTTTAGTCAGATTTGATCAAAATCATGTATGTATGTACTTCGGTATGCTTAAAAACTCAAAGCTCTGCTCTTGCATCCTTTACACATCCTTAGTCCCCAGTGAAGCAAAAAGAAATTACAGAAGTAAAAGAGAATGCAAGAACACTCAGAAAAGATGCCTAGGATTTATATATACACAGTATATAAAATATCTAAGGCACTCCACATACAATTATCATTTATGAATTCATGATCATGAATTAATTTTCTCTCATGCTTGAAGATGTTAGGTTTTGATTTATAAAATCTAAATGGTGGTATTGGCTCTGATTTTTTTGCATAGAAACATGATCAACTTCTTTAGGCTAAATTACATTCTCCATGAGGAGACTTAAAATCACCTAGGACTTAATTTAATTCCCAGTGCTAACATTTCTTAATATTCCATTTCATGCTGCAAAAGCTATTAAAATCTTCCTAGTTGTTTTTAGAAGAGCTAGATAGTTTCTTATTTATTTTGTGGTTGTATCAATGACTTGATGAACACATAACTCGCTCTACTAAAACACTGTTTTTTACCTGCAGTTGTACAAATTCATATAAATATTTCCTGTAATCCCAAAACACTGAGCCCGAGTAATTAGTAAGATTTTCATTGACTTGCTAAAATATTGGAAAGAAGGATAAGGTCTTCCATGTGCCTTCTTCTTTCCACTGTAAGCAACTCCAACTCCTTCAGTCACTCCTCATATGACTTACTCTTCACCAGCTCTGTTGCCCTTCTCTGGACATGCACCAGCACCTCAGTGTAATTCCTGAATTCTGGGGTCCAGAACTCGACACAGAACTTGAGGTGTGGCCTCTCCAATGGCAAGTACAGGGGGACAATCACTTCCCTGGTCCTGCTGGCCACACTCTTTTTGATACAAGCCAGGATAGCATTGGCCTTCTTAGTCACCTGGGCACGCTGCTTATTTATGTTCTTTAGTCCTGTCTAGGTCAACTGGTTTTCTCCTGACCTCAATTTTGAAAGTAAATTATTAGAGGCTTAAGACATTTCACTTCATAAGCATACTTAACCCCCACCTCAGGATTAAGCAGGAGGATATTGGGTATTCAGAATCTGAGTATTTTTGATGACCTGTTCTTCTGTGCATCCTCTATATCCAACCTAGTTCTACCTGGGCAGAACTGTTTTCACCACGGTTGCTACATTTAGGTCCTTATGATATGCTATGGAGAAAAGAGTTGTTTACTCTTTTTCTCTGCATGGAGATGGTGACTGGGAAGAATTTTAAAGAGTACCTGAGAAGGACTTTGTGTCTTTAGAAGCATTATATTTCTTTACTGAAGATGCGTACAATTTAAAATCCCTGTCTCTCACTCATCTCTGGGATAATTTCACTAAAATAACTGATCCTGCAGTGGCAATAACTGCTTACATATTTTTTGCCTTGTGAGTTCAATGTTTAAAAAGTCAAAATTATTCAATTGGTCTGAAACTGAACAGGTTTTTACCTGCTGGTAAATCTATCCATCATTTACATGGTATTATACTTTGGGCAATATATTCCTAAATGTATATTCAATCAATCACTAGCAATGTATAGTAGTTCAAAATGGGTTTAAGTTACCTCTCATACAAAGATTGACATGCTATTCAAAATGTAATAACATTCTTAAATGTGCTGTAAAAACAAACAAGCTGCAAACCAGTGGATATGTAGTTATGAGAAAACAATATTTTTCTTTAAAATATCATAGTTTTATCACAAAGTATTTTTAAATCAGTAGAAAAATATATCCAATTACCTGTTCTGTTCCTCTTGCCCTATGTTTCTGTATGTTTGTGCAGACACAATGGAGGCAGAAGAGTATAAAAAAATGAAAATGTAATTTATAAAAAGAAAGCCGATTAATGATTTTAAATTAGGCATTGTTTGCCACAAAACATCACTAACAGCCTTTACTCTTCCTAGCTTCTGGCATTACAGTTGATGTCCAGAATGTGCCAAAAAACCTAAGGAAAGTATTTAGAATCATGACCAGAATATTAATTTATCACTGTTATTCATTGGGTTTAGTTATAAATAGAAAGCTTTCTTCTGCACGATGCTTTTATTCACTTTAACACTCTATAACATTAGTTATATGATAAACGTCACATTTTACTTTAATGAATAGCCCAAAAGCAACATAGAAGTTTGTTTTTATGAATCCTGTTCATATAAGTAGTTTAAAATCCACAATTCCAAACTTCAAAGCAAAATTTACTTGCTGTCTCTCTCAATATTTATTTTTTACTATTATCCCACAGGTTTCTGTGTAGACAACATCCCAGCCACAATTATCATCATCCTGAAGTAGGCAAAACAAAGTTAGCTTTCTTTTCTGATCCTTTATTCTAGCCTCTAGATTTTGATGTAAATGAAACTACACGGGATGCTACTGAAATAACCTTGAGAAATTTCAGAAGACTGCTTTTGGTTTCCTTTAATGTACTCAAGTGACCATCTTACAAATATTTGCAGCTGGATTAGCCCAGCATACTCTTTTTAGCATATAATTAGAGATCTGCATGTAAATATAGAAGAAATGAAAGCTGAAATGTTCTAAGTCTGGAGAATCTTCTTTGCTATTGCACAGATGTGATCATAGTGTTACTCTAAAATGTTTTAGAATCTTCCTCTAGCCCTATGTAAACTATCCCTTCCTCCAAAGCCAAAGTGAAGGAAAATGTTGACCCTGAAACAGCTCAGTTGGTCAGAGCATGGTTCTAATAATGTCAAGGTCACAGGTTCATTCCTTGTATGGGCCATTCCCTTAAGAGATGGATTCCATGATCCTTCTGGGTCCCTTCCAAGTCAGACTGTTCTGTGATTTGGTTATTAAGTTGCCTACTACATCCTTATCTGCAGCATTTCATATCTATGTAACAAACCAGCTGTGTCTTGCACAGCTATATATTCCCAGAAAATCCTTGTGCAGCCTTTGAAGGCTCCCACATCTAATGACTAAAATTATAATTATCTTATTTAAATGTAAGTTAATTCCTGATGATGCTCTGAGGATGCACTATATTGCTTATTCTCAAAAATTCTCACTCTTACTCACTCTAGACCCTTTTTCCCTATATTGGGCTGTTGTTTTTTATTTCTAGCTGGCTATAACTAACTTCCCATAACAGATGTTCTTCATCTGGTCATTGATGAATTCTTGTGGAGTAAATTTAGGTAGCCCTAATGTTACAGCCCTGTTACTGATAAAAACAATGTATTCTTATTGAAAAATCTACAAGAGTGCAGTCTTTCTTAACGTGAATTACTTCAATTTCACTGTTTATGGAATTATGAAGCTACTTATACAAGAAAATATGATGATAAATCCATTGTACTTCATTCTTTTTTTCATGTAATCTTACAGGTGTTTCTTAGTAATATTGCTAAGTTGCAATTATTCATGTCTTTTTCCATCTAGAAGATATTGTGGAATTTTCATTCATTCAGGTCTTGTCCATATATAGGTCACATATGGACTTGCAAATTTAAATCAATTATAAGTGATGCAAGAACAAAAAAATATACTCTAATGTATATGTAAGACTACAGGAGCACATACGGTGCATGTCAGTTTTAACTACTTTCATTACACTCTGGGTCATCTAAACAACATCATAACTTAGAGAGTAAAACTCTAACATGTGCCAGGAATTCAGTATGAGTTTCTCAATCAAAAGAGCATGTGCTTGATTTCTGTCAGACTTCATGTTTCCATGCGAATTAGGTTACAGTGCTAGGCAATCGCCAGTAAAAGTTTGACATTCCTATTTACATTAAAGTGTCAACTCCCAGCTTCACGAGGTCCATGGGGGAAAAGTTTCGTTAGAGATAGACTGGTCACTTTTCTGGTACTACTACTTCATTTGTGCCACTTTAAACACATATTCTATAGACTCAGGTTTAAGATAACAAGAATTGGCATAGTGTAAACGATGATTTGTCACAGTTTTATTGTTGATATTTTATGTCACTGTCTCACCTGTTTCATTTTCTAAACTGATAGTGGTTATTTTACCTAAAATGAAAGTAGGAAGTGGAGAATGAGCTGATTTGCCAAATATGTACAGCACGAGCTAAAGTCTGAAGAATTTTATAACTGTCAAAGTTGTCACTCCATGTTTTTAGCCTGATTTGAACTATGGACTTACTGTTGTGCATAGCTGCCACTATGCTAGAACTCATAAAGTTTCAGTTCTTGCTACTGATCAGTACTTGTGGTTTTTTGTATATGTGGAACTATTAGGTATACACTGTGGCTGTTCTGTACCTTTTTCAAGAATCTGAATTAGAAGAGAGGTCTAAAACTAGCAAATATGTCTGAAATTCTTTGCTGTGAGGGTGACAAGGCAGTGGCACATGTTGCCCAGAGAAGTTGCGGATGCCCCATCCCTGGAAATGCTCAAGACCAGGTTGAATGGGACTCTGACCAACACAGTCTTGTGGAAGGTGTCTGTGGCCATGGTAAGGGAGTTGGAACTAAATGATCTTTAAGGTCTGTTCCAACCCAAATAATTCTGTGATTCTGTGATTCTATGCTTCTACGAAATGCCTGTTTGTGCCTTGATTTTCACCATATCGCAATTTTACCTTTGTTTTCAGTTTGAGGGAAAAAAGTTATCTTTGTTTCTAAAAAAAATACATTTATGTCATATATGAGCACTATCCCTGGAACAAGCATTATCTTCATGATAGTAGCATCAATAATCAATCCCAAAGAGGAAAAAAAATCCTTAATCTGTAGGGTGGGCAACTCAAGAGAAGGCAGTGGTGGGTGAGCACCTGCTGTGCTAAGGGTCTCATTCTTTACTCTGATATCAAACACATCAAACCTTTGATTATTTAATGTATCAAATTCACCTAATCTCAAAACACAGTCATTTGGATTTATTTCAACTCATGGCACTGAGACAAATAATGTAGTCCTGGAATAGACCATTTAAATTGAAAACAGACCAAAAGACTACAGGAGCACATGAGGTGTATGTCAGTTTTAACTACAACAAACAACTCAACTTTAGAAGCATGTGAAAAACAAAGGCAAAAAATTTTGGCTGTGGTCTGTTGGCATGGAGTTTCAACCAGTATAGGCCTGGTTAATATGAATATTGTCTACTCAAAAGTCCTCTATTTACTAAAGGGAGAGGTTTTACAACTCGCTGGGGGAGTTTATGAGGATACAGAGTACATCAATGTGTACATCTGCTTCTGATACTGCAAAAGAGCAAGGGATAGACCACCACCACCTCACCTCCTATGCCCAACTCACATGAGTAAGGGCATTTCTGTTTGGATATCCATCAGAACTGCATGCTAATGGAACAATCAGGGTTCAGAATTTTAGTTGGTCATTTCCCCCATCTGTACCTAAATGCTACCTAAGGCAGAGTGCTTCTCCACAATACAAGTTAACACATTGCAACTATAAAAAATAATTAAGCTGGATCAAATAGTTCCATTTTAATTTGGTCATTGCAATAAACCACATAATTTTGGAAGAATTAAATATTGATGAAATAAGTTCTGTTGTTATTTTTCTTGCTCTTGTTTTCTACTCTCCAGAAATAAATTATATTCTATCTAGTGATTTATTTTTTAACCGAATATTTTTTTTTGCCTCTTCAAATTCCCCATAATACTGAAACAACTCCATTTTTATTATTATTATCCATATGCATTTAGCCTCTACTTATTTAAGCAGGCTAGATTTTAAAAATATTTAAAATTAAAATACTTTTATGTTTACCTTTGGGTTTTTTTAATTCCCATGGCTTATAGATGTAATAGAATAAGGCAAGGAGATAAAATATAACGAACATGTTTGGCAGATAATAATGAAGAATAACCAATTCTGAGACCCAAATTGCTGGAAACTAGTCATTAATGACAGTCTCACACCAAGATCTCAGCCATGGCTCCTGTAGATACAGGAGCATGGTCATACAAACCATAAAATCTACATGCTGGAGATTTTTCAGAATAAAAAAGCACAGTGTCTACAACTCCTTCTGTTTTTTAATTGTTGGTTTTATCCTATAAGAAGTCATTGTAAACCTTATAAAGGTTCCAGATGAGATGAAACTAAAGTCAAATTCCACTGTCTTAGAGTAGAATTTCTTTTCTGCACCCAACTCTGATTGATTTACATAGGAGCAGCACTTGTGCATGTGTGTAAATATCGCTGTATTATCTCATAAGAATAAGCATAATTTTCATATGACAGATTTCATTGTATTTTCTCATCAACATTCTTCAATTAACTCTGCTGAATTTAAAGGAACCTGGACACCTATAGTCATTGCAGCTAATAAGAAAACAGCAGAGCCATTCATTGATTCACATCTTAGAGGGGCACCGTCTCAGTTCACATGCTGCTGCACTGTATTTCTATGAGAATGCTTTTGGAAGTGCATTCAGTAGAGCTTAACAATCATTCTGAACTGTCATATTCACTAAAGCTGCAGGAAGCTTGACCTTTAATCAAGAAGAAGGAGCATCACAAAACATCACTTTATTGTAGAGATAATGTACAATTCACAGTACTGCATATTACAGCTTCAGTTCTTTGATGATTACAAAGCTTGTTTTTCACTCAGTTGCTTCCTGTTGTAATATTTTCCATTTTCAGTTACTAATATATTACTTTTATATTTACAAAGAAAGAAAATTAAGTACATTTACAAAATTGTGAATTTAAAGGATCATTGAAAATATGTCTTTATATGGAGGGGAATTTTTCAACTATCCGGTTTTAGCCCTCTTATCAGAATACTTCCAGATAACTCTGGTCTTTTCTATATACATCATCTAAACTGATGGGTTTATTCATCTCTTAATTTATGGCAAAGGTATCTGCCAGGCCCTGTCCTGTTTTTATGTTAATTTTTTGCTATAATTCATGTATCTCAACACTCGGATGTCTTCTATTCCATTTTCAAATTTGTTCTGTTTTAGTTATGACATGTGTCTTCTAGGCAATATTAGACAAACCTGAATGCCAAGTAGGGCAAGGGACAGTTTGCTAAGAGGTCTGAAGTTGGAAGTTGGTCCTTTTCTCAATTTTTTTCTCCATTTCTTTTCTGTGGCTGACCTTAGGGTAGTTCTGTGCATGTGTTTTCACAGTTACTGATGGCTACTTGAATGTATGCTTAGCACAGTAACAGCCACAGATAAAAATATTGTGTTGATAAATGAGAGACATTAATTAGCTATATAATTGTTTTTTCCACTTTAATTTATAGCAGGGTTGGTTTTCAATTTTTTTCAGTTTTGGGGGCAAGGGGGCAGAGACAGGTTTTACTTGCTTTATGAATTAAAGTCAGGTACATTGATAAACTGAATTCACTTTTAAAGATGGCTCTTCATGCCTTTACATGGCCTAAGCCACTCTACTGGTCAAAATCTAATTTGATTTTCAACTGTCTTCTTATAGGAGACAAGCTAACATAACTAAGACATCTCTAAAAAGTTATTCTTTCCAGACATACCAAAGACACAAGCAAACAACAGTACACCTATCAGTCAAGTAAAGTTCTGTCTGTTTAGTGTTCCTCTGAGAGTTGAACTGGTTCCACCACACCTCTGAGAGGAATCCAAGAAAGAGTTTCTGCATAGGTCTGATAATCTGTGCTCAATTCAATACTTAAAATACGTTATTTCATAAGGAAAATTTTTTATTGAAATTATTTTAGTGTTATTTTCTTTTCCATGGAGTTTATTGTATTACGCGCAGAGTCTACATGATGCTGTCTGGGCCCTGAGCTTTCCACTGGGATGCTGCTGGAAGGAGCTGCTCCAGTGAGGATAGCAGTGAGTTGGGAGCTGTCAGGGGAGTGAAGGACTGGAACAACACCATTTCACCATGTCCAACAAGAAAAGCAGAATAGGACCAATGAGGATGATGGTGGTCAGGGTCAGATGCAGACCAGGAATAGACAGATGGGTCTGTAAAGAGGAATCATGCTTGAGGTCAAGCCAGAAAGTCAGCCCACAAGGCAACTTTAGGATCAGCCAGGCAAGGCACTGCAGAACCGTGTTCGAGGTCCAGTCCTTCATTTTGATAGTCTCCCAGAATTTGCTGTCCAAGCCTGTTTCTGTCAGAGAGAATTTTTATTTCAGAAAATATTTTGTGATTTTTTTTTACTCTTTATATAGTGCTACTGTTCTGAAGAATCAACATCCAAAAAAAGTAATTAGGTTCCAGGAAATTCAGACTGGAAGAAGAAAGAAGTTAGGTTTTTCTCTTCACAAATGTGGCCCCACACCAGGTGACATTCCTAGTTAGTCTTGCAGAAGCTCTCTCCATCTGTCTTCTGCCTGATGAATATTTAATCACTTTCCTGTGAATCACTGAATCTTTATTTAATTTTAGTATACACATTTCACCCATGACTACTGAAAGTTTAATACAGGAACAGTCTTCCTAACAGGAGCTCCAACTCATGAATCCTGTTTTCTGTCTCTTGAGTCCTCAAGGTGAGTGCTTTAACCTCAAGGCAACCCCAAGATAGGAACATTTTGTGGGCTGCTAGATGGTACAAGTTTGAATTTCCTCAGGAAGCCAAAAGAATTAAAAACATATAAATCAATTGCTGAGTGAGTGTTCTAACCTAGGCTATTACATGAAATGGAGTTGCTATCACGACTTCTTGAGATGTTTTAAAAGAATGTTCTGTCCACAACTGCACTTTGGTAAAGCCTAATTCTACCCTGTACTCTGAGTATTTTAAGAATGTCTCTGAACCATCAATCCTGAGAGGTTTTTGGTAGACATAAACCAAGTCTTTGTTATTAGATATAGAACAAGCGCATTACTTCTTGATACAGTACATCTCGGTAAGCATAAATCAGAGTAAAAGATTTTTAGGGACAAGGAAACAGCATAACCCTGGCATAAAAATATCTGAAGGAACATTTTATCTCTTTTCCTTTTTGATTTTCCCCTCAGGGTTGCTGATGATTCATGTGCCTACTACTTTTATTTCCCCTGCCATAGCATTCTAAAGAAAAGAAAGGATATCACATGCAGTAACCATGGTTTGATCTATGCATTATCTCCTAAACATTTAATAATAGATAATATCCAATCCAACGTGGTGCCCACAACACAGAGGAAGAGCTACTGTATTTGGTTTTCATGGACAGAAAAGAAGCTTTAAACTGCTTGATCCAATCCTATTCTGAATGTGATAAATCCTTAGACATGATCTGCATTTTCTTCAAAAGTAGTACTGCTTAACACATCTACTTTTTCCAACTTGTATACTATATCCAGAAGAATTACTTTGAAGACTTTTCTTGAAGGGGATAGAAAGGATTTGATTAGCTGATGGCCTGTGCATTGGTCTTTGGGCAACATTACAAAGAAAGAAGAAAATTTCCTCTTTCAGGCTGTTTCATATTTCTTCCATTTCACCTCCTTCTCTTGGATGGTATTATCAGGTGGGAATTCAGGACACAGCTCTCTTACCATCCATATTAGCCCTTAGGATGATGATGAATCATAACTTTCACAACCTTTACCAGTTTAGACCCTGAAGGAAACAACACAGTTTCTAATTTTGGATTAGTCACCTTGATTTGAAAATGTTTTTTGTTTTTTTTTATTGAAGATATGTTCATTAAATTAAGCTGCATTTTAATTCCACAAAGCAAAATGTTCCCAGACTCCTTATTCTAGTTTTTAAAAGTAACAAAATACATAAACAAGCAACCTGGTGTCACTTGTTGCTTGTTATATTTTACTATATGAATTTCTTTTTCCACTTTGACTATTACACCAATTTATGATCTCATTTCAGGTTTATCTCTTTCATCTGTCTTTAAAGAAAGTTTTTCAATTTAGTACTTTCAGCTATTGATATATTAATTCTTTTCCCTAGTAATACTTCATTTTAAAAGGACAATATAGTGCTATTTTCCTCTTAATATTCTATAGAAAATAAACCTGTGAAACAAACAAAACCATAATATATGTACAGGTAAGTTTAGGTTGTTGGAAACTTGTAATTATTGCATTTTTAGAAATACTTGCCGTTGTATTTCTAAATGCTGAGAAAAATATCTCATGTTCTTTTGGTTACTAATGAAATGTTCATTTTTATTAACTTGTACTTAATCTTTTGTTCAATGACAGACATTGAAAGGGTTGAACAGAAAAGTTAGACCTTAATTTACAAATCTAGATGCAAATAAATAGTCTGGATTTTTATTTGCACAGTCTAGGAATTCATCTTGTTTTAATGTTCTATATTTTGTTTGATACTCTATAAAATCTGAAAGACATGGGTGTTATTGAATTGTTGTAAATCATAAAGCATATGTGAGAAATCTTTAATGACAGTTCAAGCATGAAGAAAACCTATATATTGTACCATGGCAAGTACTTAGAGTTGACTGGGCAGAAATATTCTCTTCTATTGTTAACAGATATGGAGATACAGTTTGAATTTTTATAAAAACAGGTTTGTATATCACTTAGGATATTGAAGATTTGAAAGCTAAGAAAGAAGTGACTCTGATATTCCTCCTTCTCAAAGTAAAAACCTTTGAAAGATGATTATGATAATGATGGTTATTATTATTATTATCATCATCATCATTTAAATTACAGTTTTTAATAGTCATTATAAAATTATTTTTTATTATTTTAGGTGCACGTTTTACCTCTGCAATATCATTATTAAATGTGAGAAAAAAGTGTCTGGAAAGTATAAATAAGTAAATATTCTACATAGACATGCGGAACCAAGTAATAATGCTGAAAAAAATTAATATATAAAAAAATTGAGAATTCTCTGTATGCACACATGAAAGTCTGTTCTTTAAGAAGACATTAGGCTAATAAGTCAAACACTCAGAAGTTAAGAAATGTCAAATCTGCATTTATGTATAATGAATACAGACTACAATAAAGTCATCACTTATATCCCTTTTAACTAAAAGTTATTGAGATCACTTGGTCACAGAATATTCATCATGCTTCCACATTCTTTAATGATTTTCAGAACTCCTTTGCCCCCAGTGTTACTGCAACTTCTTTCTCAAATTTAATTGGACAAAATGTTGCAATATTATGCATGTAGTTCTCCTTTCATTTAAGAATATCTTGTTTAAATGGTCCTTTTAGACTTATGCTTAAAGTGCAGTTTAGACTAGCACATCATAAATTAGACCTGCTGCCAAAAAAGGTCTTCCCAGACATGTTGGCACAAATGTTTGTGCAGATATATTATGAATTTTGTGAGCAAAACAATCGTGGTAAAATGAAATCAGTTTCCACAATTCACATAAATTTTGTTTTTCTCAGAAAATCTACTGTATATATCCTTGCTTAGACTGAAGGATGGAGATAGTGGCAGAAAGGAGGGCTGAAACATTTCCTTGGAAACACCATTGGCTTGTGTTGACTTCAGATGATTTTATTTTTCAAGATGTCTGAACCAATATATTAACTGGCTTCTGCCAGAAAGGATACCTCCTCCTCCTTTCTTTCCTGAGTTCTACTGCTTGACTGATCATTTGGTGGGCTTTTCAGGTCACTAAATCAGCAAAAACATTACATGGGGGGCAGATTACTTCTGTGCTCTCTCAGTGCATGGCCTTGACGAGCAGACAGACAGAGTCCAGGCAGTGCAAAGGAAGAGGCAGGGATGTGCAAACGGGAGCAGGGCTCCTGGAGCCTCTTCTAGCAGCCTGTGCATTTGTGTAAGTGCATCCTGCACAGGAAACCTTATTCTTGTTGCCGTGCTGCTGGTTAGCAGACGACTATTCTTCATAACCTAACCCTCAGAGGGTTTTCAAGAGTCATTACTTCTCAAAACAAAGCGTGTTTATCCAAAAAGAAGTCCTAACCCTTCTTATGGGACAGCAGAGTTGGAACAGAGGACTCTGAAGTGCTAAAATATATCTATGGACATGACTTTGTTTAACTCAACAGAGACATTCTTCATGTAAGGAAAAGAAAAATGTATGCTTTTCCTGCTTTCAGATTACTGACACTGCCAGTGAGACCTGTCCTCTCAGTGATTTACCTCCTGAAATGTGATGAATAATGTTTTTATTGCATTATTAGCTGTCTGAGGAAAAATTATCAATAGTTAGACCCAAGAACCAATGCTTGAATAACAGTAGTGGAAACATGAGTGAACATTTCGCATCCAAAAAAAAAGGGCTAGAGAACACTTACTGTGTTACAATTGCAGTTTCCAACAGATGAGTCTTCCAGGGGAATCTCTGAAAACTGAATTATTTCCCTGTAAAAACACCCATTTTAAAACTGGTCTGCTTAGATCTTCCTAATGTTTTAGCTTTCTGCGGCTCTGTCCAGTTCTTCAGCTCAGAGGTTAACAGCCTAGGAAACCATTCTCAATATGTGCAATTGATGGCTTTTACACTAAGAAGACATTTGGTGAGTGATACTTTATCACAAAGCACTTGAAACTGCTGAAATCCACCATGAGAGTTTTTCTCTTCTAAACTTCAATTTTGAAATTTTCCAGTTGCTATGGCTGCTTCAATCAAAACAGAAAACGATAATACTAATCAGATACTAATACTAATTTATCTTTTTAGGAAGATACCCACAAATACCACTGTTAACATTATTTTCTTATACAACACTCATTTTGGTTTGTGGTGTTTTGATTTTTTTTTCCATGACATACTGTTTTGAAATAAAATTCTTCTTGACAAAAATAGAAAATTGCTGCTGAACAGATCTTTCTACATTACCAGTCTACTTCATCTTGGTCTAGACAGGTGTTATTAACATTAAAGAATGAGTATTTCTTACCTATCAAATGCACAGAAACTTCACAGAGGAAAAGTACTTGCACCTGAGCAGAGAATATCAAGTGTGTCTGTATTTTCTTCATGACAGAGTCAGTCTACCTTCTTGTGTCATGCTAATATGATACAAATAGTATTTATTAGACTTTCTGAATGAACACAAAAACCATCTGTTTTGTTAGATGCAGTTTTCTATGAAAGGACACACAGTCAATAATATGTGAAGATTTTATTCTTAATTATTTATCCAAATAAGGAACACTGTTTTCTGCTTACAATTTATAACAAAAACAAAAAGCTCAAACTATTGAAAAAAAGATATTTATGTGTTTGAATATACTACTTCAGCAATTTCTAGGGAGTAAAAATGCAACAATTTAAGTTCACAGTGTTTGCTGTGTCGTAATAACACTGACATTGAGTGAATTTTGCAGGACAGGCAAAGGAAATAAATTGTTGAAAATGCAATTAGAAATATGGCATAGTGTTTAGATAAGAACAAAAAAAAATCAGTGTGATGGCGAACATAGTGATTTTGTTTGTGACATCTTTTAAATTTACAATGGATTATAACATAATTGCAATTATGCAATATTTATGAGATTAATTTACTTTTGTAAGATACAGCGCCTTTGACCTGACATGCAACAAACTATATCCCATCCATGCACAGTTGAGGTAGGGCTTCTTTGCACAAAAGGCATGTGTCCCTAATACACATTTCATTGATCTGATACTAAAATAGAATTAGTCAGTTTAAAGAGACATTGTCAACCCAACACTTATCAATTTAAATCTTCCCTTATTGGCACAAATAGCAATTCAGTATACAATTTAACTTGAGAAGCATTGCATTTCTCAAGCCATGATCTTTCACTTTTTCCTCTTCACTTACTAGAACTGACAAGTATAATTTGCCTGCAGAAGAAATAAAATCATGTATTGAATCTGGTATTGATCAACTATCAGTACAGGCATGAAGATTGCAAAAATTGCTTCCATTACGATTCTGCTTTTGCTTCAAAAGCTCTGCAAGTTTTAGACTTGTCAGTTTATAAATTTAAAAATCACATATGTCTGTGTCTGTGTAGATGTTTCAGATGGAGAAATCCAGAAGGGGGAAATTAGTAATTCTGGACAAATAGCAGCTCTCTGAGATGTAGAAATATCCATTGTTTGCATTAATAAATAATGGTTTATGGAATCTCCAAAATAAAGATCTTCACTTTAAAACAGTAGTTTAATTGGGGAAAAAACAAAGTAGCAGAGTGAGGGAAGTACATTTCTACATTAAGTTGACTATTCTCAGTAAAGTTATTCAGAATTTTCTTGTGAAAAATTTATTTTCCTCAGAAGTAGATATTTTTGGTGAAATTTATTCATTTCCTTGAAGTTTTTATGAGGATTTTTTTTGGCACATAACTTTGACCAGAAGTAACAAATATAAAACTTCCTACAGCACAAGAGGCTTGTCCTGGAATTTGTCTTTTTCATCCCAGTGAAAAATTAAATAATGTTGAACTCTCAAAGCTGCTATAGTGTTATACCTGTAGAGATTTAATTTTTAATAATTACCCCTAGACATTTCTAAATAGTAGATTTCAGTATTAAATTGGACATGATCACATAAGGGCTATTATAAATGAGCTATTCAGAGCAGTTACAGGAGGGAAGTTAGCCTCCATTCACAGTCCTCATAACTGCCTTTCTACTTTAAAATGAGACAAGAGATAGTCAAGAAGGTCTCAGAAGTGAGTAATTCCAGGACACAATGATGATAGTGGACTGAGGAAGCAAGTGAACTCAGTTTAGACTGAAAGATGACCTGTGCCATAGATAAAACCACACTGTGAACTAGGAATGATTTTATCACAGTTTCTGGTTTATTTAATACTCTTTAAGGAGAGAAAGTAGATTGAACTTTAACAATATGAATCAGAAATGTCTTGGTCTAAGCACCCCAAACACATAGAATTTAAACACAGAGTTACAAAGGTCAAGATAGCATAGATCAATTTCTTTTTCAATGTAATTTTTTGCAGTAGCTTTGGAATGAAATAAAAAATTACCAGGATTTTGGGAACTATTAGTTTGAAGTAATATAAGGCAAACAAGAAGTTTCAGTGCCTAACAGAAAAAAAATGCTACAATTTTCTTTTTTTTTTTTTTTTTTAATGGTGAGTTAGACCAATATTCCACTCTGGAGCCCTGAAGGAAGAAAAATTACAATAATGATAATAAATGGTGAAAAATTATTTTGACTGCCTGTAGTTCTGACCAGCTTTAGGCAAGATACTTAGTCTTTCATAATTTGTAAATGCAGACCTGTGAGACAAACAAGTGGTGTCACAGACAGATAATGTTCCTTAAATTGTGTGTATGGTGATGTTATATGCAATGAGTAGGGTTTTTTCACTGCATACTTAATAGAATTAACTATCTCCCATTGCTTTAAGATTTAATGAGAAAGAACAAGAATAATAACACAATGAAATATGTAAAGGTATACAAAAGCCAATGTGTCTTCCACTCCTTGCACAGATAAAAAGCCCACTGAAAGAGTTTGTTGCATGATGGCAACTGCTTGTATGACAAGAAACTGAAGGTGACCTGGCAATGTGCACCTGCAGCCAAAAGCCAAACCATCCTGGGCTTCATTAAAAGCAGCATGTCCGGCAGGCTGAGGGAGGTGCTTCTGCCTTTCTACTCTGCTCCTGTGAGTCTCCACCTTGAGTACTGTTATTGGCTCTGGGGCCCCCAGCATGGAAAAGTCACAGATCTGTTGGAGCTAAATCAGAGAAAAGCCACAAAAATAATCAGACAGTTGGAGAACCCTTCCAGTCTTCCATTACCAAAAGTAGATTTTTACAAGTGCATACAGTGATAGGACAAATGTGAATGGCTTTAAACTTAAAAAGGGTAGATTTAGATTTCAAGAGGAAATTCTTTAGTGTAAGAGAGTTGAGACAGTAGAACAAGTTGCCCAGAGAAACTGGAGATGCCCCATCTCTGGAAGTATCCAGGTAAAAGTCCAGGTTGGATGGGGCTTTGAATAACCTGGTCTAGTAGAAGGTGTCCTTGCCAATGGGAGGGGGGTTGGAACTACATGATTTTTAAAGTGCCTTTCAACCCAAACCTTTCTATGATTCTAGGAAAAATAACACAGACATCTAGCCAATGGCTCAAATTCTGTGAGATAATCTTAGAACCTGAGTGACAGGGATAGGCTTTTTCTTGATCACACTGACAGGTTAAATAGCTTCCTTTGGGAACAGAGAGTTTGTGATTGCTAAATGCTCCTCCAGTTACTTATAACTGAGCATTTGATGCTATAAATGGGAGGCTTCTTTTCCTGAATTGTAAGAGGATTTATAGTAAGGTAATAAATTACTGCATTTGACATTTAGAAAAATATATTGAGCAATCAGTGACTGGAAATAAGATTACACAGAAGAAGACTAATATGTCTTAATAACCAAAACACAATAAAAATGTTCTTTCCCCTGCTGATTTTTTTTTCTGCCATCTGGTAGAAAGCAGAGCAGTGTGGCACTGTATAGCTCTCCCTCCTGACCTTACTCTGCAGTTAAGAACCATTCAACTAGGATGATAATGATAGCATAGGTACAGAAGAGGAAAATGGGGGAAAATCATAAAGCAAAGTAGCAAATGTCAAACTGACAAGACTTTTATGTATCACAAAGCCCACAGAGGAAAAATGTCTTGTCTTACTAAATCTGTCTCTTTCACTACAATGTATATCTTTAAAGAGCATTGACTGCTGCTGCACACTGGACTAGAAAATTAACTCAACTGTAACTGTACCATGTAACTGAAATTGCTCATTGCAAATGAAAATTATTTGTGATCAGAAAGAGTGATAGGTGTGCTATCAAACAATCTAATACAATCTACTGCTTTCTTTCACCAGCCAAGGTTTTCTGGAAAGTAGATTTATAGAAAGCAAGCAGAGTTGTGTCTCTCATATTCAACTAAGAAAACAATTATAGCTACTAATTATGCAAAACATGTTTTATTTTAAACTGCCCTGTCAGAAAAAAGTTAATATTATTTGAGTTTCAAAAACACAATGCAACAGAAAGAAGTTTAGTTGAAGTAGCAGTATAGTACACTATAAGTATAGTATACTATAAAGGACATATGATGCACTTTGACCCAGATGTGTCCTACAGCACCAACTTCATTTCAGAATTTTAAAATTTACAGCTACTTAAGTAGCTAAGAATGATGTTTAATAACATCAGATATAGCATTTTCTGTTGCAAATTTTTGTTTGAAAACAACCTTTACAGTAAGTGCTCTCCACATTCATCTAAAATATATCCGTATGTTCAGGGAAATATCTTTCTACATTACTTCATCACTAATGTTCTTGATCTGATTATCTTCCAAATGTGAACATGAGATACAGGAATAAGCTAAATAATACTGGACCAAGTACTGAACCTTGGGGGATCTCCAGCTAGACCCAACGCCTCTGACTGCAACCCCCTGGTATCTCTCATACTGCCAGTTCTTGATCCACCTCCCTGTCCACTCGGCCAGTCCACACTTCCTGACTTTGCCTGTGAGGATGTTGTGAGAGACAGTGATAAAAGCCCTGCTGAAGTTGAGGTAGACAGTATCCACTGCTCTCCCATCATCCATCCAGTTCTTTCTTTGTAGAAAACAAGATGGTCAAGCACAATTTGCCTTAAGTGAATCCATGCTGACTATTCTTACTCACCTTCTTGTCATCCATATGGAATGAGATGACTTGCAGAAAGAGATGGTCCGTCACCTTTCCAGGGGTAGTTTCAGTACTTCCCTTGGTTCCCTGGGTTCTCCTTCTTGCCCCTTTTGAATACTGAGGTGACATTTACTTTCTTCCAGCTCTCAGACACCTCTCCTAATTTCCACGACCTTTCAAAGATGATCAGTTGGCTGTGATGTCTGGTCTCACAGCACTTATGGATTCATCCCATCAGGATCCACGGACTTGTGGATGTCAAGCTTACCTAAATGTTCTCTAAGCCAATCCTCTTTGACCAAGGGAAAGTCTTTCTTCCAGCATTCCTTTACCCTGATCTCTTGGGTCAGAAATTTCTAAAGGCCAGTCTTGTCAGTGAAGACTGACGCAAAGAAGACATTTGGTAACTGCCCTCTCTGTATTTTCTATTACAAGGGTTCCCCCTCCACTTAGCAACAGGTCCACATTACCCTTTCTTTCTCATTTGTTGTTGAAGTATTTCAAATGCTTCGGGTTTATTATAGCTCTCATTCCTGACTATTTACTGTCAGAAATGGACAACTCAGGTAATACCTATTTCTACTAACAAGAAAACCCTGTATTTCAAACTTTACCTTGCAAGATACTCACTTACTACCAGTCAATATCAGAAAATTTCCTCTAGTTACAATCTTCTCTTCTAAAGCATCAAAAAAGGACCCAACTCACTATGTAGTCCAATTATCCAGAAAGTTATTGTATGTCTTTCACTGCTGATGGTTTCAGTAAAAAAATGAAATAACTCAGGAGGCATTTTGACAATTGCTGCAGTCAAGTACAGCCATTTTGTCACACATCCTTTACAGTCATTGGAAGTATTCTAGGGTTTGTGGGTTCTCTTCTGGGAAGATGATTCTTGGAAATCTTAATTTAGGTGCTCTGAGAAAAACCTCGGTTTTTCACTCTATTTACCACAGAAGAGCCTAAAGACATAAACATTTATAGCTTAAAGACATTAACATTTATATCTCAAAACTACTTCACAGAAAGTGCCTATGACTTCAGATAATCATCTCTGACACAATTTTTTTCATGTTTATTTATTTAATTTTATGCTAATGGAAAAAAACCCAGCTATAAGCATGTCTTTGAATTAAGAAAATTCTCAAACACCTGCATCTCTTCACTTGAAATTAAGTAGAAAAACAAGAATTTAGGTTACAAATTTATTTTTTTTTACTGAACTGCAACCTCTTTGAAATGCAGTATGTAAAAATATAAAATATATATTGGCATATTCTCATTCCATGTACTGTAAAAAGAGCTATAAACTAGACTAGATACAAGGGAAGTTTTACAGTATTCGAGACATAAGATGAAGCTTGTATATAAACTAGAGTTAAAAGTGACAAAGTCCAAACTAAAAAAATATTTTGTTTTCAGTTCTGAAATTTCATATCTTCTCTTCTCATCATACCCAAGCAGCTCAGGCTCAGGGTTCAGGTTCAAGAGAAAAATCTGCCTCCACCCCTCCAGCTCCAGAGACATTCCACCTCAGACTCTTACATTTAGAGAAAGTTTCCCTAACCTTTAGTATCCCTCCTGAGATAAGAGACAAGTAAAATACATTTATGGCTTCTTCAGTTCAGAGACGGTCAAGGGAGGAAATGGCTAATTTAGAAAATCAACAGACGAATTCATGTGAATGTGAGTAGGAGTAATTCCATTGATTTTCATTAATTCAAACAACTTATGGTAGACGTATTTGGCCCAAAAGTCTTATTAAAATTAGTAAAATATATTAAAAAATAAATTATATAGCTTAATTTCTTGGTGTTGTTAGTTAGTTATAATTATGGATAGGAGTTTATAACCCTTTTACTATGTGGCACATTTAGCAACTGCTTTTTAGCTGACTGTGTTTAATTATAAAACATTCCTGCTTTTCTATAATTTCTTTTTAAGTGTATTTAAAAAACAGAATAATATTAGATGGATCACCAGGAATCTTGTATTTGCTATTTATTTTACTTCAGTCAGTGTACCAGGAGCAACTGGTGTCCCTCCACAGCCATTTCTTCATGATTTTCACTGCAATTATCACTGTTTTCTTTTCCTACCTCACCTTCTGGACAGCAGGTGCAGTCCACAGTAAAAAGCTGTTTCCATGTTGCAGGCCTAAATCTTTGCTGCATGTGGTGTGGGTCTGGAAGAATATGCCATCATCCTGAAAACAAAGTATAAATATAATTGCTTGCCTGGGTGTGTCCAACCACTCCTGCTGTGCATCTTCCCTCAAGGGCTTTCTGGACACAACCTATTTTACCAGTTCAACGTAGAAATCTCTGAAATGAAAACATTTTAGAGCCACCCGGGACAACAAAATAACATAGTCCCAAATTATCCTAGATAGTTGTGACCTTAGCTATCCATAAGAGATGTGTGCCGGATTGTCTTTTGCTTCAGGGAAAACAGTGTTATAACAATTATTGCATTAAAAAGGAGTTCACTGTATAGTTGGTGTTAAAAAGAGATATATTAAAAAACAATTAAAGTTGATTATTGATATAATTTTAAAATTCTATGTTATCACTAATTAGTAATAAGTACTTGTGAGTTATTAGTAAAGTTCATTACATCTACTAGATATTTGCACTATCAGTTTATATTTACATATTTGTCAATATTTTCTGCCAAAATCAGACCATATTTTCTCTCCTTACAATTTTGACAAAGCAATACTTGATAGCAACAAAAGTCATTAAAATAATCTGCGTATGCTTCAGATTTTAGTTTTCAAATTTCTAGCTGTTCTAATATTTACTCCTAGGTTCTTTTTCCTACTATTACTTTCAAAATTTTATGCATACTTTTTTTGAGATTGATGGATTTCTCACTTCCATAAGGTGTCCTATGAAGCTCCCTTGATGTATATCTTGATCAGTAAAACTATCACTGGATAGTCTAAGTATGTTCTTACTGCTGCTCTCTACTGCTCTCAAAGCAGACAGCTTGTTAGCCAATCCATTCTCAAAATTCTCACCTTCAGCTTCCTTCAAGATTTATTTTGACTGTCATAAAAGCACTGTTCTTTCTGTTCTATTATTTCTTATACATTCTAACTATTGCTAAATCTTAAATTTTAATGACAGTAATGAGTTACTTTCAATATTAAAAATTTGCAAGCAAAGCATTTATTTATTACTGAGGAAAAAGCAAAAAGTTATCATCGGAGCATAGTATACTTGTATGTAAAATTCCCTGTCAATTTCAATTTCACAAACATTTCATTCGCAAGAAAAAAATCTCAATCTGAAGGTAAAACAGTTCCTTGTAAAGCCATATATACAGTAATATCCTATTTACTGTAAGTGGATATCTTTAACCACATTAAAATTTGCTTATGGTGACGGTTCTGTGATTTGTGATTATTTTTCATATTGCAAGCCTTTAGGGTTGAGGTTTTTTTATTTTTTTCCAGAGTTAGTAAGTGAATAAGTTATTTTCAAATTAAGAGATAAAAGTCTGCTTTATGGACTTATCTTGGAAACTACACTTAATGTAAAACAGACAATGACAATTCTGCGTTTGACCCCGGATGTATTACAGCCCAGACATTCAGAAGTAAAGTTCAATTTAGAAGAAATCCAAACACATTGAACTTCACAAATACATAGTTAAGCATCAAACAGTTTGAGTGAAGATCTGAAAAATGTACTGAAGATAATGCTATTATCCTGATTAAGATATTTCTGTATTTATAGATCCACATTAGGAAAGAAATATCTTGAATTGAACATTTAATTTGCCTTCACTGCATATACTCCATTTTATCACTCTATGAAAGTTCATATTTGCATATTCCTACAACCATTTACTTATCTAAGAAATATTTGGATTTTTTTTCAGATTAACTCTAGCTTTCCCATAGTTTCAATAATAGAGAGGATAATTACAAGGTGCATACTGCTTAAATTACTGTATGCATTTATGTATGTACCTAATATATGTTCAGCTTTATTTGAACAGTGAGTTAAAGGCATGTCATAGGGGTTTTTTTCTCTTATAATTGTTAAACAACAAACCATTTTTTACCCCTCAAATAATAAGTACATTTAATGATGTTTAATTAGCTCGTATGATTAGTTTCTTTTCAATCTGAAGAAGGCCAGTGAATTTTTAATCTTAGTGTTATTAGTATAACATTGTTTCTGAAACTTATTACCACCAGAACATTTTCAAAACCGGGGAAAAGATTGCTAAATTCCAGAAAACCTTTTCCAAACACTGACTGGGTCAGAATCACAGAACGGGTAAGTTTGGAGGGGACCACAGTGGTCCAATCTCCCTGTTCAAGCAGGGTCATCCCAGAGCAAACGGCACAGGATTGTGTCCAGACGGTTCTTGAATATCTCCACTGAGGGAGACTCCACAGCCTCTCTGGGCAATCTGTTCCAGTGCTTGGTCACTGCACAGTAAAAAAGTTCTTCTTCATGTTCAGGGGGAACTTCCTGTGCATCATTTTCTGCCCATCACCTCTTGTCCTTTTGCTTGGCACTGTTGAGAAGAGCCTGGCTCCACCCTCTTAACACCCTTCAGATACTGATAGACATTGATGAATTTACCTTTCATTCATCTCTTCTTGAGACTGAAAAGGCCCAACTCCCTCAGCCTTTCTGCCTAGGAGAGATGCTTCAGTCCCCTCATCACCCTTATAGTCCTCTGCTGGACCTGCTCCAGTAGCTTCATATCTCTCTTGTACTGGGGAGCCCAGAACTGGACACAGTACTCCGTATGTGGCCTCATCAGAGCTGAGTAGAAGGGCAGGGTCACCTCCCTCGACCTGCTGAAAATGCTCACCACTGGCAAACATATAGCATAGAAAACTCCAGCAGAAATTGCTCCATTCTGACACAGGCCTCCACAGAGGTAGTTTTAATTATAATAAGTTAATGATCATACATATTTTAGATTATTATTGAATTAATTAAAGTTTAAAAGACTGTTTGGTCATGGAGAAAAGGTTGGATGCTTCCTAGAGAAGTTGCTGTTCCAACCCCAACAGACACGAAATTGCCCTGTGGAAGGGCAACACAAAAAAGTCATGCTGTGGACACTTCATATCATGGTCCAATATTTTGTTTTGGAAAAGCTTACACAATAAACCATGTTCTGTCCTTCACATATGAAAAACAGCATGCTTGTCTAAGCTTTAGCACACTGAATTGGACCAATAGACTCTTTATACCACTACACTGAACAGAATCAGGATGTCGACTCAATTGATCGTCTGCCTCAGTTCTACTACATAACTGTTGGCATGTTTTATTCTGTGGATTTTGCAAAAAAAAGCACTTTTGAGACAATGCATCAGATGAGAGTATTAGGGACCTTGAATCATTTCTAGTGCATAGAATGAACCAATGTCAATCACCTTTGGCACCTTCATCCTACAAATCCTAGAATAAAAACAGCAAACAGAAAATTATACTTATATACTGCAGTTCCAGGGACATCCTATGCAGTCCAGAAGGCCAAATGCAGTGCATTCTGGACATAGTCTGTCTCTTGCTCCCAGCAGACACTGATTATTCCTGTTTTATTTAGGATGGTATAAAGCAGTGTGGATAATCAGTTGCCCAAAGCTCAGTCTCACTGTCTAGCAGTTCTATTTACTAGTAATGAATTTCTTTGAATAGAAAAAATTTCTTCACGGGCAGAGGATTGCGCATTGGAATGTGCTGTCCAGGGAGGTGGTGGAGTCACCATTCCTGGAGGTCTTTAAGGAAAGGCTGGACATGACACTTGGCGCCATGGTCTGGTTGACAAGGTAATGTTCGGTCATAGGTTGGACTCGATTTCAGAGGTATTTTCCATCCTCATTGATTCTGTGATACTGTAATGATTTAGCAAAGGTGCCTTCATACAAACTACACATTGTGAGCAGTTATTTCATAAATCTTTAAATTTCTCTTACTCTCCAAACAAGAAAAATCTCATTCCCCTTTCTGGAGAGCAAAGGAAATGTGTTGTGGTGTATGCAGATATACATGGATTAATAAGGTGATTTAAGAAGTGGTTAAATGAACAGTTAATTCCTGTCTACACTGACTAGGGATATTACTAACGCATAGTCATTCTCCTATCTCCTATCTTTCTAACAGTTTTCCTTTTCACTACAGTCTATAGTGAAGCAGCATCCCTTAACAGTATTGTTGTAATGATTTGTTTGTTTGGTTGGTTTTGGTTTTGGTTTTTTTTTTTGGTTTTCTTGGTTTTTCGTGCCATACAGGGCAAAGAATCTAGCAAAAAACTTCACTTTGAAGGGCATTAGAAGGGGACAGACCGAGGAATAGAGCTGTCACTTGCTAATGAAAAGATATAAAGACAAACACCAGTTTTCCTGTTGGTGTGGGTTTGTTTTCTTCACACCTATTATATAGTCTGAGTCTGTTATTCTAGGAGTCACTGAAGAACAAGGTAAACAGGTGTCTGATTGCTGCCCATTACTGCCTCAGGTGCTACTCTGACAGGTGGTTTTATTGTCACAGTTTAAAATACTTATAAAGCTTTCTCAGAATGACAAAAGGTCCTTGTTGTCAAGAGGATATTTCAAATGTTTCAATGTTTTAGATTTCAAATTCTTCATATTAAAACCCTATTGAAAAGAAAAGTGAGAGCTGCATTAACCAACAGATAGTATATGAAATGCCCTCTTCTAGTGCAGAGTTCTAAGATAGTGAATTTAGCCTGGGGGGTAACCAAAGAGACAATGTTTAGCTGCCCATTCCTGTTGCTTTTTGAGATTATGTGTTGGATTAACCCCTCAAAATGTATTCTTTTAAAGGATTAAAGACTAGGTAAAAACCTATTGATTCAATTCAGAGAATAGAAAGTCAGTTCTAAATTATATGATCTCTGCTGCAGAAACTTGTTTCTTTATAAGAGCTTGAGTGGCAGAGTGAGAAAAGTTTGGTAGATATTTGTAAGCAGCAGAATGACCCAGGAAGACCACAAAAAATGTAAAGAGTACAGAATATTAACTATGGCTTAATTTAGATATTTTCTGAGGAGAGGGTCTGCACTGGACAGAGCAATCATTTACTCTTGTGTGGACACTGCAACTGTATTTTTATTGTTCTGCGCTGTGTAGGATACATATAAGCTAGAAATCATGTTTCAAACATGAATGCAGCATCTATCTTAAACTTGGCCTTGCTGTAGATGCATCATAGCTAAGTGCAAATACAGACTACAGGTAGATATTTTAGATATTGACAAGCATGTCTAGTATATGAAAATAGGTGAATTTTCAAGAAAAGTGACTACAATTAGACAGCATCATGTGGATGGTTCAGGGAGACCTGGCTCTGCTTTTTTACAATAAAATGTGTGCGAACCTAGTAAGTTTATATTACTTATTTAGTACTGTAGTACTTAGTATATTAGTATTTTTAAATAAAGATATTGTTATTCACTGTTTCCACTGAATTATTCACATTATTATGTGACGATTATTCATGTTATTTCATTCAATATTGTTCACTGATTTATTCTTTCACTGATACTTTTGAAAAACAAGAAACCTAAAGAGCAAAGAATAAAACAGGAAATGCTATGAATCTATACCAGAGAATCATAGAATGGTTTGGGTTGATAGGGACATTATATATCACTGAGTTCCAACTCCTCTGCCATGAACAGGAATACCTTCCACTAGACCAGTGGAAGCCCCATCCAACTTGGCCTTGAAACTTTCAGGCATGGGGCATCCATTTCCTGGGCAACCTGTTCCAGTGCCTCACAACTCTCAGGGTAAAGGATTTCTTCCAAATATCTAATCCAAACTTATTCTCTTTCAGTTTAAATCCATTTCCCCTTGTTCTAGATGATCTTGCAAGAAATCCCTCTCCAGTTTTCTTTTAGGGCCCCTTTAGGGATTGGAAGGCTGCTGTAAATTCTAGCCTGTCAAGATCCCTCTGGATGAGACTCCTTCCCTCCAGTGTTCCAACTTGTGCACCACAAAGCTTGATGTCTTTGGCAAACTTGTTAAGATGCACTCAGTCCCACTGTCCATGTCACCAACAAAGAGGTTAAACACTGTTGGTCCCAATACCAACCCCTAAGGAACACCACTTGTCTGCACGTATCTGGATCAATACATAGGGGTGGGTGTGCCTGTGTATATGTGGTCCCAGAAACCTAATATAGTGTGTCTTGGGGAAGAATGAACTTGTAAATATATTGGGCCATAGAAAACTTCAAGTATAAAATATCAAGTATACTGATCGTGTTTTGCTAGCACCACAAATAAATAAAAGGCAGTACAATAAACCATAATATACAACCTTGTGCAGTAAAACCTAACAGAGATTTTTTTTTTGTCCCCTCTTTCATACAACTAGGCTCTCTGGAAAATGTTTTTGATTCAATGCTTTTCCCTTCAGTTATGGAAAACATTGTATTCTGGTGTGCACGTACAAACTATATTTCCTTAAAAGTCAGTTTTTCATATACGGTTGAAACATTTGAGGAGACTATTTCAATCATCTCTTTAAACTTATATTTTTTAAATTAATTCTACTAATGACTAAACTATATTACTAACCCCCAATTGTTATGATGAAGTTTATGCTATTATGTTTTTTGACCCAATCAGCTAAGTAATCATAGAACTTTTTTTTCACATTTTCACATTTTAAAATAAAAAATCCTAGTTTTCTGTTTCAGTGCAACATTTATGTTTAAATGGACTTCAGCCAAGGCTGAACACAATGATGTTCCAGCCTCTTCATATTTTCTTAAATTCTTCTCTTCTATAAATCTCAGGCAAAACCAAACACATAAATAAGACTACCCATAGTTTAAAAATACCACTTCTTTGCCTACTTCTCATACAGCCTCCATAGTACCTCCCTTTGTGCTATGGCCCTGTGGAAGACAGTTAGCAAGCAGGGTAAGTTAGTATCACCTGAATTTTCTGTCAGGAGAAACAGCTGTTTTCTTCCAGCATCTGAGGAAGACTGATGCTCATACCTGTTCTCCTGTGTGTACACAGCAGGTGTAGCGCATTTTGCACTCACTGTACTCACTCTCACACTAATGAACAGAGATGTTGATGACATACAGATCCCTAGGAGACAGCCCAGAAAAGAGTCAGTTGGGGGATGGAAAAAAAAATAAACTCAGAACACCTGCACTAATTCTGTTGTTCTACCAAAGTAGATTTTATAGATGCAGTAACATGTTTCTGGTCCTTTAAGGTAATTTATGTATTTCTGCAAAGAAAACTGTTTAAGCTTTCATGAGTTCAGCATGTCAAGCTGACTATTCCAGTAACTAAGATCTTCCACAAGGGCACATCAGTACTCCAAAGGTTTTATTTCTTTGTCCTGCTTCCTGAAAATAAATATTTCTACACAGTAGCTAAAGAAAATTTTGCATTCATTTTTTGCACTCTGCTCTCTGTAGGATTTAGGCTATCTGTTTAAGTGTTGTATATAAAAGGCTCCTTTACCTTAAGATTCTTGCAAAAGTTTTCTTATTCACCTAGAAAATACATCCAGCTTGTATTTATACAAGATAATCACCAGGCTTCTTCTTCTTCATCGGTGTGATGGCAGAGTAGGAAGAGAGCAAACTACTGTCAGAAGTGGAATATGGAAATCCTTGCACCCCATGTTTTCAGTCCTCTTATCCAGGAGAAAAATTACAAAGAACATGAAAAAAATATTAAAAAAAATATGTTTCAGGTCTTTAAGATTAGAAGTCCAGGCTTACAGTGATAGTTCTTGTACTTAGAAGCATCTTCTCTTGGTCAAAACTTGGACATAAGGCTCAGGACTTAATTAGGAATAGCAGTCATACTATTCCTATTACCAATATTAATTCATCATTTAGAGAAAGAAATCTGCAACATGAAAAAGAAAAATTCCATGTAATTCCAAAGATTTTAGTTTGGACTGGTAAGTATATTCTACATTTTATTCCACTATTTTCTTAACTTAGAATCACATTAATATTCAGAGAAGGATTGAGAAATACATAACATATAGAGCCAAGTCATTCTAAACTTCTTCTTGTGATTGGTTGTGATGGAGGTGAATAAGAGCTATACTGCATAAACATTCTTAATTGCCTCAGGATCCTTCGAAATAGAGTTACAAAATTGGCATTATCTCCCTAACTACCCATTACCTGAACACAATTGCTTCGGAAGAGATTGCAGTACTGCTGGCTAGGAGGTTTGCTACATATGCTTACAGGATAAGCAAGCAAGAAATTAACTTTCTCAGAACTATCCACCAGACTCCAAATACCTGTTATTGATGGGTGACAAGGAATAAATCCAGGCTGCTTTCCAGCATGCAGATCCATGATGAATAATAAGGTCCATGTGGAAAGCAGTTGAGAGTAGCAAAGCAGAGGGTGAGCTGAGCAAGACAGCTTCTGAATTGAAGCCAGCAGACACTAAACAGACATCAGTTACTTTTCCCTCCATTACCTTTTATTTTATAATAAAGCAGATGAAGAGAGTGCTGCATGTTTAATTACAGTTAATACATTGCATCTCATACCTCATCGTTTTGCTTTTATGGGAGTTAGGTTTTCATGGAGCCACTGGTATTTTTACTCTCTTGCACGTTCTTTCTTATTCTTCTTAGTCTACGCCCTGACTTACAATTTTAAGGACTGTTACAAATGAACTGTGCTTGTGTTGGACAGAGGCCAAACAGCAGATTTCTTATCCTTTTAAAAGTTAAAAAAAAAAAAAAAGATATCACTCCCGATGAGCCATCAGCTCTAATTAGACCTTTCTTTATCAGAAGATGCTATCTATGTTTTGAGTGGCTTGCTGGCTCAGTTTCCTCACTTATTACTAGTGGGCTTTTTTCAAACCATAACTCAACATTAGCAACATGATGTAAATGAAGATAATGATAACCTTAAAATTAGCATTTATATTGAGAAAAATTAGATGCAAAATTAGAAACTGGAGCTAACAGATGTGAATATATTAAAAAAAAATATATCCATAGTAAATTTAAAAAAAAAAGAAAAGCCTTTTTGTAAATATGACAGGACAGAGATTTAGGTAACCAGAGTGACTACTCAGACACTAAATAATGTTCAGTTTTTCTGGGAGCTTTGTAACTAATTTCTTCTAGATATACATAGTAGGCTAGTAATTTAATTGGTGCCTCAGTAATGTTACTACAGGGCTGAAAGAAGGAAGTTAACAGTTGCATGCTGATAGAAAAAGATTTGATACCACTATCTTTCATTACTTTCCCATTTGTGTTAGAAATTGTTTCCACAGTGCAATTGGTATTTTATTTATCCAGCCAGCTGTTGATTTCCTGACCTCTGGTTTATAAACTGCAGTCCAAAGCAGAGACTCACAGGCAGCCCTTCACAGAGCTATTTTTTTCATCTGCAAAGAAATTCCACATTTTTTCTCCTCCAAAATAAATCTAAATTCTGTGCAGGTGTTGTAAAGAAGGACTGAAGGACAGCTCACACTTATGGAATAAAAACCTGTGGGGAAATATCTATGGACATTTCTTCTAAAAATAATGCATAGAGAAAAAGTCTGTCAACAGTTAACAAATTTTGTGTAATAAAAACAGTCTCTAAAACTATTGAATTGTTTGTCAGAAGCATTAGTGACGGTTTGAAAATTACTGTACCTAAGTAAATATTTGAGATTCTTTATACCAAATAATAACAATAATATGCCTTTGTATAAAATGCCAAATTTGCCTAGATGCCAAAAATGTTCAGGCAGACCACTACAATGGGGACTGAAATGTGTTTGAATTTTTTTCCCTCTAATGTATATAGTTTTTAATGTGTATAGTTTTAATGTGACCTGTAAAGAAAAATCAATGTACGTACTCTTTATAGTCATTTAGGTAATGGGAAAGTGGTAATAGCAGCTGATTTCAAGGACTATGGAAGTCCTTTTTGTTTACAAAGAAAATCATGCTTAAAACATAAGTGTAAAGATGAAGAGAATTCCTGAAGTTCAGTTGAACTAGACTAGCAACATTTAAAAACATAATTGGAGATCTGTCAGTTAGAGGTGTATAAAAACAGAACAAAAGAGGAAGAAAACAATTGCTTTAAGGAAAGAATAAGATGAAGGATGATCTCAATACTGCCCTTCAATTAGACAAGTTGTTTATTTCAGACTTATACTATGTGACACAAAAGCAAGACTGAAAATAGCAAGGATATAAAATTGGAAAAAATCTCAACTGAGTGAAAAACATGACCCTCTGAGGACTCCGGAGACTGGATAGAATTCTAGCTAGCTAGCTAGAATTTTAGAATTCTGTGTTCATGTTAGAATTCTAAAAAAAGAAAAAAAAAATGAAATTGTGGATCTTGTAATGAGTACTTTTAATAATTCTATTTGGAGAAGAACGGTGCAATCAGACTAAAATACAGCAAAGTAATGTCTACAAATAAAAATGGCATGGAATATTATTCATTTCTGCATATCATAATGAGGGAATATCTGTAATTGTCCTTACAGAGAATAGAATAGAATAGAATAGAATAGAATAGAATAGAATAGAATAGAATAGATAGAATAGAATCATATTGCGTTGCATCGTGTCATATAGCATAGCATAGCATAGCATAGAATACCATAATATAATATAACAATATAATATAATATAATATAATATAATATAATATAATATTATATTATATTATAATTATATTATATTTATTATATTACATTATATTATAGATATAATAATATATATAGTAGCAAGTTAGTAAATATTGAAAATAAGCTAATAAGTTGGGGTTTTTTCCACTGACAATTTTTTATACAGAGGACATTCACAAATTTCATCTCTCTGAATCCAGTCAAGAGTTTGATATAACAGTGAAAGAGATGTATACATTAATGTATACATTTGGGGAAGATAGAGTTAGGTAAAACTACAAGGTCATATTTGGGGGATTTTGTCAATGGAGAACTTTAAAAATTGAATCATTAACAGGGAATTATGCTATTTGGATAGCCTAAAGACTGGGCTTGGGATCGGGATTTTAACTCAAAATTTTGATCAACTTCTTTATCCAAAATACTAGGAGTGTATTAATGAAATTTACTAGCATGAAGGAAAGATAGCTGTGAATACTACAAAGAAAGAGGTGAATGATTTTAAGATTGGACTTGGAGCAATAGAAGTGGTATGACATTCAATTTTACAAAGTGGAAGTTCATATTTTTGGGAATCAAACCCCAAATATTTCTCTGCCCACCTTGCTGGGCAACAGTCCATTGTGAATGAAAATATGTTTTAAAACTCTAAAAAGGGCAAGCAATGTACCAAAAAAGTTTTTCCTGCAGAGACAAAAAACCATGAGTGCCATTGTACATGAAAGACATTAGATCTCATTTGAAACCAGCTGTTTAATATCAGTTTCACATGTTCAACAAAGATTAAATGAAAGCAGAAGAGATACAAAGAGAAACACTTAGGATGACTGGAGGGTATGGAAATATCTTTAAGATTAACTTAATAGATTTGTGTATGGTACATCTTGTTTATAGTAGCTGGAAAACAGATCTTGAGGATGCCTGGGGTCCTTAATCTCTCAAAACCAACTGGGTGAAATTTTCAGTGATGACAAGTTAAAAAGCTAAAAAAAAAAATCTACAAAACAAATTTGATGACATTTCTTTATAATAAAAATTTGAATAGTTATAGAGCTGACAGTACCTTTTGCTGCTAAAATTATTATTAATTATTTAACTTTCAAGGTAGAACTCATCTGAAATATGCAAAATTTGGTAATAATGAATATCTTAGTTTTATTCTTAACTGGGGATATGCCTATCACAGAATCCATTAGGTCAAAAAGACCTCTGACATCACCAAGTCCAACCTTTGACCAAATACCATCATGTCAACTAGACTGTGGCACCAAGTGTCATATCCTGTGTTTCCTTAAACACATCCAGGGACGGTGACTCCACCACCTCCCTGAGAAGCCCATTCCAATGGCCAATAACCCTTTCTGTGAAGAAATTCTTCCTAATGTCCAGCCTGAACATCCCCTGGTGCAGCTTACGAGTTTGTCCTCTCATCTTACTGCTGGTTGCCTGGGAGAAGAGCCTGACCCCCATCTGGCTACAACCTCCTTTCAGGGAGCTGTAGAGAGTGATAATGTCTCCCCTGAGCCTCCTCTTCTCCAGGTTAAACAATTCCAGATCCCTCAGCCACTCCTTATAGACTATGAGCTCCAGAGCCTTCACCCACTTCATTGTCTTCTCTGGACATGCTCCAGTACCACAATGCCCTTCCTGAATTGAAGATCCCAGAATTGGACATAGTACTCAAGACGTGGGCTCACCAGTGCCAAGTACAGGGGAAAAATCACTTCCTTAGTCCTGCTGGACACACTATTTCTGATACAGAAATTGATGCATTACATATGTATATATATATATATAAAATCTGATACATTAACTTATGCACAGAGTTGTCTTGGGTGTAAACTATTAATTATTATTCCTAAAAGTACTTAATGAATGAATACACATCTTAAGAACCTAAAAGTGCACAGAGTCCTCAAGAACAAATCACAGGCAAACATTTAGCTAATTATCAACTGCTCTGTACAAACTACACTTGAGCAGTGTGATGAACTAATTTCATATGTGAGTTTTAAGGTTTTCTGTTGTTGATGAAATTAAGAGAAAAAAAAATCTGTGAATTTACTAAGAACCCTCAATAAGAATTCTAACCTGTACACAGCCACTGAGTTTGAGACTCAGCAAGATATACCTTGTACTTCCTGACACTGCCACAGGATGCCATGTTCAGTAATTCAGGACGTAATGCAGTAGAGGACAGAAAAAGATCCATTTGTATACACTTCTTTCCAGCTCTCTGCTCTCTATCAATGTAGATGCCAAATTGAAGTTTCTCCACTGAAATAATTTTAAAATATTTTTATAACTCTTCTGGATGGCTATTCCAGTGGGAGAGATATATACATACTTTCGTGTATACTAGTCTAGATAGAAACATTACAATTGTAAATAGTTATACACACAGGCTCCAACAAGTTTCATAGAATCATAGAACGGTTTGGGCTGGAAGGGAGCTTAAAGACCATCTAGTTCCAATCCTTCTGCCATGGACAGGGACATGTTCTACTACGCTAGATTGGTCACAGCTCCATCCAACCTGGCCTTGAATACTTTCAGGGATGGGGCATCTACAACTTCTCTGGGCGACCTGTTCCAGTGCCTCAACACCCTCACAATAAAGAATTTTTTCCCTAAACCTACTCTCTTTCTGTTTGAAGCCATTACCCCTTGTCCTGTCACTACACGCCCTTGTTAAAAGTCTCTCCCCATCTTTCTTGCAGGCACCCTTCGTCTATTGTAAGGCTGCATAAGTTCACCCTGAAGCTTTTTCTCTTCCAGTCATCTTGTTTGCCCTCCCCTGGACTCGTTCCAGCAGGTCAATGTCTGTCCTGTGCTGGGGACCCCAGAATTGGATTCAGTGCTCTAGGTGGGGTCTAACCAGAGTGGAGTCACAACAGTCTCTTCTATACTGGGTTGGGGTTTTTTTTAATCCGGAAAAAAAAATAGGCATAATTGTGTTGTTCAAGCAAGGCACAGATATACACACTGTTGCTCCCAGTGGCAGCAGGTGTTGCTACCTCTGGCACTCCCATTTCCCTGTAATCAGTAACACTTGTAACTTTCACTCTCCAGGGTTTTTGCTGAGATGCTTTCCCATATCTCATTCTACATGTTCCCTTTTCTTCCCATTCCTCATTGGGAATAGCCTAGATCAAATCTTTATTCTTCGGAAAACAAAATTCAACCATTCTTGTCATAGAATAATACAATCATAGAATGATTTGTGTTGGAACAAAAAAGACTGCCTAGGTCTAATCCCCCATTAGGCATAAATAATGTCTTCCTAATATCTAATCTGAAGCTAACCTCTTTCAGTTTAAAGCCCCGTGTCCTATTACTACACAAACTTGTAAAAAGTCCCTCTCCAACTCTATCGTAAACCCCTTTAGATGTTGAAGGATGCTATAAGTTCTCACAGGAGCCTTCTTTATCCACACTTAACAATCTTTACTCTGTCACCCTGTCTCCACAGTAGAGATACTCCAGTCCTCTGATCATTTTTGTGGCCCTCCCATGGACTTGTTCCAATGGGTCCAAGTTTTTCTTGCGTTGGGGGCTGCAGAGCTGGAGGCAGTACTCCAGGTGAGGTCTCAGGGGGCAGAGTAGAAGGAAAGAATCAACTCCCTTAAACGGCTGGTCATGCTGCTTTTGATGCAGCCCAGGATGCAGCTGTCTTTCTGGGTTGTGAGGGTGCATTGCTGCATTTGGTTGAGCTTTTCCTCAACCAACACCCTCGATCCATTCCCTACCCAACTAATATTTGTGTTTGGGGTTGGCCCAGCCCGGGTGTAGAACTTGCACTTGGCCTTGTTGAACTTCATGAGGTTTCCATGGGCTCATCTTTCCAGCCTGTCAGAATGGATGACATCTCTTCCCTCCAATGTGTTGACTGCACCACACAGCTTAGTGTCATCAGTAAATTTGCTGAGGATGCTGACAAAGATGTTGAATAGCATCGGTCCCAATACTAACCCTAAAGAAGGTCACTTGTCACTGGTCTCCACTTGGACATTGACCTGTTGAGTGCAACCATACAGCTAATTCCCTACTGATACACCCATCTGCTGTGTTGCATCTGAGCAGTGCCAGCAGTCAATCTTGCTTTTCCCCCCGCCTGCCCACTGAGGCAGCCGGCCTGGGGGGCCCCGGAGCCAGCGGGCAGCATGGCCGCCAACTCTGCCCTCCACTTCTGGGATTGCAGGCGCGCAGTGTTCATGTCACCACCTTCCCTGCTTCCCATCCTGTCCGGGCATGCACAGGCAGCCTGCGACCATGGGACCAGTCCAGGCACTGTGGGGGGTGGCGCTTGCCTGAAAGGGCAGCTCATTGGCTGGTTCCATGTTACAGATCCCCCACATGACTGGCCAGTGCCTCCGCCGGTCTGCTGATGTCACGTGAGCCCCCCACAGCCATTGGCTCTCACACATAAGCCCTTCCCCTGGCTCTGTATAACACAGCCTGCATCAGCTGGCTGTCCCTTTGTCTTTGTCCGCTCCTGCCTGCAACTCCAGTATTAAAATCAGCTGGACTTAAGCAGCAAAGAACCCTTCCTCATCTCTTCACTTCTACTTTAATTAACCAGCCTGCGCGGTCCTGAAAACACCAGCACGGAAGACAGAGGAAGCCATGACTCTGACAGAGACTGGGCCAGGCTAGAATCGCTTCTCTCAGGTCACGTGACTGCTGCCGAAGGCTTCCAATTACTCACACTTTTTACCCGCGGCACCCATCCATCCATCAAACCCATATCTCTTCATTTTAGGGACAAGGATGCCACACAGGACAGTGTAAAATGCTTTGCAGAAATCCAGGAAGATGACATCAGTTGTTTTTCTGTTGCCCAACACTGTAACCCCATCACAGAAGGCCACCAAATTTATCAGGCAAATTCTATTGCTAAGAGAACTAGGCATAAGTAAGCAAAAAATAGGAACAATTTAATCCTAGAGAAATGTGTATGTTAGGTGTTGAAATGCATTTTGGAAACCTAGCTTCTGCTATAAAACCCTGACAAAGAAGTCAAGGCTCAGTCCTTGACTATCTTTTCAATGCATTGAAATAATGCATGGTTCTGCACCTTTCAATTATCTACATAAGACTTATCAGTCCTATATGTTCATAGATTTTCTGTGTATTTCCATGTGTTTATAATAGGAAAGATATTGTCTGGTGTCTGATGTAAAAGAGTTATTCAGCATTCATCATTCTTCATCATCTCACATGCAGATATATCAGTCTTTGTTATACAATTAATTGGCATGTGGAGTTAACACTTAAAAGCAATTTTATGGACTATCTATATAATTATCTGCCTTTTTCAAGTGAGTCTTTTATAAAGCACTTATAAATAAATATCAAGTAAACACCTAAGAACATAATTAGTATATGGGTTATGAGACACTTTGCTCTGTATAACCAAAAGTCAGTTCAGGTTCAGAAGGATGAATGAGTCCCTTTCAAAAGGCAGCACTTCGATAATGATGAGGTTCACTATAATGAAGATTTTGTGCAGAGAAAAAAATATAAGTCAGAGTCACTGTAGCCTACCTCAATTATTTTGTATTGCACTGTTTATTCTAGGTCTCTGTTATTTCACATTTTGCCCATACAATGATTGAACTATATTAAAAAATGAGCAAGAACTCTTTTTTTTTCAGATACACATTCAGCATTCATACTATAGCTACCAGGATTTCATTACACTAGCAGGAGAAATGATAACTAAATTCATATAAGGATCTCTTCAGTATCATGCTTTATTATTCTGTGCTATTATTTCTTCTTTTTTGCTGCATATCTGGAATATTTGCATGACAATAGTTGAATGTGTCTTTGGCTGTACAACTCTCAACTATGAGCTGAGTTGTACCAATGGCAAACCACTCAGGTTGGAAGTACTTTTTTATATTCATATTAATGTTTCTGCATTGTTCTGCGATTAAGCAAGGAAAAAAGGTATGGAAATACCGTCTATTGTTGTCCCCCTCCTTTCCACTTGGGGATGTCTAAAAACCAGTGTTCCAAAATACCAGCTGAAACAAGAGAGAGTCAGTAGACTGAATACTTGCTGCTCTGGGTACTGTGAACATGTGTGAGAGAAGAGATGCATAATAAACCTTCTCCTAGCAGAAAATTATTGAAATGCCACATGATGAAATGAGCAAGACAAACCTATTGCTGCATATAATAAAGCTGCATCTGCCAACACTGACAGCATTTGTTATCTGTACCTTTCCCTTGCACAAGTGTTTCCCAGAAGCTTTGATAACATTTTTATTACTCTGTCCTTGTTACGTTTTTCATAAGCAGTATTAATAGCTGTATTTTTAACAAGGAAAACATGAGGTTCCCAGCCATTTTGCATAAACTTAGCAAGCGTATTTACATACATGTGCTTTAGGAAAACAGTGTGTCAGACAGCATTTACAGAGGAGGCACATATGCTTAGCCCCTATTCTGTCCCAATTCTACATGGGGGGCTTTCACTTAAAAGATCTGTCATTTTGTCTTTGCAAGGATGCAAGCTGCAGTACAATTTATACAAGTTCAAATAGTCAGGATGGTCACTATCTTTTTATGGCTATGTATGTACAGATGCTGAAATCAGCACCAATGCATTTTACTACCTTCTTAATTGCTGTTCAGAGTAATCTCTCAGTGTGACATCCCATCTGTGTCTTGCGCCGTATTCTGCTCTGAGGACTAGAACAAAGGTATTTGTCCCAGAAAATGCTGCCCCACCTCTGCATGGCCCCCTTCTCCGATCACAACTTGTTGTTTTTTACAGTGTGTTAATGCCAACAGTCCTTGGTTATTACCAACAGTCCTTAGTTGTTACCAACAATTCTTGTCTACCAACAGTCCTAGGTTGGCTCCATAGCCATCCAGCTATTGGTGTTTGAGAATCACATTAGCTGCTTATTTCTGGAATTCTACACTCAGGTCCAGTTGTCTCAAGCACCTCCAAGAATGGAGATTCCACAGCATCCTTGGGCAACCTATTCTTGTATTTAACCACCCTCATGTTCTGGATCCTGCTTCTCTGTATCCTCTCATCAGATACATCAGCTCTCCAAGCCTGTCCTCACGTTCTGTGGTCCAGACTCCTAATGATTTTGGCAAGCCTCCTTTGGACTGTCTCTTTCTTGTGCTGGAGTTGCCCAGCCTGGACACAACTCTCCAGATGAGGTCTTAGAGGTGTCAAACTGGAGTGAAAGATCACTCTTCTAGACTTGCTGGCTCTATCTTTAATTACCACAGCCCAGATGCAAGACTTGAAAGCCTTTCCGTTTGTTTTTGTTTAAGTACATGAGGTTTATGCCAGTCTGTTTCTCCAATCTGCCCTGGTCCCTCCCCAGTTTGGTGTCACCTGCAAACTTCTTGATGATGCTCACTGTCCCATCACCTATGTCTTTAATGAAGACCTTAAACAGTATTGGTCTCAGTACTGATTTCTGACTGAGCTTTGCTTCTATTTTCTGGCTATTAGCTGAACTTTACACCAGTGATAACAGTGACCAAGCTCAGCTGTCAAGTCTGTTTTCCAAACCACCTTTAACTTCCACTTATTTAGTCATTTTCTCTCTAACTTGGTGATAACAAGACTGAAGCCAACTGCTAAAGCCAAGGAATGCAACATTCACTGATCTTCCCTTGTCCACAGAGCCAGACACACCATTAGGTGAGTCAAACTTGATTTGTCCTCGGTAAACACGTTTTCTGTTCCATATCACCTTCTTGTCCTTGTGGTGTATAGAGCAAACTTGTAACAGATTTTGCTCCACGATCCTCCCAGAGGCTGAAGGTAGGCTGACTGAAGTTGACTGGATTCCCCTATATTTAATATATTTAATATATTTAATACAGTCAATATCCATAGTATTAGTCATAATAAGTCATAATGAAAAACTTAATGCTATGTCTCTCAAATATTTTCCTTCAGGCACTGTCTACACTGTCTACACTGTCTACACTATGATAGTCTTGTTCACCTAAAGTCCTTTAGGAGGTTGACTTGTAACCTACACTGTAAATTCAGCTAGATAAATACCTGTATCAAAATAGCAGGAAACAGTTTCACTTCAGATATAGAATCACAGAATCATAGAATGGTAAGGGTTAGAAGAAACCTTAAAGATCACCTAGTCCCAATCCCACCTGCCATGGCCGGGGGCACCTGCCACTAGACCAGGTTGCTCAAGGCCTTTCCCGATGTGGCCTTGAACACTACCAGGGTTGTGGCATCCACAACCTCCCTGGAGAACCTGTTCTGGTGTCTCACTACACCCACAGTGAAGAATTTCTTCCTAAAATCCAGCCCAAATTTCCCCTCTTTCAGCTTGTACCCATTACTCCTTGTGCTATCACTACAGTTCCTGACAAAGAATCCCTTCCCAGCTTCCCTGTAGGCCCCCTTCAGATACTGGAAGGTTTCTATTAGGTCTCCATGCAATCTTATCTTCACCAGGTTATCACCATTTAATCAACAGTATAAGAGGAAAGAAGTACAAAAATTAAATATTGTGACCTATTCTTCTACTTCCTCTATCTGAGGCACCTGATTCCTTTCTCTAGAAAAGGGAAGATGGTAAAGAAAACTCTTTGTTAACATTTCCCTTTCCTCTGCCTTAGGAATGTTTTCTAAGATGTAGCTGACTACTCCTGCTGCATTTTTCCTGGTCTTATTTTTTGGTTATAAATTAATGTCAGAGTGTTACATATTTTAATGATATATAAAAATAACTCAGGAGTATCTAACTATCTAAGATTAACAGAAATGGCTATGCAGTAGCTAAGAACTGTTGTATGGTTCATAACCTCAAGCTAAAAGGAAAACATCTTTTGTTACAAATTTTATCCTGAATTTAAAAAAAAAAACCAAACAAGAAAAACAAAACAAAAAAAAAAAAAAAAAACCAAAACAAAAAAAAAAAAAAAAAAAAAAACAAAACAAAAANAAAACAAAACCCAAAAAAACAACAACCATGCTCTAATGGAACTAGGAAAGCATGATAATCTTCAGAAAACATTCTGAGAAGTCTGTGATAATGGCAAATTTCCCCCATTTCTGTGATCACCCTCCACATACATGTTTCTACTACAGTAATGCAAAAGATAAACACTGAAGATGTTAAGTCATCTCAGCAATATCCTGAAGATGCAGAAAATATGTTGAATCTTTTGTTTTTATATTTAATCCCTAACAAAAGTATAAAATTGTCATAAGTAAATCTCAAACCAGATACATCACCCCAAAATGCATCAGCAGAGTTTAGAAAAGTAAAGCTGTGGGTTTGAATCACTGAAAAATGGAGTGGTAGAAGACTACATTTATATTTCTCTCTTAATAAACTTGAAATTAAGATTTTCAGCTTCTTTACTTTTGGAACAAATTTTCTTCTGGAGCCCAAATGAATCTCTGCCTTGTCCTGCTACCTCAACTCTCAATCTGTAACTCTCTGAAGCGCAGCTCTTCTTAGGGTGTGCTAAATTCCATAGCAACTCCAGATCACAAGAGAATTCCTGTTTAGATCTTTAGCTACAATATTCAAAGAAAAAATGAAAGTGTTCAAATGACTGGGTTATTGACAGTAGTTATACCATCAGCATGCTTCCTAAGTGCCATATGCAAGAGATGACCCCCTTGCTCAGAATTTGAAAACAAAACAGCTACACATTTAAATTTGTTCTAATATTTAATACACTTGTAATATAGTTGTTTGGTATTTCTTGTCATCTTTACATCACTTTGACATTATGTGACCTTAAAGCTCACTATTCTTGAAAAAAATTGTCCCCTTGTTTGACTAGAATGAGAAGTTATGAGTGTTTTGTAATTACAAAGAGGAGATGAACATTTGCAAGTTGTCCTAACGACAACTTGAGGTATAATCTGTGACAATTCCTTACCTTTCTTTTAGTCAAAGTCTGCTGCCTGTTTTTATTTCATTTTTCTGAAAAATAGCTATAATTAAAAGCAAAATATTATAATAAGAGAATTGTATAACACAACAAGAGATTTCAAGTCTGTTTCAATATGCTGAGTAATGTCACACAAGAATATTCTGGGTACAAATTTTCAACATTTTAATGAAAAATAATTTATGTCAGGCATTAAGAAGAAATGTAGTAAAGGCATTTAATTATTTCTCTAATTCTCAGTAAGTGGTGAGGAGCTTTAATTAAATTAAGTGCATGTTTTTTTTTAATAAATCTTCTCTAAATAAAAAATTATCCAAATAAAACTTTAAAACATGCCCAAAATCTTTCAAAATTATGCATGGTAGAGCTAGTATCTTTATTATTATATTTAGAATGTAAATAAACATTTGATTTACTGTTGTTATCCCATTTAATAGTACAAAAATTATATGTCGAATTTTACTCAAAATTTTTAACTAGGAAAATTATTATTCTCAGACAGAAAAAAGTATCCATGAAAGTGTGCAACTTACTGTTTGCATAGGAAGCTAGTTGATTCTTAAAGTCTTCCTTTCTTAAGTCAATCTGCAATTACATCTCCCAAGTGAAAATATCAACAAAGTGAATGAATTTGCATAGAGATGTAACCTTCAAATGACTGCAAGAAGATCAAAATTAGTATCATTAAAATTAATTACCAAGGGGTAGTTGCACATAATTTTCTACAGAAATATCTCAGTCCCTTCAAATTACTTTATGTGTTATTCCTGAGCATTAACACATTGAAGTTCTGTTTAGCTACATATAAGTATTTTGACCTGCCATAATCCTCTTTTAATGCCAGTGGAAAAGGTTCAAATTATAACAAAATCACACTGTGTTTGGGGTGGAAAATCTAAACCAAAGGCTCCTCTGGCCTGTGTTCTGGGAGATGGATATCTGTGCTCACAAGTTTCTTCCACCCAGTTGGAAGCCTAATCTTTTGACTGCAACATTTGCTTGGGTAGAAAAAGTCACAGTAATTCACCATGGTTAATTCTTTATAGTAAATAAAAGGTAATCTCACTGTCATCAGAGCAGATCTCCAGCATATTTCGCGCACATCCAACTTCAAGCGTTGGTCTTGTTTTTATTTTTTAAAAGCAGAAAAAAATAATCTCATTTTACACTAAAAAAAGTTTCAGCAAAGGGTATTATTTTATTCTTTATATTCTTCACTGTACTGATATGGTATTTGATTGACTAGTTGGTAAGCAGCTGAAATTCTAGGAACAGGTTAGGGACATTTTTTCAGTTATTTTATTTTATTACATAACTGCAGAATATATTGGCATGTGCTGCATGAGTTATTGAGCTAATTACATTTCCTTTTGCTCTTGTGCAACAGTAAGATCTGAGGAATACTCTGCACAAAAAGTAGGAATGCGTGATATTACCCCTGCAGGTGTCTGAGATAGGGTATTGTGAAGTTTCAGAAGGGACAGGCCTCCCTAAAAATTAGTGATATCATTCTAGGAATAATTTCCAAATTTTTAATGTGATTTTATGAATAATGCAATGTAATATTACATTATTTATATTCTGTATAATGTTTTAAAGTATCTATTGCGGATATTCTTTCCTTCTAGTTATCAGATTAGTTAAAGCCCAGTTTTGGTTTGATGAAAGGGAGCTTTTCAGAGAAGAAAGGCAATAATTTAATGAATGTTCTTTAGCAGGCCTTGGTGATCTTTATGATGCCTCCTTCCTTCGTTATTCATTAATCAGTCAGACATGAATTCTGATTCCCACATGCATTTTTTATTTATTGTTTCTGCTCCCTAATATGAAGACTGAAAATTTTAATAAGATAATAATGAATAGTAGATGGGGAGTACTGAATAATACATTATTGGTTAAAAAACAAAATCTCATAAAAATGCATGATAAAACATAAAATTTGGGGAATCATAACTTTTTTCCTGATATAGTAGCTGCATGAACACTCACTATTTCTTCTTTCACTGTGATCACCCTAGTTAGAGGACAAAGTGAGGAAAGGATGTTGAAAGACAGGTAACAGAGGATAAGTTTTCTTATAAAAAGTAGAACTAAAGCTTTTACAGTCACTTCAAGTGGCTTTCAACACTTTTCTGTGGGAGTTCACTTCACATATAATAATTTTTTCCCTCAGTGCTCCTACGAGGTATCTTGTGGTGGTATGCAGGTGGTATGAACATAAAATATTGCTTTGTTTTAGTGGAAAACAACTTCAAGAACACACTTAGAACTACAGGATAAGTTATTTTCTATGCCAGTCTTTGGTTCTGTACTTCTCCAGTGTTTGAATAAAGTTGCAATCTTATGTAAGAACAAGGGAAGTCACCAAGTTGAAACAGGAGACTCAGGTTTCTCCTTACCGTTTGGAAAATTCTGCAATGGTAAACCATAAACACACAAGAAAAAAATGGGGGGAAAAAAGAAAGTATTTTTACATTACATGTGATATTTGTGGAAATTTAATTGCACAGTAAACCGGTCCTCAGAAGAATTGAACAGTTAAAAATACTTTAACATGCTAAGAAAATATGGAAAATATCTCAAACATAAATGTGACATAGTGAAAGCAAAGAAGCAGAGAATGTTTGATTCCGAGGCTTCCCATGAAAAATATATTGACTTGGATCTAAAGTCTTAAAGGCAGCTACAGTTGCCAATTATTCAAAAGCGAGTGGTACATGCAAGAGGCACTTGTGAGTTACAGTGAGACCCTCTCTCTGCATATTTCTTGTGATCAATAAAGACTATTCTTATTATTTATAAAAAACCTTGGACAGACTGAAACCTAATTTCATTCCTACAATAAATTACGTGTTTAGAAAATGTCTCCAATTGGAAGATTATATCTAGCATTCTTTCTCATCCTAACAATATGGTAACTTACCTCGTAACTTACTTATTTGTTGTCTGCTATCTGTCTTTACATATTATTTTCACTTGTTCCACAGGGGTAGCACAGCCATTTCAGTACCCTACAAGCACTCCTGAGCTCAAAACAAAGCAGACTAATATTGGATCAAATGCAATTAAATATAATTATAAATAAACAAAGGCTGCATTTTAATAAAGGTAATATAGTCACAGTTTCACACTCTTACTTGAAAAATTACCTTTTCTGTATAAAACAATGTGTTATGTCCACTTAAAAATAACATTTTAACTCATCCTCATTCTGCTTCATCTGTTAAAGATTTAGAATATTTTTTCTAATGACTAGCATTTTAAGCAACACTGGAATGAGATTCATTCTGAAAAAAAAATATGGCTTGGATAATTATTATGTTAAATTTATCTATGGAATAAGGGAAAAAAACCAAACAAACTAACAAAAACGCCACAGAAGGCAGAAATATTGATGCAATCTGTAGGGTATGAATAGGTTTAAAACCAGCATGATACAGCTCCAACAAAAAACATGCAATTTGGAAAAACACATTCCTAATCAGAATGATTGTGATGAATTTCACTCCCTTCTCCCCAAAGGGAACCCTTTTAGCCACAGAATTTAGTGCAACATGTTCGTCAGTGTTAAAACATAACATTTACATTAGTTTATACATTAAAAGTCAGTAGTGGTGACAATATGCTTAATATTAGTGATGCTTAAAAGGCTAGCCCAAAAAACTGAGGCCAGGCAGGAGTAAGGGAATAAAAGGTGGGTATTTATTTGAAGGGCCTTCAAAGGTAAATTTAGGGCAAACAAAGCCCCCTCCTTGGGGCATCACCCAAAATGGACGACGAGTCTCGAGTTCTCCACACTTTTATAGGTTTGGTCCATTCTCATATCAGCATAGATTTACCAGTTAAAACTTCACAATTTCCCCCTAGCTTGCTCCCCCTCTCCCCTTTAGAAGCTCGGATCTGGGCAGCCTGAATAGCCTTGGGTGAGTACAGAGTGGTAGTGTTACGTCTATAGAGAACAGCAACCAACAAGATATAAAGCATACATGCCAGACAATGCAGGATTTGAAAAATATAAGGGTTAAAACCTAAGGCAACATTAGGACTAATGTTTCCTAGTAACGTGTTTCAGATTATTGTCTTATCTTCAGGAATATGTGAAATGCACTGCCTTGAACAAAAAATGTTGAAAAGACAAAGTTAAATCCAGTTTCTTCTTACTCTATTTTTACATGAAATATTTTAAAATTTTATATTATATTATTTTATTTTATATTATTTTATTTTATTTCCTTTTTTTAAAATTAAATTTAATTTATTTTATGTGTTGGCTCTAGTATCTATAGCCCTCATCTGTGGTATGCACTATATATTGTGGCATGAACTGTACAAATTTGTAGCCAATGTAGAGCTTAATCTTTCATTAAAATGGAAAAAGATTAGTGATATTTGTATAAAATGAGTAATCTAGTCAGGATTATTGCATTTTATTTGATTTCAGTCATATATTTTTTCTGAGAAACCAGTTACGATCCACAGCTTCCCCAAGCAACTTGCCTGCTGTCCTATAGTTTCAGAGACCCTTCCAAATTCTCAAATACCAACTCCCTGTACTGTGATTCTTCTGCCTTCTCTTTTCCATAACCATCTCACAGTTGAAGAGCTGTTTCATAGGTAGGGAATGTTAATGACAGTATTTTTTCTGTCAGTAGATGAGCAAGCATTAGGAAGTGCAGGACAGTCAAATTTATTTAGTACTCCCAAATTTAGAAAAAATGCAGTTTTATCTCTCAGACCACAAAAGTACAGATGTAATTGAGTTGATAAAAACTTTGAGGTGTCTCTTACCCTAGGACTGCTAGCTTGCAACAGTCTGATAGGACTTGCTATATTGCAACATCTGCAAGGATGTATTAGCTCTCCAAAATCTAAATTCTGGTCTATCCATGTTTGCATGTAGAAGGGGAAGTAATGACTTATTGCATGTTCTCTAAGATTAAATTTATTATTTATAAACAGAGAATCACAAATTCTGAGATACAGTTTCTGTTTCTTTGTGGTGATTTACAAGTCAATGCAATATGAAAACATGTGAATGCCAATGATAATATGTCATATATATTCATTTCAGTTTTTAATTCAGTTATGATTGATATGAAGTGCATGGAAATGTGAATCAAGTACACCCAAGCTGAGTACACACAAGTAGGTCAGCAGAAGATGAGAATGTATTTATTCATAACAGAATGAAAAGCAGGGAAAAGTGTTATACAAAACTCTGGCCTGCACATTGCCTAATATAGGCTATGAATGTTTGAGTACTGAGTCAGCTTTAGACTTGTGGGAACTATGCCAGCACCTGCAGCAGAAGTTTTTGCTCATCACCCCAGGTGCTGCATTGTTATCTGCCTTGGCCTTGGTCTCCTGGTTTATGATTGCCCTGACTGCTCTTCTCTTAAGCTGTTTTTGTTTAGAAGATGCTGGAAAAGGGTGGGAAGTTTAGAAGGAAAGAGCATGTTTTGGGAGAACCTGAACAGTTGCCTACTTGTATTGAACAATCTCGTAAGTCAAAATTTTTAATGTTCATAAATATATATATCTTAGAATTTCAAAGTTTATGTATGTTTTTAAAAGCATGCATAAGCTATTCTGCAGTCAGTAAATAAGTCTAAGACAACGGGAAGGAAGAGGACTGCTAGAGAATGTAAAGAAGGTGGCAACATGCTGGTTTCTTGAAAAATACCCAAGTTGTCTACTAAATAGAATGAAGGAATGAATCTATGCAGGAAACAAAAAGTGAGAGAAAATGCTCCAAAAGCAGTGCTTTAATGCTTCAAAATAGCATTTTGGATTTTATCAGTGGGTGAGTAAGGGAAAATGAAGTTTCTCTTTTCCAACTGCTAATTTCTGGTGGTTTGGTTTTGGGGGTGTTTTTGCACTTCATGTAGATTTCATAAGTTCAGAAGTTTTTCTTTCCTTTTCCTTTATATTTGTCATTACTTCATGGAAAGAGAACTTAATCATTTCAGTGTTTTGCAGGACCACATTAAAGATATTTTGGATGTCCCATGTTGAGCATGATTCGCAAAGCCAGACAGTTTGGTGACATGTAGGCAAAGAAACGTCCTATTGCAGGAGCAGGTAGTGAGGCTTGTTAACTGCTACCTAGGCTCAGAAGTTCCCTGTTATTGCCCATGGAGAATATTGCCCTCACAGAGCTTCCTTTTATGTTTTCCAGCTGGGAAAGGTAGTTTGCCTTTTACATGGTAAAAAAATCTGGCACCCAAAGCTTGAAGACTTCATTGTTTATTTTAGGGATTTAGCAAAACCACCTGCACAGTACCTGATACCTTCACTCAGTTTCTAAACTAAAAAGCTATTCCTGATCTCCCCTGTGGGAACCAGTTTCTCCACAGTCAAAATTTGTATTTCGTCAGTATTATCCAGATGGACAATTTTAATCTTTTTTCCATATCTATTTTATGCAGAGGTTCATGTAATACCACTCTGCTCAGAATATGTAGACTTGCTTAGTATGATCACCAAGTATATTTATTATTGTTGTTTTCAGAAGTATCATAACAATTTCCTTTTGAAATATAGAAGCAATATTGAAATTAGAAGTCCAAGAAGGAATTACATAATTAAAATGTCAGCAATGATGTATCTTTTAGAAAAGTAAAAAAATAATATAAATCTTGTTTTTACAAATATATCATTACATTTCAATAGTAGCTAGTTTTCCCAGGAGTAGCTGCATAATTAGAAAAATTTGCTGCACACGTATAAAAATTACTTTTGTAGGTAGATTCCCTCAAAAGGATTTATTTTAATAAAATAATCAAACTTAAAATAAACACTTTCATTTTATGGCACAATTACTACCAGTGACATATTACTGCAGTGAACTCTCTGATTTCCTTTTAGTCTAGCATCATATTTCACTGTCTGCCCCTTCTGTTGACTACACACAGTACTAAAACGCTAATCAGGAAAAGAAAAATTGCTCGTTGTTTGTTACTACTCAATTTGGACTTTTTAATTACACTTAGATGGTCTTAAATTATGAAAAGGAGTAAAGCGGAGCTCAGGGGGAGATGTTTATTACAGAGGGAATACAGGGATAACTTTATATGGTCAAGTACCTGCAGACATTGTCCGTTTTTCCTGTTTTCCAGTAAGATCTTCCTTGAGGTCTCATCAGCAAGCTAACAACCACATTAGGACAATGCTGTGCTCAGGTCCATGTGCCCTGAGAAGAGGTACCAGTATGAACTTCTCTGTAATCAATAGGATCACAGCATTACCTCAGTTCTAGGGTTTCATCAAATCCCTTAGCTGATGGAGAGGCACTAGTATGTCTTTGTATTCATAGGGCATCACTATTATCTTTGGTTCTAGCAGTACTATATTTTCCAACATCATGCCTTGTAGTGGCCCAAGGCTTTCTGCCTGGGGCTGCTTATGTAAAAAATCCTTCTCCCACATGAGAAATATGAAAACAATAGAGATAAGCACCTGTTGTTATTGTTCTTCTGCTATGTGTTCTGGACTGGGGCAGGGTAGAACACAGCCAATAGTATACGTGGGTTCCTATTATAATAAAGGACAATACAATAAACGGGCTGCTGCTGGCTGGCTCTTGACCCTTGCAAACCAAGGCATGTGCTGTGTTGTTATTGGATCGCTGCATCCCGCTGCCATATGTGGTGACCCCGTGTGTTCGGATCGGAGGTATGGTTTTTGCCGCCCTCTCTCTCCCCCCGCTCTCCAGCCAGTTCCAGGGCTTCTCTCTTTTTTTGGCGGAAGACATGGGGAACTGCAATCTGGAGCTGTCTGCCTGGATGGCTGCCTTGGAAAAGGCAGAGGCTGAGGTGTCCGAAAGCTCTCTCCATGCCCTGATCGAATGGGCTTTCTCACACGGCTTTACGGCAATCCAGTCTCCCCCCACCTACACCGCGGTGTGGGTGAAACTCGGGGATGTTATTTGTTATGAAATTGTGTATGGAGATTTCGACGCGGTGGGTCTCTGCCGTACCTGGAGACGAGTTTTTGATGCTTTAACGCATTTGGCTGCAGACTCGGGACCGGAGGCCATTTCCTCCGCCTTGAATCCCTCCACGGGAGAGGTTCGATCTGTGCAGGCTCCATCTCCAACAGCGCGGGCCGGCTCACATGGCTCTGTCTTGCCAGTGACCACCTTGCCACGGGATTATGTCCCGCCTGCCTCCCCATCCCTGAGGGACCAGCTGACCGAAATGCTGAAGGGAGAGGGGGCCTGGCCCAGCCCTGCCGCGGTCATGGCCGCGACCCCCAGCCTGGTGCCATTGTCTGCACCATGCCTGCGCACAGCTTCACTCCCGACTGTGCATGCACTCGGGGCGCCGGCGCCTGTCAGTTCCGGCACACCATGTGCTCCCGACCCGCTGCCCACTGAGCGTGTACCCATGATGCGCGCACCAGTTCCCCCGCCGCTCAGCCTCACGGAGTGTTCCCTTGCTGATATCTACCAGCTGCTCACCAGTATCTCGCAGCAGCTGGAGGTGCTTGTGCAAACCACTGTTTCCCAGCACCGCGGCTCAGAGTCGCCAGCTCTGGGGGCAGGGGACGAGGCAGGGGCAGCACCTCTTCCCACCACGGCGGGAGTGCCAGGGACTCCCCTGGCATCACTGGAAACAGAATGGGATTCCCTGAGGAATGCGGAAGCGCCGTGTGCAGCAGTGGTGGCAGCAGACCCCCTGCACCCGGGGACAGCAGCGGCGGCAGGAATTCAGCTCCTAGCGGAGACTGCGTGCCCAGCAGCGGCGGCTGTGGCGCCCGCCCTGCGCCCAACGCTGTCTCCTGTGACAGACATGGCGCGAAAAGCGGCTGAGGCAGCCAGCATTCCGATGCATCCACATAGTGCACCTCCAGCTTTGCCACCCTCTCTCTGCTCCACTCCAAGCTCTGTCGGCAAGCCGTGTATGGGCTCAGCAAATGCACCAACCCCGCTCCCAGCGTTTGTGCTGGGCTCGGCAAATAAGCTCCGCTTGGATGACTCCGACAGCGACACAGACAGCGTGCTGGCTCCAGGACGAAGAGCTGCGGTCACTGAGAGGCGAAGACAGACACCTGCTTTGGCTTTGGCCATGGACCTTTACTGATTGCTGCGTGACTGTACGCCCTAGAAACCCCAGACATTTCTGGGAATCTGTAAAGTGGGGCCCTCTGGAGTCAGGAAATTGGGGTCTTTTGGAGAAAGTCGGTGTTCCAGACCAGACAGGAGTGTCTGTGGAGGATCAGGTAGCTACTGTAGCACCTACAGGAGGGGTCCCAGTGGATCAGGATGATTGCACCACCCTGCAGCGAAGCCCCCAAGCCTTTCCCGTTTGGGAGGCCCTCCCAAACTCAGGTCAACCACACAGGCATGATGTATTCACTTGGAAAGTTATGCAAGATCTGCAAACAAAAATAGCATGGTATGGAGTAGGCTCTCCCGAGGTCATGCAAATTATCAGAGTTATGAACACTGACCTGTTAGCTCCTTTCAACATTAAGCGCTTAGGTCAGGTTCTCTTCCATCCTGTGCAATATTCAGTTTTTGAGAATAACTGGAGAAAAATGGCAGAGAAGTGTGCATTGCAGAACATGCACTTGCCTGCTGACGATCCCAGATATGCATTTGGGGTAGAAGCCCTGATGGGGGTTCGGCACTTCTCGAACCCTGACCTCCAGGCTGCTTGGGATCCTCTGGTCCTGGAGCAAGCCCAAAAAATTGGGATGGGAGCCATCATAAAAGCCATAGACATGGCTGCTCCAAAAGTAGGGTATACAAAAATAACCCAGGGGCAGTCTGAGCACTACCTAACTTTTGTAGAGAAAATAGTCGTTGCTCTGGAGAAACAGGTGGAAGATGATGTTATGAGGCAGACATTATGTAAACAATTAGCCAAAGA
>VZRZ01004476.1:99911-128124 GCA_013398175.1 Climacteris rufus
CAGGGCACCAACACAGGCCTATCCAGCCAATGTAGAGACACCACCCAAGGGCCAACCCGTGTTGATGTCTACACTGCAAGGACAGTCGTCCTAGATTCTGGTAACGTTCATAGAGTCCCTTTGAATATATATGGGCCCCTAGGTCAGGGACTCAGTGGCTTGCTGATAGGGAGACCTGAGGTCACCCATCAAGGGATATTTCTGCAGCCAGACATTACAGATATAGACTTTACAGGTCAGATTCATGCTTCAGTTTCCATGCCATTACCTTCTATTACTATCCCTGAAAAGACTCACGTTGCTCAATTGCTGCCTTTTGATACTTGTATAGAAAAACAGGTTGACAGAGACTGCAGCACCGGATCCCCGGACCTTCCACAGGTCTGCTGGGCTGCAGACATTTCTAGTCAGAGAACGCAAATGACATGCACCCTAATACTGCCAAAAGCTCACCCATGCCTCATTCACCTACAAGGTTTGATTGATACAGGTGCTGATGTAATGGTTCTCTCCTCCTCCTCATGGCCTTCTACATGGCCTCTGTCCCCCGTGGGTTCAGCTATCGCGGGGCTAGGAGGAACTGCACAGAGTCAATGGAGCAAGCGACCTGTGTTGGTGAGAGACCCAGAGGCAAACACGGCCACAATTCGGCCCTATGTTACTTCAGCTCCAGTTAACCTCTGGGGGTGGAACGTATTGGCAGCCTGAGGGGTGTGGATTGGGACAGATTTACCTGGAAAAGGGGATCTGATTGGCAGGTGCTGAAGAGCCATGAGTCAGGCTCTGCCCAGCTGGTTGATTTGCAGGCAGTTGCCATGGATTTTCAGCGGTTCTCTCAAGTACCTTCGAATTTGTTCACTAACTCTGCTTATATAGCAGATGATGGGCTTATGGTGCTTTGAAGCGTGTTTTGGTTTTTAAACAAAAACGGGGAATGCATGGAGAAACCCCACACAGCTGACTGAAGAAGGTCTTGTATACCATTAATCACCCTACAGTGCCTCCAAATTTGAATAATCCTGCTATCTCAAACCATGTTCTCTCATTGCAGTTATAAGGCGAGACACACTTGCCCTGGGTGATGGTCTGGGTACAGAACCTACTTACTAACACCTGGAAAGGCCCGCATGAGCTTATTGCTTGGGGCTGTGACTATGCTTGCGTTTCCACAGATACTTCCACAGGTACGGTGGCTGCCTGCAAGATGCATTCGCCCTGACCTGCGGCTCCAGAGGCAGAACATCAACTGAATGATCCTTCTGATGAGAGCCACGATATCAACTGTCAGGCAGACAGTCTTTCCACAAGCAGAGACTGAACTTTGAGTTCCTTATTACGGAGTCAGAAAACAAGGACTTTAAAAGCTATGTTTAGAGCTAATTTTGATAGAACTGAGATATAGAATTGGGTTTGATAGATATATCACCCATGGTATTGCTGGAGAGTCTCTCTGTCCACCTTAAATCAGCATCTGGTTTGGGCTCTGTTCGGTAACTGGCCACTACCAAGCAGACCCTTATCGGTACTCAATTTAGGCTCTGTTTGGTAACTGGCCATTGCCAATGAGTTTGTTTTCCCTTCCACAAGGGACCCGCAGAGGACTGCAGGCAATACCTTCCCTTTTTGTTTCTTAAACGAAAAGGGGGAATTGTAGTGGCCCAAGGCTTTCTGCCTGGGGCTGCTTATGTAAAAAATCCTTCTCCCACATGAGAAATATGAAAACAATAGAGATAAGCGCCTGTTGTTATTGTTCTTCTGCTGTGTGTTCTGGACTGGGGAGGGGTAGAACCCGGCCAATCATATACCTGGGTTCCTATTATAAAAAAGGACAATACAATAAACGGGCTGCTGCTGACTGGCTCTCCACCCTTGCAAACCAAGGCGTGTGCTGTCTCATTATTCGGATCGCTGCATCCCGCTGCCATAATGCCTTTTATCTTTTCTTTTTCTGATATATCTTTTGTATCCCTGAGAGTGTGTTTAACTTTGTTTGGGTTCTTTTCTTCCAATACCTGATGACCAACTCTTATAAGTTTTACTTTAGAGGAAGTTGTCAGAGACTGTCCTTAAAGCTTCCTGCAGAAGGTATTGTGTTGGGGCTGTACTGGAAAATCCAGAAAAGTTCAACTCTTCTACAGATCTTCTTGATAGGGCAGCCTGAATGTGATAGTGCTTAATGTTGTCCTGTGTCCCTTCCCTCATCTTCTGAGACACCCCCTTACTTGAAGGTTTGCAAAAGTTTATCTCTGGAGGATGGATGATCCAGCGCTTGCTGTCAGATGCAACTGTCAAATGAATGGTGAGGGTGAGCCCCATCATTCTTCTGTACTGCAGCCCCTTCTGGGTCAAATAGTGGGATTACCGTATTATACAGGGATGTCAGGCAGATAGACTTGGCTCCCTTAAAATATTGAAATTTCTCACTGAATTTGAAGCCTTAGCATAACTGCCAAATACCAATTTTAGAGTTGCCTAGTATAGAAATTCATGCTAATTTTAGGGGTTAGAACCAATAAAGGATGATCCTGTTCTCTTACTAAGTGGTGTAGAATGCAAAACTTACTTTGATAATTATTTGCACTGTCTGCTTTTTCATTTCCAGATCTTCAGCAGAAATCAAGTATGAAATATTTCCACCCATAGGAGGGCAGTTCTTCTCAAACTTATAAACAAACTAAGACTTCGGGTAAAACTGGGGCCTCTTTACATCGCAATGTCAACTTCTAACAACAACTACTATCGCATTATATCATAAATTACAGATGACTTTACAGCACACCTTATGATTTTAAGACTGTATGCTGTCAATCTGCTTAATACAGTTGTATAGTGGAGCATGGTGTAAACCACTGAGACTTATTAGCAATTAACATATGACTTTATTTCTCTTCCAAAAGTAATCACTAATAAAACTGAACATTGGAGATGAAAAAACATTGTGATTATTTCCATTGATTAGTAGATGCTGAAACTAAAATAGGATCTGATAACATTAAAATATAAAACTGCTTCTAGTTTGTGAAAAGGATAAAATAACTGCTTCTAGTTTGTGAAAATGATAAAAATAACTGCTTGTGAAAGCTACTTTTCCTCTGTTGTGTTACACAAATGTGTGTTTATGACATATTGAAAATGAGGGCTCACTTGTTACACGCTCTGCCCAGCAATTCTGAAACATTATAACTTTTTGCTCTCTCTTCTAAATCAAATCTGACTTCTTGCCTTCTGTACTACAGAGATTCATGTGAAACTGGAATTTGGATGGCACAGTTTTGTCCATTCCATAGGAGTGGACACTTTGGAGTGTGAGCACCTAAGGATGAAGGTAAACACTGAGGTTTTTTTGACATCTCACTATGCACACTAACAATAGTCAAATACTCCTCTGTGCCCTGGAAATTTACAGCCATCTGTAAACATCTAAATATCTCTTTTTAGTGGTCTTTTCTCATTCACTTGTAGAGATGGGATTTCTTACATTGACCATGACCACAAATGAGATCTAGATCACCAAAGACATCCATGAAGAAACAGCAACAGCAATGAATCCTGTTTCTTCATGAACAGGAAATGAGAACATCTTGGGAAAGAGTGGGTAAGGGACGGCATTATATCCTACGGAAAATATGATAATGAATTGGGCAGAAATGACCTAACAAAAGTACAAAGGATGGAAAGAATCTGTGGGTCCGGGCAGGAATGACACAATTATGTATGATAGGCTACAGAGTTGTCATTGTTTAAAGTCCAGGGACAGTGGCCTGAGAGCACTGAAGAAATGAAATAACCTGAGAGAGGTGATGATTCTGAATTTAGGTACAGACACAGGTGTGAAGGGGGCTGAGAGCAGGAAGGGCAACTCCCCTTCCCTCCTACTCCCAGTATATTACACTGGGGCTGTGTGGGGAGAACATCAAAAAATGCAGACACGTTCTGCAGATATGCCCTGCAAGACATCATCCAGTTTCAATAAACTCTAGTTTGTTGCTACATGACAAAGAATGAAAGAAAACTACAGGGAGAGACAATTAAATGGAATATGAGCACATTTTTAATGGGTTCCCTGAATCGGACTGCTTTACTTACTGCACATCAGTACACTACATTTTTTTTCCCTTATACTTTGAGAAAATACTTCACTTGAATTTGATACAGAAATGCATTCTTTAATGTGGTTAACACGTTTGTGTTTAATGTGTTCATTTAAAGGGTTGTTTTAGCCACTGGGTATATTCCATAGATTAAATAGAGTTTGGAAACTTGAGCAGTGAAGGAAGAATAATTTACAAGAGGGAATGGCTTGTAGCAGGTACATCTGGCCTTGTACTTTAGACCAAGGGTCTGATTCTCAAAGTATTTACTGGAAAATAAATAAATAATTATTGTGAGGAAAAATCAAGGAGTACAGGGACAAAGAGAACAAGTCTGTAGATGATTCCTATTAGTTTTGGAATGAAGAACTAGAATTGCAGTAGAAATAGACATCAATGTACAGAGAAATTGTCTGGGATAAAAAAGTGTTTACAGCCACCTCTGTGAATTGCAGACTGACCCCAGTGTTTGAAGCAAGGAGAGTTCTAATTTTTCTTATTTTTACTTTGTCACTTGAGAAAAGTACAGGTTTTGACTTAATAAACACTATGCAATATAGAAATTTTTAAGAAATAATTTGGAAGAAGAATGAAAAGCAAAAATCCAAATCCTAGGAAGCAAAAATAAATTCACTATAAAGAGGAAACTTTTAGAAATTCTCTGATCTTGGGAGAAGAATCAGGAATTGTCTGCAACAACATTCAAACTGGAAAACCTTCACTGAAGAGGTTGTATGAATACCCAGTTGTCTGTGATGAGCTACAGAATTCAGAAACACTGGCAAACAGAATATTCTTAAGGCTTATACCTGAAGTGGTACTGCTGCTTCAAGAAAATAAAAAAGAAGTGTGTCAGAGGAATCCAGGACAAGCATAAAGGAGTCTCTGAAATGTAGCCGAAAAATAAGCACAACACCTACTAGAACTTGAAGTTAATCCATGTAATATGTGTCAAGTGTCAAGTTGCACATTTGAGCTAGAAAAGTAACAAAATTTACCCATGCTGCTACAAGCAGCACTGGAGATGCACGGTTGTAATTAGCCAGGACTGTGCTATTTTTTCTAGGCTATGTCTCTCCTTTCTGCCAGGATTTGTACTGTAATATTTTGTCCCAGTTTCAGGTCCTCTTGGTTGTATAACTCTGCAGTGCAAACAATTATTTCAGGGGTTGGTTGTACATCTTGACTGTATATCAAATGGCTAAGTCTTGACAAATGATATGTTACTGTTCATATTTCTGAAGCTAAAATTGAGACCAGCTAAGTAGAATACAAGAGAAGTACAACAATGAATTTTCTTATCCGCCCTTTGCTCCCAGATTCTTTTAACTTTGTGAACGAAGTTGAAATTCTTCTTCAGTTGAAATATACTTTTTGTTTGTTTTTCAGTTTTTAATAATTATTTATGATTAGTGCTGTGAAGAAACTAGTTTATGAGGGCACCTGCAAAAAACCTTCCCAGTTTTTCCTTGTGTGAGTACACTCTTGGTAATTTTACTTTAACTTCTATAAAAAGATAAACTAAAATAATACAGTAAAAGTTAGCTTTCACTAACTAGTTCAGTTTAAGTTTCACTTAAAAACACCACACAGAGCAATTTGCATATGAATCATCACTACAGTAACACAATGAATGTACATAATTTAATTCATGACTTTTAATTCAAAGCTTCCCCAAAAGTTCCCCATGAAACTCAGCTCATTGTTTGGCCAAAGTCCTCAGATTGTAGGAATTGTCTTTTACCTTATTAATAAAGACCCATATCATTAAAAAGGGATTCTCAAAAGTGCTCAGTGATGTCTTGGCTCTTCAGGTGAAATTATCTGTAAAGCTTACACTGATATCAATTAAACAGGAGTTAAGTCACTACTAAAAAACTGATTGCAAATTCTGTCGATGTGCCACTGTAAATTGGTCTGATGCTCTTGCCTTGAACTTTCTGCAGTAAAGTGCACGCAAAAGGTGCAAACATCCAAGCAGCAGGGCTGGCTTCAGGCAGTCATCTCTTCCTTAGCACAGCAGCTTGCCAAGGGTTAGTGCCAAAAGGGCCATGGCTTTTCCCACTTGCCTCATCTGTGCCAGAGCCTGGGAGAGGCAGCTGACTCTTCAGTCAGATATGGCCAGAGTTCACTTCATCCCAGGGCCTGACTTCCCATTCCTCCCCCTATTGTCCTCTTATGGCAAAAATGTGCTGGTCACAGGCCCAGAACTTTGCCTTCAGGACAGGAAGAGTTCAGTTGCTGGTGCCTACGACAGCACATGTCAGCTTCCAAAGGAACCCTTTCCTAAAGGGTATTTTTGTTTACATTGCATTTATTTACTGTTTATACTATTCCAAGCTTTTTTTTTCTTTACTTAATTGCTTTTGATTTTGACAGTGTCTTTTAAAAATTATTTTAAAATGTTCACTTATCTTTTAACATAGTATTCATTTAAATTGGGGCCAGTTTCAGGCAGCTGCAGCTTGGTATTGCCCTGGGCTATATGTTACAAGCAGGCAGTCTTCCTTAAAGGTGCAGTGACATGTTCACATGATCTGATATATATAATTAGAAGCTGCAAAAACAATTCCCTTAGGCATGGTGATGGGAAGAACGCTGTTGAATCTACTTACCAACAGATAACTATTGAAAAAATTCTTTTTGTTCTCAAGTTTTTAGTAATTTGGGTAAAAGATTCTAAAGGAAGGGAGGGATCTCAAGTAATTTTAGCTGAGAAGAATTTATAGTTAACATTTAATAAAACAGATTGTGTTGTATTTATACAAAAACATTGTGAAATATGCTTTATTCTGGACTGTCTCATAACTTCATATTCAAGTCCAACAATGGGACAAATCTCAACTAGTAAATCTGAAAATCTATTCAAGATCTGCTGACTATGGTATTTCTCAAAGGAAATTTAAACATATATTTTGACAAAGTCTTTACAAACTATCAGAAGTAGCAATGTATGTGTCATTGTTTTCATTAGTAAGTTTGTCACACCACTCTTAAGTATCATAATTCCTGATGTCTGTATTTTTCTATATTATTCTTTAATTCCCCCATTCCAAGAGAAGTAATTTTGCAGATTTTTTTTCCCAACTGGTCAGACTAAGTTCTTTGACAATTAAAAAGGAACTTCACACTTTTGACTACCATCTGTCAAAATACATTATTACTTTTCCCCTCTTCTTTTACGCTTCCTAAGATTAACACATTTAGAATACATTGACTGAAATTTTGTGTTACAGGCCTTGGTATTGCAAGAAGTTTTCATTACAGGAAACAATTTTTTGCTTAGAATAAATTGCACTTCTATGGCAGAGGTTAGTCCTGAACCAAGTGTTTCCACATCTTAAAATGAATCTTTAATTTATGTCCTTGTAATAACATATGCAGCTCAATTATATTTTGTTAATTTTGTTTCTTCTTTAATATTTGGAACCTGACTTAGAAATCCTTATATGATTGCAAAATTTGTTTCTATTTTGTAGTGTTGCCTGACTGAATGTGAAATCTGTATATCAATTTAAAGAGAAACTGCTGGCCAGAGTCAAGAGAGGCTGAAACATCCAACTTCTATAAAGGAATCTAAACTTGTGTGAAGCATTCCTTCTTCCAGAATCACAGGTAGTGAGGCAGTGATCTAAAGAAATTATGTTCTAAGTCACAAGCTCCAAACACCAAGATATGTCATGATCTTTCTCAAAAACTGGGGAACAAAAGTAAACATGGTAGAATGGTACCACTAAGAATTGCAACTCTGGATCCATCCACACACCTTAAGACACAAAATATGACTTCATCTTCCCACATTCTGAATGGAGCACAAATGTGAATGTGATTATTCTTTACAAAGACCTATGCAATTTGTGATGTGCATTGACCCTGAACATCACCCACATAGCTGCTCCCTCCCTCCTGTCACCTGCTCAACTAGCAGAGAGAATATGAAGATGTAAAAGTGAGAAAAATTGTTTGAAAGCTCTTTAATAGGTGACAAGGACAGTTTAAAAGGTGAAGAAAGGAGGAAAAAAAACAAGTGATGGAAAAGCAATCACTCAGCAGCTTCCACAAACAGACCAATGCCCATCCAGCCTGTGAGCAATGAGCCCCTTTGAAGCCAGAAAACTCCCACCTCCTCTTTCTTCTTCTGCATACTGATTCAGTTCACCTTTTCCTTCAGGAGATTCTGTGACTCCTTATGTTTGACCCCATACAGCAGCTTTACTCTTCTGATGGTTTTGCAGAATACAACAGGAGGCATCAATAAACAAAACATACTGGATTTAACTTTCTGGTAATTCATAACATGGCAGGGTCTCTAGGGCATGATTCACCTCCTCAGGGGTACTCCAAAACCTCTGCCTTCTGGCCAGTTCCATGATCTCTTCCATGATTCCTGGGTAGTTGGTTGTCTTGGTTTTGAAAGACAGGTGTCTGCTGAGAGAGATTGAACCCTCCCTTAGGACAGAGAATGTGATTTCCCCTCCCTCTGAATTATTTTCATTTTGAAATCAAGGGCTTTCAGGCAAAGATATGGGAAAAGAAATAACAGTCCTTTACTAGTATCTGTAAACAAGCAATAACAATAATAATAACCATAAATAGAAACAGAAACCAATTGCAGATGACTTTCCCGTGTGGTGTAATCACGGTCGAAAAACAGCAGGGGGCGCTGTTGAGCTCCCGGCCAGGCAGGGCAGGTGCGATGACTCCCGAGTGGCTGCAGGTGGCGCTGTGGCGCAGGGTCAGGTCAGCCTCAGGCAGCTGGTAATGGCGGACAGGCTGGAGAGTAGCCAGGCAGCTCAGAGCGGCAGAAAAAAACAGGGCGGCAGGGGCAGGAGCTGGCTCTCTCTCTCTCCCGGCTAGCTAGCGGGGTAGCAAGGATTTCTGCAGTCACAGCAGACGCCGCAGTCCCGTGCAGCGAGGGGGGGAAGGGGAGGGCAGGCGGCAGAGGCAGCCGGACTCTCTCGGCAACTGCTGCGAGAAAACGCAGCCTAGGGAAACGTGCACTTCCCAGTGGCAGAAGGGTTGAATCAAAGCTCACCGAGCCAGGAGAAGAACAGGGCACAGTTGGATTTCCTCTGGTCGCAGCCAAAAGCAAAGAGTAGCCTCTCCTCCCGTGTCCGAGCCGAGAGAGAGTGCCTGTTCCAACGCCCGGCTCTTCCCTTACCTGCCCCGCCCGAGCACACCTTTTGTCTCTCACAAAAGAGTTGATGGCCCTAATCATCCGGCTATTTGTTACTTAGTAACAGTGATGGAGAAAAATTCCAAGACATCCCCCAACCTCCGACATTGGTGTTCCTTTCATTCTTTTGACTTACTGCACTAATGTTGCTGTGTGTTGTAGTCCAGACTGTTTTTCAGGAAGCGTAGTAAGGAAAAGAGGATTTAAAAGGTCAAGACACCATTCATGTTCAGAGAAAATATTTTATCAGTGGCAGTGGGAAAGCTTTTGGAGACAATCCTCATATTCCTTCAGCATTACCAACAAAAGCAAGAAAATCAAAGAGGAAGAAGTGGTACAGATGCGCTCTCACAGTATGTGTAATTTCAGCTCTACAAAATAAAATCTGTGTTATTTCCTTCCCTTCTTCCTCCCCTGCCACGTTCCCTCTGTCCCCCCAGCCATGCTTCCCTCCTTCCCCTCTTCCTTCCTTCTCTCACTTTTCCTCTCTCCCATTATGTCCCTTTAGTTTATGGAGTTTACAACTTCTTACAGCTTCTTAAGTGTTGAATCTCTTGATATGTAAATTCCTTATGCTGTTTATGGAATTTAAAGGCTCTTCAATCTTAAAGATAGAGAAGCAGAACTTGTAAATTTTTATAAACTAGTGAATATATATTTCACTATCCATATTGAATTGTGCATTTATGCAGTTTAGATATTTTCTGCAGTTGCAGAAGGTAGAGGTGCAGAAACCTAAGTCTTCCACATTTTGATTAGTTGATCACTGTAAGTAAGTTCAGGTTGCAGATGAGCTCCTATATAGCCCGCAGTCTTAAAGTTTTTATACTTTGTAAGTTTCTTACAATGATATTACATCTGAGATGAAGTGTTTCATTTTTTTATGGAAAAATTATGTCATACAGACACCCATGAGAGACTTACACAGAGGAAAAAGATACATTGCCTTAAGTTTTATACTGACTCCATAGCTGACTAGATAGTAACTATCCTAAATTTCTTAAAACACTAAATTTCTTGCTGCCACTAACATTTCCCAGGTTGATAAATGCTTCTGTTTCTTGCCTACTTGACTTTCTTCTTACTTTAATACAAATTCTTTCCTCCTTCTTACTGAGCTGTTTTTTTCTTTGGTATTGCTCTTTTTTCTCCCTTCTTTCTCTGAACATTATTTCATATCTAAAAGTAACTGCTTAAAATGGAGTGCCAAATATCCAAATATTTTTTTCTGAGATCATTAGTTAAAAAAAAACATCAACTCTTCCAGTGGCAGTTTGGTTTGATCATTGAAAATAACTGCTCCGAAGAGAGAGAGAAAATATGTCAGTTTTGTTTTCCCTCTTCTCAGTTTGAAAGCATGATTATGGTAGAAGAAAAGAGGAAATGCACTCATAATGGCTAATGGCATAATTTCTTTTGCTGATGAAGTACAACCCACAATGTCTCTGTTCCAATTTTTTTAATTCTATCTTGCTTCTCTAGAATAAAATACAGAAAACTGGGGATAAACAAAAGCACAGATCAATCCATGTTCCATGTAGGGAAGCATGGATTATAAAAGCACATTTTCAGTAAAAGGCCCATCGCCTGATATTGAAATATAGCAACTATTTTAAGTATAGATCTCCTTGCATTTGCTGATTTCAGTGTGCCTCTACAGGGACTGATTGCTTTAACCATACTAATCAAAGCTGGACTTCAGCAGCTGAACAAAATGAGGCTGACTCAGTTAATTTCCAAATCTAGAAGTCCAACAAGGGAGAAAGATGGAGTTAAGCTTAATTGTTACCTATTAACCTTGACTACTACTTTACAGTAAAATCACAAATATACTTTGTAGTAACTTTTCTTCTCCCTGTCCTTGCGATCTGAAATATAGATGCAGTCTAAATCCCATTGACTTTCAGTGCACTGTATTCTCCTGAGTTCATTAGGTTTTGCTGACCTGAGCTATAAGAAAAAAATTTAATTTAATTTTTCTATAAGAAAAAATTTTAATCTTTTTTTTAAAGAACAGCTTTGAAAACCACTGGGGAAGTAAGAATAAAATGTATTAAAGCTATGTAATCTGCTTCACAGCAGGCAAACTATTTAGAGTATTGAAATATGATGACAGAGTTCAGGATTGATGAAAATTTCCTTTATTTAGCAAATACCTTCTTTTCCAAATCAACCTGTGCTATTAGAGAAAGTTATCAGATACTTTTGGCCTCTATCTCTTAGAAGAAAAAGCATGACACGTTCAACATAAAATAAAATAAAATCTTACAATGAGTAATGGGGAAATAATTATGGTCAGCATTATTTTCACAAAATTAGAAGCTTTGAATCTGTATGAAGACAAAAGAAAACCTGATCTGCAACCTGTATTAGCCATGGAAAACCAGATAACAAGCTGGCAGCCAGAAAAAATAAAAATCACCTCTCTGATACGACACTATTTTTACAGCATTAATGTTGACCTGGTTATAAATATTTCCAGAGAAATCATACACGGGCTGGATTTATAATAAGCTAACTTTGCCCCAGTTAGAGAGGTTCTTAGGCAGAAATCATTCTCTTATTTTAGTAATCTATTTATATCTGTCTTAGTCTTCAATTTCATATATGTATGTATATATGTACGTATACACACCTCCCAATATTTCTGTGAGTACTTATAGAGAGAGATCTTCACAGCAAGCATTCAACAAAATCAGGATGTACAGACTTGCCTTCTGCAACTCTGGTAAGACGTTTTGTACTGTGTTCCATCTATGTTTCTCTACATCATATATGCTTGACATTTCGTAAAAATCCCACATTCTAACAGAAATATGATACATATTAACTGTTTAATTTTAATTTTTCTCATAATTTTATTCATTGTTATCCATCCTTATTTTTAAGTGAGCATTCTCAAGTTCTTAAAATACAGCATTTGTAATAGTTTTCACTATGTTTCACCCAAGCCATGCTATGACTCTATATTGAAAACATAAGAGCTTTAATGTTGGTCTTTTTATTTTAAAAAAATCAGTGGCTTACATAATTACTAAAAGCATCAAAAAGTCAAACAAGGTGTTAAGCTTCCACAAATAGTTTCCATCAACAAGTCTGGTCCATATTCTTTTAATTCACTAGCATTATTATGGTTTTAAAGCTAGGACCTATTCTTTCTGTAACTCTACGGCTACCTACACAGTACTAGAATATTTTAAGGAAATAATTTTTCCTTTATGTAAATATTAAAGAGAAAATTAAAACATAAACCTACATTAGTCTCCCATACTGAAATAATGTGCTGGTTTCCAAGTCCAAGAAGAAGAGAAAAACATGCTAAATTTTAAGTATGCGTTTTAATTGCATATTGAAATAATTTGCCCTGACAGAAAATCTATAATCAGAGTGGACACTTCCTCGGTGGAATTTTCAATTTCTTTTCTTCCCCAAGCAATAAATTCCCTAAAATTTCTGTAGTGAGATCTTTGAGTAGACGGTTTAATAGGCTTTGACAGCAATTCAATAGCTATATCTGAAAGGCTTGTTGTTTGAAGTTATTTCTTGGTGCGTGACAAGAGATTAATTTAAAATTCATTTGAGAGGACAAAACTCAGTCCCACCTCAAGAGCTGAATTACTTTTCCTACTGTACTTCCTCCATAATTGCAGGCAGTCAATCAACATCTGAATCAATGTCAAAAACAAGGTCAGAAGAGTCACTGAAATATTTCAGGTGGTCCCCAATGGAAAATATTATAGAAAACATAAAACAGATATAAAAAAATGGAAATAGATAATGTGAAAAGTTCCACATATTCCAATGTCTTTATGAGGATACTCTGAAATGCTACTTAAGGTAACATTGAATGTTGAATAGTGTAGATTAGTGCATGTGACAAATGTATTTCTCAGAACTTTTTACATGACTTACAGATGCCTGTTGACTTCCAATTTATTCACATGACTTAAAGATATGACAACTGTGCATAAGTTATGTTCCACTGGAGTATGTTGACTCATTCATTGGAACAATACTGTCCCATTGTTATTTATGGTTAGAAAGATTTCTGCCCCAGGATGTAGGCAAGAGTGCTATCTTCAAGGCTAGTCTGTTCCACTGTTTTTTTTTTTGTTGTGGTCTCCACTTCCTCCATTCCCATATCTCTGCTGCACAATGCAATCTCAAACATCATGTTATCAGGTTATAGATATACTGTCACGTGACACACAGACCAACAGTGGCACACAATATTCAGTTAACCCTGCAGAAAAGCGACATGTTACCATGTCATGGAAGCTGAAAGTCTTGGCCTTCACAAGTACATATGCACGTAAGTAAAAATACTTCAAAGAGAATAGAAAATCACAGAGAAAAATATTTTGATCATTCAGTCTCAATTACATTGTTGTTAGTGTTGTGCACCTCTTTGCAGTTGGGGCACTGCCCTGCAAGTGTTTCTGAAACACAAAGAGAGAACAAATGAAGTCTTTTTGCCCTAGGTATTGCTGTTCCATTTAAGGATGCTCATTCAAGTCAAGAATCTGATTTTCACAGTAGGTCTATGCACCTGCCTTTCTTGTCAGGAACACAGACCACAGTATTAATTGTCCAGATTAGGAGACTATGAAGTCTCTGTGTAAAGGATTCAAATTATATGGTATTTTGCTGAACTGTGACTAGTGAACTTGAAAATTGGAAGTAAGAGATCACCTATAAAAATAGGTAAAGTAACATTTTGTTTTCAGAGTTTAACTTGAATAAATTACATTTTTTTCCAAATATGTCTTGAAAGGTTAGTCTCTTTTGTAAGCTCTGCTTTTTTTTTTTTTGGGGGGGGTGGTAAGATCAGAAGGTACAGATGTACCTCAACATTAGGAAAAAAAATAAAACACTCCAAGTTCCAATAATCTAAGCTTCTACAAAATGTCTCAGGCTTATATTCAAGTTGAAGGGGGGGAAAAAAGGGAAATTAAATATGTTTTGTATGTTTCTCCAGTTTTCTCAAAATAAAGCTGTACATTTTGATACACTAAACTGCATAGTTCTCTGAAGTTCTAAAGTGTCATACTCTTCTCTGAAACCTTTGTTTACCTCCCTTGGAGGAATTGCCACAGAAGAAGAACCCCCTTAAAAATCTCCATAGACACCTCTGACAATCCATAAAAAATGCACTTGTCAATCTCAGAATGATGATTTTAGAAAAACCAGTGGCAGAAATGCAGTTCAGAATGGACAGTGATGAAGAGGAAGAAGAAATATTTCTTTGCCCTCTTAGCTACTGGTGATTTGAATGAGCAGCAGATTCTAATGCTCAAGTTGCTAGAACAATTAATAAAATCAGAATGCAATCCAATGCCCAAAGAATTTTTCACATATAAACATAGAAAACTTTTATAGTTTGGAATACTTTTTGCATTTAACCTAACTGATTCTTTTCCTCATTAAGCAATAGACTTTTTTATCTCACAGACAGAACATGAAAATTGTAATTACAAATTGCTAGTAACTCCATCTGCCATTGAATATTGTTGAATGATTTTGAGTAAATATTTTTTGTCTAGTTCCCTGATCGCCTGAGTCACCAGAGAGAACCACCACTGTCTTGGACAGGCATTGAATCAGGCCATTACTTTTTTTATTATTTGGTTTTTCTGCATCTGATGGTGACGTATATTCAGTATTGTAAAATGTTTCAAAATCTATAGATTACAACACAACAAAGGTGGAATATTACTAAGTAACCTACATGACAAGACATAAAATGTTTTATTTTCTGGCACAAACTATAATTATCACCAACAATCAGAAATTACTTGTGTGACCCTGAATTACTGTCACGATCCGCTAACACAAGCGGGGGTCGTGATGGTTCGTTTAACGATCTCAAAATGCAATAGGCACAAGAGGGATTTCAGCTTTAATCAAATAATGCACCTTTATTGAGTGTCAACAACACAATTGTGCGATAGAGGGGAGAGAGAAAGAGAGATAAAGAAACAAAGTAGAGGAAGAGAGAGAGAGAGAGGTGTGCATAGCTACCAAAAGATGAGACGAAACCCTCATGGTCTTCTTGCCAAGAGGCTTGCCGCCGTCCGTGGGGAGATCTCATTAGGGTTAATTCAGAAAGGTCTCATAGTATTTTTGAAACCAGGGGGCAACTGGCCAAGAAGTGAGGAAATCTGTCACTATTGTTGGTGAGGCCCATTGATTGTGATCAGGAGGGAGTGTTCAGGACTGATCATTCTTTTTCACTTCAGTGCAGTCCTCTCTGCCTAGGCACAACCTGTTCCAGTGGGCGCACCTTGCAGGCAACCCTTGACAAACATCCCACCTTAGCCAGGCCAGGATTTTTTAGTGCAAAAGTCCTCTTTTAGGGTTTCGGTCTCTGTCAATGATCATGAGGCAGATAAGGAATTTTCAGGCCATCTCTTACAATTACAAAACAAACGGTATTCAATCTCCTTATTTTTTCAGTTGTAATAGGTTTGAAAAGTCATGTGTAAGAGAATTATAAAGCATTTGAGCAATTAAAAGCTTATCTTCACTTGTGCTTGGACTCAAAAAACATTAGTTAATTCAATTCTTCTTATATAATTTATTTCCAGTGTGCTGTCTTGAAATGTTCCCTGGGATGCTCATACATAGGTTGTAAAACAATTTTCATATTGCTGAAATGCAGCCGCTTCTTTGTTGGAAGATGTAACTGCTTGATAGTAACAAATGGTCACGGTCTTTCAGTAATTTTACCCCTTGAATCTACAATGCAAAAATCTACAGGATGAGAAAACAGAATCAGGATATTGCTTATGAGTATTTGATGTTTACCTATGCATAGTTAATCTTAGACATCTTATCAACCAAAAGTTACGTCATCCACGGTAAATGACTTGTTTGTGAAAGGTAAGCCAGGAAATTTGGGCTCCAATCCCTAAGATTTCTAGTTCCTTACTTAACTCTTGGCCTTTTCCTCCTTCCTATTTGATTACAGCTTGGTCCTGAATTCTTCCCTACTGTTAGGAGTGACTTATTTCTGTTAAAAGTCAATGTAGTGAATGAAGAGAGCACCTTCTATTCTTTTTCCCACTAAGAAATTATTCATTTGTAATGTATGTCTACAAAGTTTGTTCAGTCTCTTTTGACTGCATTTGGCTCTGAATTTACTATCATAAGAAGACAGCAAGGATAACTGAAGAACAGAAGCTGGGGACTGTACTTCCCTGAACTCTTAAGCAATAGTCAAGCTTTTTACATTTTGTCTTTTTTCAGCTATTATGCTCGTAAAGAACTGACTCTCTAAATACTGAGCTACAAGGACTCTAATTTTCTTACCTACCAAACATTGTTCTTTCAGATCCATGAACACATTAGCTCTATGGACTGACTCAGAGTACATGGACCATGGACAGCAAAAAAGCACCATACTAAAAGCTCAGTCCCTTTCTTGTAGGCATGAGGTAATGAAACATTAGGGCTATAATAGGTTTATTAAATTCATACTGAAATGGCTCAGATGTGTCATCTTAAGTGTCTTGGTATTGTTATATGCTTGAAGTATTAAGATTTTATTTTTAAGATTTGATTATTATGGCTGAAACCTTAAAAGAAAATTAGAACTTTATTAAAATAATAAATATACATAGGGAGATTTTGTTGAAGAAAACTTCCTTTTATGTAAGGGTGATCTGAAACCATTTTAATATACCTCAACATGTTAGATCTTAGAGAAAGGGCTAACTGATCTGGATTTGGTGGTAAATCTGCATCATGGAGAGAGATTTTGTGAAAAGCAGTAGTCTTAGATATCTCTATTTTTTGTATTTTCTTTTTTTCCCTTCAACTTAAAATGTTTGCAGTATGGTTCATTTTAATGAGATTCCCTGTTAGCTTTTGAGCTTCTGTGTCCTTTCACATGGTTGCTGTCTTTTAATTTAAGACACAGACTGCAGATTTCTGGACTGCTGAATCTTTGTGGATCAAGAGACATCATAGCCATAAGTACACATTTGTGTGGATGTGTCTGGATTTATATCTGGTAAAGGTAACATTGTTCTCCATCAGTACTCCTGTACAGAGACACAATTCACAAGGCAATAAAGGTGGGAGAAATTTTCAGTCGACTTTTAAAAACTGTTGAAGAATGAGAAGTTCAACCCTGAATAAATGAGTTTTTTGCAATGATGAAGGTTCTTCAATGTCCTGTTGTCTGCCATTGTCTCTGTTGTTCTTCATATCTATCCTAAAATTTTGTCTCAGAATCCATCCCCACACTGCACGGCCTGTGCTGTGAATTCACATCTTTTTAATTTCAGTTCTGTAAGTATCCCTCCTTTCAGTTCCTTCACTCAGTCTACCAAGGTGATTCAGGTGCCTCAGGAATTTTTATGCTTTGTCCTCCACCCACAGTCATCCAGTTTTTCTAGATTTCACAGTAAGCATTTACTATCATGTTTGTTGCCACACTCATTGTTCAACAGCCAGCCTTTAATTTCTCCAGTCCCTGCAGCAGAGGTGGTGCTTATCCTGCTTCTTTCTCCCATGAAATATGCAGCAGAAAGCTGTGACTATGAAATCAAAGAAGATGTTCTGAAAGTGGTGAAAGCACAGACAATGCAGAGGATAGAGAGTAAATAATCTGTTTTTCTACTGTTTGCTCTTAGAATGTAGGGTCTTTGTGGGTCAGCTCAAGTGGGATGGCCAAATGAGAGAAAGTAAAAACTTATAAATAAAAGTAGATGGACTGAAAATGTCATACAATGCAATCACATTTTAATTCTATTTTCTTGCAAATATATGTGTAGCATTATTGAATCAGAGTGGGAAAAATGAAATTATGAAGATTCTTCTTCCACAGCTACTGAAATGAGCGTGTAGTCTGACATGCATATCATGTTATTAAAAGATATAATGTATAAAACTAGAAGATAGATACAATACACTGGAATCCTGGGCAGAATTCTACTATAAGTAATGTGAAGCTACAGAGTCTTCTAACAATATTTATGCAATTAGGAAAATTATTTCTCTAAATTACTTTAAATTTAACACAAAAGTTGACGGGTGTAATCACTAGTTGAGAAATGTGCTGATGCTACCTATGCCTGAGTGCACAAGTTAACACTGTCACCATGAACCCAGCCTAGACGGAGTGCCCACAAAGTTATTTCTCCCTCTAAAATAAATTACTCCTGCAGGTAGGAATAGCCTGAGGAAGGCAAAACTATATCTGTAATGCACTGCGTTTCTAATATTCACTTCGTGTTCTATCAAATCTGTATGGAACATCCTATTACCGTCTTGTGAGCATGAGCTACTAATAATTCACTGTTATTTTCCCAGACATTTGGATCAATGCTAAATATGAACCTTTTTAATATACTGGTGTTAAAACTCCTTTTAAATTACTAAGATTTCTAGACTTCAGATATCTACAAATTTCACAATTAGTTTCAAGATTTATTTTTTGGTTGTTTGGATTTTTTGGTTTTGTTTTGGCCTGGTGTTTTTGTTGGTTTTTTTTAACAGGAAAATGCTTTTTATGCTTATATGTTCTCATAATCTTTTTCAAACACTCTGGAAACTAACAGTTCTTTGGCTAAAGAATTAAAATAAATTTAATTTGTTCTCTGTCTGCAGTGCTCTACTAGAATATTTCTCTTTTTCACTTTTTTTTTCTTTTTTTTTTATGACAGGTTCAAGCACTGAAACAGTGTATAGGAAGTAATGGGCCATAGCTCAAATCTGGGATGAAAAGTAACAAATCAGAATTGAATATTGCTTGAAGTCAGTTTCTGTTGTGCTCATTTTTCCTGGATGTGTAAGGAAAGCTGATAGGTAGAATTGCTTTCCTCACAGATCACTGGTTGAACCTTGATGAGGTGGACATGTGATTGGCTCACCACATTATATTTGCCCTAACACAGAAGGTACACAGTAGCTTTAGGGCCCTAGGTAAACAGCATTTCATATAGCATTCTTCATTTAAGCAGATTACCAAGGATAGGTGAGTGACTTGGCAAAGCAGCATCAAAAAATGACATTTTATGCCAGATAACAGGGCCATAGCAACTGCTCACTGATACATGTTAGTGTAACACTTTATTACATATTTTGTGGAAGGTGTCATCTTCCCATTCATTTTTAGTAAAGAAATGTCAGCAGGCCCTCCATTTTATGCAGTCTCAGTATCATTAGCAATAGTTGCATAAAGCTGGAAAGCAAATGACTTTCTTTCCCCTTGTGGCAATCCTTTGAGAACAGAACAAAATATGACAACCTGTACACCACCTGCTTTACGTTTCAGAGAAATCAGGAAGGCTGTCAGATAGGTCCCTCCCTTTGCAGTAGATGCATGTAGGAATATTATGTTTGTATGTGAAAAAATAATATATGAGTAGATTTCAGAGACTACTTATTAACTTTTTTAAATTATTAGATATTTGGATAGAAGAAATGATAGAAATACAATTATTAAGAAATTCAGCATTCAAACAGTAACTTCTTTTCTTTCTATTCAAATTATTTGTGCATTTTTTTATGGGTAAGCATTTTCATTTCAGAATTGCCAAGAAGCCAAACACCCCATGAAACAGGTATTAAGAGCTATTTGAAGCACTTAAACAACTGTGTGCTGATTTTGGGTAGTATAAATGAAGCTCTAGCTTGCGGAATGCTAATTTATTAATGGAAAACAGAAACCAAGAGTGTTAAAACTGTTAAAAGTAATTATGAATTATAATCTCACAGTAAAAGCTTGAGTCATGTAGATCTGTTGCACTCACTTAGCTTTAATCCCCCTGGTGTCAACGAGACTACTCAAATGCTTAATGTGAAGCATGAACAGGGCAATAAATCAATTTGTTTATATTAACACACCAAAAACCCAGGTATTTCACCAAAACCACCCAAATATAAAGCAAGCGTAAGACTGCCAATACTGTATTTACATCTCATATGAAAGTATTTTTTCCATATTTAGGAATGAAAGGTACTCGATCCAAAACCACAAAATGTAGCCATTTCTATTGAATTTACATAGCTTCTTTAGTATTCTTTGGCTGTATCACACCTGCATAATGCTTATGTGCCTTTAAATTCCAAATATGCTACAGACCTGGTCCAGAACTAAGCAAATAAAGGAATTTGTTCTGTGGTGCCACGTTAAATTGCAACATCAGGCTCCTGGCTCTTGGTTTCCCGCATAGGTGTTCTCATTACAGTCGAATGAAGCATTTTAGGACCAGCATTTATTTGCAAGTTATTCCTCACTAAAGAACAAAAGAAAAAAAGACAAAAATATAATCCTTTAACTGATGTTCCTTCATTTGGTTGCCTTCCTGCTTTCTGTGTCATCACTACTAAATGTTGTATCCTTGCTTGATTTGTATTAGACATTTGTATTTCAGAATGTTCCTTTCAAACACCAGACTTGATGGGCTGCTATGAAGTATTTATGTAGCAGGAAAAGTGTTATGCCAGGAATACATGATGGTGATAGGGGAAGAGGAACAAAAATAATCAAGGTAAATTTTCCACTAGAGAAGAGTTTCTATTGTGAAACTGAACTAATTTAGCAGAGCAAAATGTAGAAAATATAATTGAAGTAAAGGATAGATATATGGCATATGTATTTTATCAGTTATTTAATAACATTATTATATGGGAGTGAGGTTAATTTTGTATCACTTGGAGTCTGGATATCAAATTTACATAAGTTCTTTATATGTTCTGTAGCTTACAAAAAAACTTGCTTTGCTCCTATAATGACTAGTTTGAAATTCCATAGTGACAGGTCAGTCATAATGGTGGTTTCTACTGGCCTTAAAGATGTAAGAAATATACAAAGTCTTCTTGAAAAATAAAAAGTCCCTGTCAAAATTTTGAATCTCTTTCATTGTCAGGTACTAAAGGCCTTCAATCTATGAAGCACAAAGTGACTATCTTAGAGAATATAAAATATTATTATTTATTGCAACAAGCAAAAGTAAAAATGAAGGATTACATTTATACCTAAATACAAATTTTATTATTATTATTATTATTATCCATTCTAATTGCTGATCTGTTATACCTTCTAATTGCTTATCTGTTATACATTCTAATTGCTGATCTAATTGCAATGCTGTTACAACAACATTGGTACACTTCTTGTTTTCTTTGAAATATCATTCAAAAGAAATAAAAACATGTAGTCCTTTCTGTGTATTCTTCTGTCCATTCATTTTAGGAGCCCAAAAAATGATCCTAAATATTATTGCCTTATAAATCTTTATTAGGTGTGTGGTAAAAAATTTATTTATTTCTTGTGTGCAGCCTCTTTGAAACTGCAGATTCTTTTCACCTTTATTAGTACAAAAGAAAGTCACATTACTTTGCCTTACATGGACATCCACTGAGAATCCAGAAGTATGGGAATAAAGACTCATGTAGTTTCACCCCTGTGTTATCAGCATCTAGTTAAATAAAAGGAAATTTAAAAAAAAAATGTAAGGACAGCATAGATCTTTGGGATAGGCTTGATCTAGATACACGTGGAAACCCATTTGGTATTTCAGATGGCTACCTATCTTACCTTCCAGTAGGAATATTTAATATAAAACAGCACTGAAAATATAATTTGATTTACAATTACTTCTCTATACCATCTATTTCAGCAATACAAGACAAGCAAAAAGTGGCAACTATTAACAGTACAAGATACTTTGGAAGTGTCACACATGCACACTAAGAATAATTAATCAGCAGCATTCACTTATTTGTATCAAGAGCAGAATCACATCTTTGACTGAAATTTGCAAAAAAATAGATTAGAAATGAGGAAAAGCAGGACTTCTCAGATTAGGAGGTCATTATTTTCTTTTCATGTCATTTATGTGAAATGCTGATGGTGTGATATGGATCAGACCATGATTCACTATGAATTCAAATGTGAGGGGTTTTTGCAATCCATGCACCTTCTAGCTTTGCAGAAAATTTATTCCATCCTGATGAGATTTAGCATTTTGATTATCTGACTTTCATATATGCAAGCATTCTGTTCACACATATTATTTTATAGCTCGAAAAAAAAATGCTAAAATTTCCCTTATTTTTCAAACTTGTAAAAAAATATTCAGGACACATATTCATTCAAAGTTTATCTCAGGTGTATCTACAAGACCACTTTTCATACCAACTATTCATACCACTATTCATACCAACTTTTTTTACATCCAGGCCATTAAGTTTTCTGAATTGCTCATGAGTCCTGAATCTACTTAAACCATGTAGTTTTAAAACATGCTCTTATTATGTACTTTATTCTTGAAAGGGTATTCTAAACAAACTCATAAACTGCAGAGAGTAAACCTCTCAAAAACTGCTCAGCTCTTAGCTCTTCCATTAGTGTTACTGTCAAGTATATAAAATGAAAACCACAGAAATCCTTTCTGTTGCTATATCAGGTGTCAGATATTGTCCTGCTAGTTAATCTCTGAAAGTAGGAGGGAAGCTTAATAAAACTATAGCTAGAATCCTTTGACATGAATCCTGCTCTTACCTGTGGATTATAATGTAATCCCATTATGACCTTTCAATATCCTTTATCTAACATGAAAAGTGATGTCTTAAAAGCTTCTTATTTTTGAACAATAGCATGCATGGGTTTGTTTTGTTGTTAAAGAATGCAATTTATCTCTAAATATGTTGAAACAGAGAATTTTTTAAGTCCAGGTCTTTTATTAAAACTATTTACAGTTTTCAGTTTGGAAAACATTCAGATTGACATTTTAAAATAAGTATGGCCATATCTGCCTGAAGGATCTCTCAGGTTTTGACAGCATATCACTAATTGTTTGGTTGTGTTGGGCTGAATAAAAGGTTAGTCAACAGCCTGACTGGTTCAGGGTGCAGAGGCATCTCCTCTTGAGTACTGCTCACATATGTCCATCATCCCTTTACCTTTTTCTGTCAGGATGTTTCTCCTGCTTTCTCTTGAGAACCCTTTCCTTTCCTGTCTTTTTGCACGCGTAGAGACACTGTGATATTCTGCTTTTTTTTTTTTTTTTTTTCCTGTGGAAAGAACCTTTGCAAATCCTTGGGGTTATATATAGGCATAATAAATAATAATAGAGCATTATTTTTATTTAGTTCCAGCACCTTCTAGCACTACACTTCTTTTGTGCCAGTCTCAAGTAGGGAAATGCAGGAAACAGCTCTGCAATCAATATTGGTCTTTACAATCTGTCTTGAGTGTCATCGGGCAGGGTAAAGGATTATACAAAAGGATAATGCAAGAGAAACATGAAAACGATTGTTTTCCTACGAAATTAACATCATTCTGGCCTTTACTTCATCCTGCCATATTTTTGGTTATGCTATAGAAAACTCAATTATTATATTAACCAAAAAGTACACCTTTCAATTCACTGTTACATTCAGTATTTATTTTATATTTCTCAACTCTTTCACCATTGTACTTCATGATATATGAAGAAAATAAAAATTTTTGTTTCCAAATTAAAGGTGCTTAGAATAGTGAATAAGAATAAGAAAGTTATCTGTACAACAGAAATGAACTTCTGATAATTGCATTTACTATTGTCGGCCATTGCCACAGCTAAGAGCCAAGTATCACCTCATCAGAGCCTGATATCACCCAACCCAAATAAAATTGGAAGATACTGTCAATTCATTCAAAGTTTTTCAGTCACTACTGTTTTTTAAATGGACTGAAAGCACTATTTTTTTCTTTTTATATTAGGAACAAATTACCGTAAAGAACAAAAATGAGTTTTCTGTGAAGAGATTTCTCTGACCCACAGAACGTTCAAGGAAAACTTAGACGACACAAAGTGATTCATATTTTTTTCACAATGCAACTGATGTTCTTCAAAAGATAAGAGAGGCTGTGTCAAAATTTCCATCAAGATTTAAAAATATTTACAAAAGAGATAGCAATAACAAGCCTCTAAAGAAAATATTAAACAGCACATGACTTTTCCTGGTAAAACTCTCTCATGGCAAGGCCATTGTGCAAAATATATTGTGGTAAGCTGTTTTTATTTTCTGTGTGTAATATATTTATAATATTTGAATACACTCAAAAAATAAAATTAAGGAAGATGGAATTTATGGTAAAAGCTAAATGAAACATATCTTATGCTTGAAGACCAAAGACAGGTTACATAGGAAATACAACATTATGAAAGGCAGTTTAGTTTCAAGCAGTCTGAGAGAAATCCTAATTCTTTCCAAATAATCCAGTACAACTATACCTCTACCCTGAAATATGTAATTCCTCCAGGATACCTGGTGTATGCCAAAAAGTTGAGTTTCTGAACATACAGTTACTTTTCTGAGTTATTGCCTCTGAATTCTGACCCTCAACTTGGTTTCAGACCCCTAATTACACATGTAAATTATTCTGTCCAGATTTGAACAGAGGCTAGAAAATTATCTAGGGATTTTTAAATCATAGGATATGAAATGGAATAAGTGTGCAAATAAGACCCACTTCATAGGCCTAGTACCAATTTCAATGATGATTCATTTTCTGCACAATCTTAATTTGTTTTATGCTGCCTGTCAGCCTACAGCAAGATCATGACAGTCAATGTAGAAATATCACAGTTTAGTCAAGCAAAACAATTATCCTTTGCTTTTTCAAACTTGTGAAGTTAGAATAATAAGCTTGGGGGGAATTGATAATGAGCTTTGTAAAGGATTTATTTTTGTTGTCCTTTATTGGGTTTTTGTGTGTTCTTTGGAAAGGGCTTTGCTTCTTTTTTACTATAGCTTGAACACTGAAACATAAATATACACCCTCCCTCTACCCAGAGAGGGCTGTCAAGGAAAAGGAGACAATAAAATGAGAATAAAGGAAGAGAATTGTGGAGTCTTTGTAATTCCCTGCCCCTCATCTCAGGAAGAGAGGAAAGAAAAGAAATGGGAAAATTTGATGACAGCCATTTTGACTCCTGCCACAAAGATCTGCATGGCTCCAGCTGTTGACCTTTACAGGAGCTGGAACTAATGAGTGCACCACCTTAGCTAATACTCTTATGCTTTCCTATCCTGACTGAAATGGTCTCAACTAAACTTTCAGAAAGCACTTCACACATGTTCTGCTCCCTGAGATGAAGGAAAGGAGAGGAAAAAAAACACCAGACTGGAGAGAAAGAAATTCACCAGGCTGGAAGCATTCCAGGTCCGAACATGACTTTGGGAGGTGGAACTAGTGGGACACTTAATGCAGATTATTCTACTCACTGTCTTTTCACTGTTAGAGACATAAAACTAAAGAAAGCACTGACTTTGTTTCTGTTGTAACCTATCAGGGAGCAATTTGGTCAGCAGTTGCAGTTATGGGTTCAGCTGCTGAGCAAGGCTCAGAGCATTTACAAGCATAATGACAGCCCCATCAGCCACTGCCCTTCTTTCTGGGAGAGCATGAAGCTGTTTCAAGGCTTCACTTTCTGCGAGCCCTCAAAATACAGAAAGTGCACAAGTTGTCCTCTTCATCTTGAGGAGGGCTGCCATATGTAAGAATAAATCTTGGTTTAATTAACCAGCAAAATTCAAGTTGCATGGTTCAGTGCACGAGCTGGGTGAAAACAGCAATATTTGCAGGTAGGTGTTGCAAAAGAAGCCATTACCAAAGCTCTTTCCGTTAAAAAAGTCAAAGTAAAACAGCAAAACAAACAAACAAAAACAGACAAAATGAGAAAATATTTAAAGATTTATAGTTTTATAGTTTGCAGATATAAAAATGACATCTTTGGCTCATGTCATTAGTTCCAGTGCCAAGACAGAGGTGTCAAATATTAATGAGGTGAAGTAAACTTTCTTGTTTCAAGTGCTTGTCTTTTTCTTGTAGTGTTGTAGTAGTATAGCAGCTTCTCATGGTAACTGTAACCTTCCACTTATTTTTCTAATTTTACAATAAGAACAGAATAAAATAAACTCTTGATGAGAATATTTATGGAATCATTATCATTGTGGTGTAACAGGTTACTTCATGTGAAAAGGAGAAAATATCTTAGATGGAGTCTGTTGGGGATTACTCCTGCTTATATCTGCAAAACAGTAGAAAATGTACATCTAATATCAGGTAATTACCTTTGAGTGGATGACTGAACTAATCCCACTGTCTTCTGAGTTTCCAATTAAAAAAAATAGGCTTACCATGTCCTCAAGATATTATTTCAGAAAATATGGCTCATTGGAGGATCTATAAAATATGACCTATTAAAGATACTGAAACAGTTGGGTTCCTATACTCTAGAGAAACCTGAAAGGACATTTATTAACAACCTTCAAATATGTAAAAGTTTCTGCAAAGAGGAAAGTAGTAAACTGCTTCCCTGTGTTTTTTTAGGATAGTGCAAAGATTAACTAGATAAACTGCAACAGGGGAGATTTAGCTTTGATATTAGAAACAACAGCTTAATGATATTCAAATACCAAAATATATCACAAAAGAAAGTAGTAGAATTATCATCATTGAACATTTTTTAAGAACAGGTCTCTCATAAATCAGAAAATGTTTGATTACATTTGACAGTTGATCAACAATTCATTGTGCAGTAGACAATTTTTTGAGACAGAGATCAATTAAATGTTCTTTAGAAACATCTTCCAGTCTTATTTTCTATTAGCCAACATTAATTATAAATCTAAAGCTATCTGTGGTGCTAGATACATAATGTAGAAGTCTGCAGGTTCCTTCGTTTTCTGCATTTTTCACTTGTAATTTCTTATAAAACTAAGGAACTTCAGTTTGGATCAATCACAAGTACTACAGTGGAATCCAAGAATATTCCTACCTTAATCTGAGGAAATCTAAGTTATTTGCACTGATTCTCCCAGTGCTCTCCATTGTGAGATCCAGGATATGTTTAGAGAGTGAATTTAGAGCTATGTCAGGATGTCTTGATGCACTTATGAATAGGTCAGTGACAGAGTCAATAGTCAGTGACTGGATGCATGTCTAGAGCTTTCGGTCCCCCACATAGAGATTTAGAATTAGGGAGATTACATCTGATAACCTCTTGTTTCAAAATATTTCAGGATGCAAGCAGAGGCTGTATTTGAACCTGAAAATCTCAAATTATTGCAGTTCTAATCTGTCATGCAAAACAGGACTAAGTAAACAGACTAAAAAATATTCCAAAAAATTTTAAAACTGGGATCCAAATTACTTTCATCTTTAAAATGGGGAGGTAATTATATGTAGAGATAAGTATTAAAAATTAATATAGTACACTGCAAAAAATAAACAAACAAAAAAAAACCAACCACTATTCAGTAAGAATTCTGCAACATTTTACTTCTTTGCTGCATTCTCTACCCTGTTTTATCCTAGCTGCTATCTGTTGAGACTGTTCTCCAGGCAGAATACGTTCTAAGCTGTTAAACAACATTTTTTACCTGCATATCAATACATGTAAAAACAATTTATGTTATGGATAGCAATTATATACTTCTGAATTTTCTAAGGAAACTGGATCAAATTTTTTTTGTGATCTGATAATGTTCACTGAGTATATAATTTTAATGTTTTGCCCATTTGACATCAAGTTGCTTCTGTAACAAGGCCTTGACTTTTTGGAAAAACTGTACAAGTCAATACACTCAGTAGCCCAATTTTCTTTTCTTTTTTGTATTAAACACAATTGGTTGGTTGACATTTGTAAAGTCCAAACTGATCAAAAAGTAATAAATTCTGAAACATATCCTCATATAATCAATGTATCTGTTAGATTCCAGTATCTGTGTAAAAACAGACAAATATTTCTCTGCTCAAGATATACTAGACTTCGGTGACCTTAGCACATTTTGTGATTTGAAGTCTTCTCTCATCTCTTCTTCACAAATTTGTCCAAATATGAAATAAAAATGAAAATCCATCTGAATTGCACAAAAACTTCCTGAAAACAATTTCCCAAAAACAGCCTCACATCAAATATCCATGCAGAAAATCAGAAGG
>VZRZ01004477.1:0-16065 GCA_013398175.1 Climacteris rufus
GTGGGCAATGGTGCAGTGGAAGAGCAGGTGTGAGGCGGATGAGGGGTCACAGGGGACTTCCAATGCCAAAAGTTGTCTGTTTGGTTTGAACAACCAACAAGGAGCTAAACTCTAAAGAAGCCACTGTCCTTCCCCTTCTGCTGTCAAGGGAGGGACAATAAATCAAAAATGATGAGTTGAAAATAACAATTTACTAAAAAATAAAATCACAAAGCAATGGAATGAGACACACATGATAGAAATTTGTACAAATAAAAAGGTAATGTTTTGACCAGCAAAAAATAAGGTGTTAAGTAGCCCTCTTGTAACAAAGGTAAAATAGCTGCTGCTTCCCTTAGCAGCCCATGTGGCCCACAAGGACAAAGACAAGATGGTGGAGAGGTTCTCCTGGCTCAACTCTTCCCTCCGGAACAAAAAAACCTGGGATGTCAGGGGCTTATGGAGCAATTCTGATAGTGGATGGAAGTTGCTGACATTGCCTAGGGAAGCTCCAGCACTGCGGTATCAGTTTCCCTGCTCCCTCTCTGTGACAAGTGGCGGTGTTTGTATAGTTCAGTCCTGCCACTTCACTGCCTCTTCCTGCCACCTTGCTGGACTCTTTTTGGATCGGCTGCCTCCACCTCGGCTTGGTTGGACTCAATTGTATTGGTTCACCTGGTTTTGGTCTCTTTTGCACTGAGGGGGAAGAAGGAACACCTGGTGGGTGAAGCCAGGCTCCAAAAACTGTGCCCCTGGCCTCACAGGAAAACCCTTCTGTCCTTGCTCCTCTTGTCTGGGAGTAATTCTTGGACATCATGAATTTCAGAGATGAAATAAAAATTTTCCCTCCTAAGAGGGAATGAACCTGGCTTTTCTCTGGGAACAGTTCTTGGATGTACTGAATTTTGGAGGTGGAATCCAAATTTTGGCTATGGGCTCCTGAATGATGACAGTTCTTTTGCATAGGAAGGTTTCCGTGATGAGTGGAAGCTTCAGACAAGCCCTGCCTTATCCTAAGATTTTGGTAACAGTTTAAATTTAAGGAATCGCTCTGGACTGCAAGTTCTAATGATGGTGAATCAGATCTATTTAGAAAAAGAAATTATTTTCTAAACAGACAAGAGACAACAGATAAAGAATCCTAATCAGAATTATTTACTACACAGTAGAAAACTAAAGAACTACTAATAGATTATAGTATAATATAAAACAGTGCACTGTATCAAGGTACCTATATTAAAGCTAGCAAAAGAAATAGTATTGATTAGGAGTCAAATGTAACTTACTACTGAAATGACGATAATGTACACAGATTCCTTCACTTAACCCCTGGGGAGTAACCGCAAAGTAGGCATCCCTTCTCCCAAGAGAAACTCCACACATCTCCAGGGAAATGTATCGATTTCTGCCTTGTTAAAGTTCTGTATGGCTTTTATAGTTTGTAAAATGAGGTGTCTGTCTGTTGCTGCTCATTGTTATCAGGGATGTAATAATGAGATGTTCACACATTGATGGAGGTGAGGAAAACGGCTGTAGTGCCGCAGCTTTAATTGCCTTTTATACGGTCATAAAGAACAGGAAACAGGAAACAAGACTGAGATAAGGTGCACCAATAAAGAACTAATAAACAGAGCCAATAATAAGCAGAGGTTCTGGGTCAGAACTCAGGATCCCAGAATACATTTCTTCAGCTTCCTCTGAGGGCTGGAGGTAGCTTGCAGCCTCACGAGAATCACTTTCCAGCTCTCGGAGTCTGTCATGTGATCTCACATCTGTCAGTCAAAAATCTGACTTATGTTGCCAGGTCTCACTTCAACAGTAAGATGTTTATTGGCAGGTGGGAGATGCCAGACCAGTGTTAGCCTCATGCTGCCAGAATAGCTCACTACAAGACAGTTTGTCCTGACAAACAACAGATAAGCCCATGTGGGAGGGTGAGATGCCCTGCTATGGAAGGAAATCACGTAGGCCCAGAATTTCAGGTGTAGATGAGAAGCGGCCTAGGGGATGCCAAGGCTAGCCAGACCCATCTGTCCTGGCAGCTTTCATCTGGGAGCAATCCTGGGATGTATTGAATTTTGGAGGTGGAATCTAAATTTCAGTCATGGGTTCCTGGATGAGAATGACAGTTCTTTCCCACAGGAATTAAAGCATGTAACCCCAGTGTTTCAGGTGCAGATGAGAGGAAGCCCAGTGGAGATTAATGCCCCAGTCTATCTTGGCCGCTTTCGTCTGGGAGCAGTCCTTGGATGTACTTTTCACTTGCTTTGCCTTGTAAACCCAACCCTTTACTTGGCTTGTCCTCCTACCCCTTACTTGCCTTGCATTGCCTTGCATACCCATATCCCGCTGGACCTGTCTACTACTTTCTTTCCTGGCCTTCTCTTGCAAGGCCTATCCCTTCTTTGATTTGCCTTCCCATGCCTACCCCAACTTTGCATTTCTCTATGGACCCGTCTGTGTTCTTTCCTTATCCTTCCTGCATTCCATTGCCTTGCATTGCCTTGCTCACCTATTCCCTAGCTTGACAAGAAAAGAGTTCTTCCAGGTTTTACTTTTGTTCCTGTTTCACGTTGGTTGTTGTTTTGGGGAAAGAGGGAGTTCTGTAAACCTGGAAGATCCTTTACTGTGTTGTTTCTCCTTTCTTTTTTTTCACTTTTATCTTCTCACATTCATCTCTCCTTGTTGTTGAAAGGGGAGGTAGCTTGTTTCCCAGGCTTCACCCTAACAATTTTGTCTGAAACATTTGTGTAGTGGGTGCAGAACTCCCTGGTCACCATGCTGCTCTCTCTAGTCATATGGGTGTGGCATTTACCTTTGTGTATGTGTCCGTGCATGTGGAGCCATTTGCGCACCATGATGTACTTTTTCAGATCGGGGACAGAGCGAAACCAAGATGGCTTTGTGGATACACTTTGTGGTATCAGTTTATGGAAAAGTAACATCAATGGCAATGAAGATCATTTGGGATGTATATTCGTTGTGGTTTGCCTGTCCTGGTCTGGGATATTGCTTCTGGGGGTTTATGAATAATTGCACCCAGCTTGCTGGGGGAACAGGAGAGGATGGTTTTTCCCACCCTTTAACCTCCTTCTCCCCCTTCAGGTCTGACACGTTTTTGAGAATGTGGAATTCCCTCTGGATGTTGAAGACACCATAATTTGTTGTCTCTTGTGGAGCAAATGCAAGTTTTCACAGGTAAGGAGCAAGGTTCTTGAAAGCTCCTTTTCCTGGCACATTTATCTCAGCAAGATGTAACCCAAAACTTTTTGGTTTAAATTCAGACTACAAGAGTGACAAAATGTGATGGTATATAGAGCTGAGAAGGAAAGTGCGTGGCATTAGTGTGTTTGCATAGAAGCAGAGCCAGGAATATTGATATTATATAGAGACGTAGTGCTAGTATATGACCTTGTCATGAGTAAAACACTTGGGAAGAGGCTCCAAAACCTTGTGTTCGGGTTCACTTTAAGTAACTCAACATTTTAGAAGAGACCTACCAGGGCGCAGCAATGGCACAGGTATAAAGTCCCAGTTTTCCCCAGTTTGTTCCTAAACACTGATGCTAAGGGCAGGACACCCTGGGTCCAACCCTTGTCTCTCTGTCACTGAATTAAGAGTATCGGAACCATTTTCCAGGGCTTGGGAAGGGTGCAGGGTGAGGCAATGCTAGGACTAATCTGGAAGGGCACTGTGGTGAGGCAGGAGCACGCTATTTTAGATCCACAAGAACGCAGTGCAAGGGCTGAAGCAAAGATGAATCGGCTGCGCTCACTGCGTGAAAGATGAGTCACAAAATCATCAGAGTGCAAATTACTTCCATCAGGTTTTAATTTGTGTATTCAGACAAATTATTTCTCTGTGAATTCCACACTGGATGGCTTGTATCTTAGGGCCACAGCTGCAGGCCCTGACGGCAGATGCCATGGACATCCTCGCAGGAAGAAGGGGAGGCCATGTGTGGACTAAAATACAGAAGGTAACAACCTGCAGCAGACGGCAGGAGAGCAGATTGCTCCTTGGGCAGGAAGCGTTCCTGATTGCGGTCTGTTCAAAAGGCAGAAAAGGGAAGAAGTGCCAGGTGAAACCTGGTCCTGTGCCTGCACCTCTGTCTGTGCTCAGGCACAGCCGCAGGGAGATGGGTCTGTGATTTCCTGGGAGTCAGCAAGGCTCCGACTGCCATCCCTCCTGGCAAACACCATCCCAGGGATCAGCTGCACCAGGAACAGTGCAATGATGGCAGCAACTGAGAAGGCACAGTAGTTCTTATTTGGGGGGCTAGAGCTAACAACTATTCTGAAAATAGGAAAAGCACAAGCAGACTATGCCAAGCTATAGTTGCAGGTAGGAACATCATTCCACTGGTGCTTTCTGGTGGCATCCCCCTGTAAACCCTGTTGCTGTTCCAGTGTCCCCTTTGTCCCCACCTCACTCCCACCTATCCCTTGGGACCTGTTTTCCTTCCTCTTTCCACCCTTTGTGCTCACCCAGACACCAGCACTACCCCCAAAACAGAACGGGCACTTTTAGCCACAGAGAAGTGTGGTGCGGACATTTTAATTTGGTCTCTGACAGAAGAGTCCTAGGCGCTCAGTGGTTGTGGTTAACATGGCCGAGCCCCAAACTGCTCCTCTGCACTATGGGATCAGGCTTTCTGAGACTTCCTGCATGCCTTTGGTCAGTCCTTGATTTCCTAGGCTTTTCTTTCAACTTCTTCAAAATGAAGCTGGCACCAGGAATCCTCTCCCTAATCCCCTGCATGTTTCTTTGCCGAGCACATCACAGCACAGCCAAGCCACGAGGCTCTTTGCGGAGCCCCAAGCTCCCTGTGCTTCTATGGCAATGGATCTCTTGGCAGCAAAGGAGCACAAGCCCATGCACAAGTGCCCATCAAGCTTCAGTAGCGCAGTGGAAAACTCTTTTCCATGGCATCATGCACAGTGTTACGTGCAGCCTATCCCCTCAACATCTGCCCCTAGCCAGCTCTGTGGGCAGGAGGAGACAGAGCTTCTCTCCCAGACTCCTTGTGCCCTCGGCACCCCAGGGCAGCAGCTGGGATTGTCCAGGAACTTTCCTGCTTGCGTCTTGCACAAACCTCCCTTCCAACCCAAACCATGGCCAGAGCATGTGGCATGGCTCCAATCCAAGGTCACGGCTGAGGAGCACTTTGGGGACAGCTCAGGACATGGATCAATACAAGAGGAAGCCGTGCTGGGATTCATTCCAGTCAGTTCTTCTGTGCTGGGCCTGAAGAAGCCGCACTCCAGCCAATGCCGGTCAGCATGGCAGAACACGACTTTTTTTTTGTTTATTATTGTTATTTCAGCTTAAAATGCAATTGGCAGATTGATTCTTTAAATCCTGCCATTATGCAGGGTCTGTATTTTGAGTAGAACTCGGTGCAAAGGGAGGTGAGACGCACCCTCACCTGACAGAAATGCTGCGTTACCGTAACAGCTGACAAAGGGCGCGAATAAAGGTCAGGTGTGGGGAGAGAAAGCCAGAAAATGATGAACGCCTGGCACGGACAGCACACGTGCACACGGGGCTGTGAGCTGAGATGGGTGGGTGTTTGAAATCCCCCCAGCAAGGCAGATGTGTCTGTCTCAATGTACTCTTTATCAGAGGAATTCTATTTTCCTGTGGGGGGACGCCAAGGTCATCAGCTGTTGCAGTCACCCTGAGCCCCTCGGACCCCGCGCGGGTGCGGCTGCTGACGTCATGGCCCGGGATGTGCCGCATGTGGCCCGGGCGTGACCGCCAGCACGGAGTGGTCCCGCGTGACTTGGCGGCCGCTCCTGATTGGCGGTTCCCGCTGGACAGACTCTCACATGATTGGGCGATGCCTCTGTCACGCTGGCTGCGTCACACCCGTCTCCCTCAGCCATTGGCTCCCTTTCAGGGTCTCCTCCCCTCGCTCCCCTATGTAAAACCCCCGCGCGCCCCAGCCCTGGGGTCTCTTCTGCTATTCCTATGGTTCGGAAATAAACCACCGACACTATCCGGACGTTAAGTGGAAGCTGACCCCTTCTAGCCTCTTTATTTTTGCTGCATAAAACCGCGCGGTGTGGACTCTGCAAACATCGGCGCGGGAGCTCCCAGCTGCCGTGGCTCTCCACGAGGAGAGACCGGAAGAAGCGGTCCAATGGACGTAGCTCCCGAGTCACGCGGCAGCTCTTGGCTTCCTTTAACCCACGCTTGGCCGCGGCAATCAGCCCTTTTACTGTATTCTCTAGTGTATTCTACTCATGGGAGGACATATTGGAGCTTCATTTTAATTTACGGGGAAAAAAAACCTTGCCACAGCAACCTGGAACACTAATTTTTCTCCACGTGTTAAGTTTTGGCCTAGGAATGGCAGAAGCCTTGGTTCTCTTTTCTTATCAAGACAAACATGCCCGACATGAATTTTATCCTCATCCCTTCCTTGGCAAGTGGCTGTTTTTCACTGCCACTTACAGAGAGAGTTGTGAGAAATTCCTGTTTCAATGCACAGATTTCAATGGAAGAGTCTATGCCACAGCAATGAAGTAATTGAATCCAAACAGAAACTGAGAGAACAAAAATAATGACAAAGTCGGGTGCCACAGCTGCAGCCAGTGGCACAAGAGGTGCCTTGGTCTAGTTTGGTTTCTAATGACTATTAGTTTTGAAATAAATGAATTGCAGAAGCTTTTAAAGTTTTTGTAGAGGGGAACAGACCTCCTTGTGACACCACTTCTTTCTAATTGCAGGTGGCACTAATTGAAGGGTACTTGTGTTGCCTGAAAAGGCTAGCCCAAAAACCAAGACTAGTCAGGAGTAAGGGAATAAAAGGTGGGTATTAATTCGAAAGGCCTTCAAAGGTACATTTAGGGCAGACAAAAGCCCCCCCAGGGGCATCACCCAAAATGGACAACGGGTCACGAGTTCTCCAGACCTTTATAGGTTTGGTCTGTTTGCATATCAGCATAAATTCACCAATTAATACTTTGCAGTTTCCCCCTAGCTCCCTTAGCTGCCACCCCCCACCCCCCCCCTTAGAAGCTTGGGCCTGGGCAGTCTAAATGTCCTTGAAGAGTGAGTCCAGAGAGACACTGTTGTGTCTATATAGAACAGCAACTAGCGAGCTATAAAGCATACACGCCAGGCAATACAGAATTTGAAAAATATAAGGGTTAAAACCTAAGGCAACACTTGAGGGAAGGAGAAGAGGATTTTTTAAGGACCCCAAGGGTGCCAGCACCTGGAATGGAAAACATGTACTGGACTCCAAGTGAAGAGGAATATTTGAGACTGCAAAATACAAACATGTTCATTCCCAACCCATGAAACTTGGCCACAGAGCCAAGAAAAAAGATTTTGCACATAGTTGATTTTGTAGGTATTTTGTAGCTATTGGTTTCAATTTGATAGATGTTAATCTAATTTTAAGTTGGATTAGCTTTAAGTTATATTGATTTAAATTTCAATTGTCTTCAGTTGTATTTAGTTGTATATATTTAAGTCGTATTAGTTTAAATTTAAGCGGTATTAAACAGTATTTACTTGCATTAACTTTAAGTTGTATGAATTTCAGTTTGGATTGCATTAAATTGTAATTGCCTGTGCAGTAGCCCTTGGGCCAGTCAGAACGTGGCAGGACGTGAAGAACGCTCTACACTGCGGCTCGGGAGAATGGTTCTTCCTGGAGCCTCTGGCAGAAGGGACTTGGAGAGACTCGAGGATGACTGCTTGGGTTCTGGAGTTGCAGATACAAGGGATCTGAGGCCAGCTATACCCCAACTGAGAAAGAGATTCTTGCAGGGTTCGAGCTGCCTCAGAAATGCTTGGCACCGAAGCACAGCTGCTTCTGGCACCCCGACTAGCAGTCCTGGGCTGGATGTTCAAGGGAAAAGTTCCTTCTATGCATCATGCCACTGATGCCACGTGGAGCAAGTGGATTGCTCTGATCACACAGCATGCCCATATAGGAAATCATAATTGCCCTGGGATACTGGAGATCATAACGAACTGGCCCGAAGGTGAGAGTTTTGGACTATCTTCTGAAGAAGAGGAAGATCAAGTGACGTGCGCCAAGGAAGCCCCACTGTATAACGAGCTACTGGAGAATGAAGGACAATACGCTCTTTTCACTGATGGTTTCTGCTGACTTGTAAGGGCAAAACAGAGATGGAAAGCTGCCATATGGAGCCCCACAAGGTGAGTGGCACAAGCTACTGAGGGACAATGTGGATCGAGTCAGGTTGTGGAGCTCAAAGCCATCCAGCTGGCTTTGGATATTGCCGAACGAGAGAAGTGGCTAAGACTCTACCTCTACACCAACTCCTGGATGGTAGCTAATGCTCTGTGGGAATGGCTGGATTGTTGGAGAAAGGCCAACTGGCAGCGCAGAGGGAAATGCATCTGGGCTGCTAAGATCTGGCAGGACATGGCTATCCGAACCAAGAAGCTTACTGTGAAGGTCCGTCACGTGGATGCCCATGCCATCTTGGGATGACCCAAGAGTCACGCCAATGAAGAGCACAAAGGAGAAGAGCAGGTGGATCAAGCTGCCAAGATCACAGTATCACAGGTGGATCTGCACTGGCAGCACAAAGGAGAACTATTCCTGGCCCCTTGGGCCCATGATGCCTCTGGTCATCAGGGAAGAGATGCAACATACCAATGGGCTTGTGACCGAGGGGTGGATTTAACTATGGACAGTATCTCACAGGTCATCCCCAGCTGTGAGACGTGCTGCAAGCAAGCAGGCCAAGCGGGTGAAGCCTCTATGGTACGGTGGATGATGGTCAAAGTATAGGTATGGGGAAGCATGGCAAATTGACTATGTCACCCTTCCCCAAATCTGCCAAGGAAAGCGCTATGTGCTGACCATGATAGAAGCAACCACTGGATGGCTGGAGACCTACCCTGTGCCTCACGCTGCTGCCCGGAACACCATCCTGGGCCTGGAAAAGCAAGTCCTGTGGAGACATGGCACCCCTGAGAGAATCAAATTAGACAATGGAACTCATTTCAAGAATAGCCTTATAAACACCTGGGCTAAAGAACATGGCATTGAGTGGGTGTACCACATTCCTTATCATGCACCAGCTGCCGGAAAAGTTGAATGCTGTAATGGACTGTTTAAGACCACCTTGAAGGGACTTGGCAGGGAGACCTTCAGCAACTGGGAACTACATTTAGTGAAGGCCACCTGGATGGTGAACACCCGCAGCTCCACCACTCAAGCTGGACCTGCCCAGTCCGAACCTCTGCACACAGCAGATGGAGACAAAGTCCCTGTGGTACACGAGAGGTATTTTAGGAAAGACTGCTTGGATTAATCTCACCTCAGGCAAAGGCAAACCCATCCATGGGATTGTTTTTGCTCAAGGTCCTGGTTACACGTGGCGGGTAATGCAGAAAGATGGGGAAACGCGTTGTGTGCCACAAGGGGACCTAATTTTAAGTGAGAACAGTGTGTAGTAAGAGTATTGATTTGGGTATGATGAAGATGGTATAGAATAAGGGGTGGATACTGTCTTGGGTTGCATGAAAGGTATAACCAAAGGAATGTATTCTATCACCATCTCCATCACCTCTCCATGAATTGTTAATGACGGGTCGTTCACAACAGCTGGCCACTGCACCCTCCAGACTGCAAGCTGGGCATTAGATAAGGAATAAAGAGAGACAACCCTGCAAGACAGAATGATGCCTCTTTATCTTCACATCAATGACTCAGCCCTGATAACATCCTCTGAGAAACAGCAGCTACTCCGTGGGGGGTCATCTTCGCTAATGGGCCATCAAGGCCACGCGGAATGATTCCTAAATTACGTCATCCCATTGTGATATGCTGCGGGAGATCAACAATGGGTCATCACGCCAGATAAATATGATCAAGTGAAGCCGTTTATTTTATTTTTCATTAGCTCTTTTATACTCTGTTACAGTTGTCATACTTTCTTTTAGCAAACATGATTGGTTAACAGCAAAAATGGGCATATAAGCTGAGTTATAAAAAGTGGTTACAAAACTCTATTCATGCAGAACAATGCTCAATATAATAATGCAGTCATCATCATATGGTCCAGCACAATGCTATCAGCGTCTTCTTCCTTCATCCTCTTTTCACATCCACAGTCGCTTTACCATGTATCTTTGTTTCTTCTTTTCTCATCCATAGTTATTTTACCCTGTATCTTTGTTTCCTCCTTTCCCAGGCTCTTTTCCCAAGCTCTTGCATCCCTGACTCTATTTTTCTGTCTCTAAGCTTTTGGGGATTCAAAACAGACTGGATTGCTCAAATGGTCTCGTTCTTGTAAAAAATCACATTCTTCATACCTCCAAGAATTATTCTCCACAATATGCCCTGCCCCAAAGGGAGGAACTGAACACCCCTACCCGTACAAAAGAAGGGCTGGGGAGACACCGTGAGACATCGCTTCCACGGGATTCCCAGAGCAGGTGAACTCCCCCACCAGAACTCCAGAGACAAACCGGACTTTCGCTCAGGATCATCACTCCAACAGGACTATAGTCACTATTTAACTGGACTGCTATCACCACCCTGACCAACAGGGTATATTCTGACCTTGTCAGTTTAGGCTGGTGTTTCTGTATTACTGCCTTTATTTTTATATCTCCTATTAAACTGTAGATCTGACTTGGAATCTCTCACAATATATTTGTGTGGGGTTAATTCCTCTGCTGGTTTGTTTCCAAACTAGCACAGGGATGACGTAATTCATGAATCATTCCGCGTGGCCTTGATGGCCCATTAGTGAAGATGACCCCCCATGGAGTAGCTGCTGTTTCTCAGAGGATGTTATCAGGGCTGAGTCACTGATGTGAAGATAAAGAGGCATCATTCTGTCTTGCAGGGTTGTCTCTCTTTATTCCTTATCTAATGCCCAGCTTGCAGTCTGGAGAGTGCAGTGCCAGCTGTTGCGAATGACCCATCATTAACAATTCATGGAGACGTGATGGAGATGGTGATAGAATACATTCCTTTGGTTACACCTTTCATGTGACCCAAGACACGGGTCAAGTAGCAGCTCCATCTGAAGCTCTTCCCACATTCCAAGCACTTGTAGGCCTTCTCCCCAATGTGAAGCTGCTTGTCGACCACCACGTCTGAATTCCGTTCAAAGCTCTGGCCGTCTTCCAGGCACAGGGGGAATCTTTCCTCCTCAGAACTCTGTGGGCTGCGTTTGCAGCCCCTCCTTTTGGGGGATCTCTGGGGTTTTTCCTCTCCGTTGGATTCCTGCGCCATGAAGCCACTCAAAATGACCTCTTCCACGAGGTTGTGCTGGAGGGATTTGTCCTCCCTGGTCTTCATCTGCAGCTCGTTGTCTGGGAGAGGAAGGACAAGGAGAGGATGGGATTTGCTTTCGTGCCAGAGGGAAGGGGAAGGAGATCCCCTCGCAGTCCATCCCCAGCAGGATGGTGTCGGCAGAGGGGTTGTCCTGCAGCTGGGGGTGAGGCTGAGCTGGGAGATGGAGCAGAAGAGAGAGGGAAAGGGGCAGTGACTTCCTCTTCACCTGCCTGGGTGTCCTGAGGCATCTTCCTCTTCCTCACAACCTCCTCCTCCATTTGGTGAAGGGTTGGGAGTGAGAAATCCTGTTTTGTGGGGAACACAAGGTATGAGAATGTTGGGTTGGGGGTTCCTTCTGCCCAAGTCCATCTCTAGTAGTCACAAGGCAACTTGTGCCCATGAGAACCTCCAAAACAACAAGATTCAGACCAAAAACCCCTCTCATGAGTTCCCTTTCTGTGGTCTCCTAACTTTGGGGTTCTGGGGGTCCCCCCATTACAGGATGCTGGTGGTTTTGAATGTATTGAAAGTTAGGTCTCTACAGGGTCCTCATCCTCTCCAGGCTGCCGGTGTTCCTATCAGTTGCAGGCATCCTCCCTCTCTGGTCTTCCCACTTTTGGGTTCTGGAGCCTCCCCTTCTCTGGGCTGCTGGGGGTGCCATGGGTCCTGGTGGTTCTCCCTCTCCAGGCTCCATCTTAGGTGTGCCCAGGGTTTTAGATGTCCCAGGGGTCCCCTTTCTCCAGATTCCCCCCTTCTCCAGGCTGCCAGGGGTCCAGGCTCCCTCCCCACGTTGGTGATCCCTTCTCCTATCGAGACTGCCTGTGATTCTTACCTCTTGGGGATCCTGGTTTCAGGGTCCTGGGGCTCCTTCCTCTCCATCCTCCCCTGTTCTCTGTTCTCCTGCCCCTCCAGGTTTCCAAGGTCCCTCAGCCCTGGTTTCGCCCCTCTCTCAGGGGTCCCTGGTTTCCCCTCCCCTGGCTCTGCCAGGGGTCTCCAATACTGCTCTCCTCGTCAGCACCTCCCAACCCTGCCAACGGGGCAATTGCCACGTGGCTTCGGGGACCCCGCATCCCACCGTCCACCGCCGGGGCTCTGCTGGCACCTGCCCCAAAGAAATATAATCTCCGGGGACCTCCAAAATCCCACCAAGGGGCATTTGCAACTCAGCCCTGAAGTCCTGCAGGATGAAAATATCCTTCCCCTTCCAAAAAGAGCCCCAGGGACAATCCAAAATATTTAAGCCTAGTTCCTTTTCAGCGGTCACCTGCGGAATGGAGGGAGGGCGATGCCCCCGGGGGCAGGCGAGGCTGCAGAAACAGTGGGTGGTGGAACAGCGAGATTCTTCCTCTTCCCTCTTCCTCATCCCTTCCTCCTCCTCCTCTGGCTCCTCCTCCTCTTTGTCTATCCCTCCTCTTCCTCTTTCTCCTCCCTAATCCCAACTCTTTCTCCTTCTTCGTCCATCCTTTCACTCCTTCTCCATCCCTCCTCATCCAACCCTTCTCCTCCCCCCTAAGACCAGAACACGTTGTTGGTCGCCTCTTCCCCCCAAACCCATTGCATCCCACAGGCCAGGTCAGGATGGGGGAGGACTAGGTTCTTGGCAGCCCCTGCCCTCACTCGGCCGCTGATGCAGCTGCCCCAGCCAGCACAGCATGGGGAGGCCCGGCCTGGGTGCCCATCACCTCCCCCCTCCCCAGATTCTCCTCCCGAGGCACTGGGGATTGGGGGAGTGCCACAGGTGGGGTCCAGGTTGGGGAGCGCTGGGCGCTGCGGGTCTGCCTGGAAACTGGTGAGTCATCAGCACTGTGAGTTCTGATTGGCTGAGCCCTGCCTGAGGGGCGGGGCTGCAGGAAGAGGGGCACCCTGCTCCAGGTGGGATGTCCCACAAAGTCATTTATAATTCCTATGGTGAGTTGACCCTGGCTGGACGCTGAGTGCCACCAAAACTGTTCTGTCCCTGCCCTCCGCAACTGGACAGAGGAAAAATGTAAGGACAGGTGCCATGGGTAAAATCGTGAGTAGCAGGAAGCCTTCAGCAGCAAACGCATGACCTGAGAAAAGTGATTCCAGCCTTGCCCAGTTCCCCCGGGGTGGGGGATCGCTGCTGCCTTAATTTTTCCCTGCTGGTGTTTGCAGGAACTCACGCACGTGGTTTAATTGAGGCTGTAAAAGTGAAGAGACGAGGAAGGGTTCTTTTCCACTTGAGTCCAGATGATTTTATTACTGAAGTCACAGACAGGGAGCGGATGAAAGATGGGGAGGGCTGGCAGGAACTAGCCAATAAATCAGGGAAGCGAGGGGAAGGCAGTGGGGAGAGAGCCAACGGCTGCAAAGGACCGGAACGACTGACCGGGGCGCCGGCCAGCCACTCGGCTGTCCGCACATGGCAGAGCAAACAATGGGCTGCCCTTTTGGGAGGCCAGGCAGCCCCCACAGTGGCCCAGGGCGTGCCACCCCCGGCTGCATCGGCGTGGGGGGGTAGGGCCCAGCCCCTGCAGCTCTGGCACGGCGGGGCCGGGCTGGGCCATTGGCTACCCCCAGAGGCACTGCAACAGACAGGCCCAGGAGTTGAGATAAGGACCAGGAGAGATCACTCCCCATCACCAGAACAGGCAAAACAGACTCACCCTGGGGATAGGAATTGAATTTACTACCAAGCAAATCAGAGCAAGATAATGAGAAGGAAAAGAAACCTTAAAAACACCTTCTCTCCCCGCTTCACCGCCTTCCTGGCAGTCCTGGCCTATGGTAGGATCTGGTGGTGGGTTGACCCTGGCTGGATGCTGGCTGCCACCAAAACTATTCTGTCCCTGCCTTCTGCAACTGGACAAGGAGAGAAAATGCAAGGACAGGCCCAGGAGAGATCTCTCACCAACCACCATTATGGGTAAAACAGACTCAGCCTGGGACTAGGAACTGAATTTATTAGCAACCAAATCACAGCAGGATAATGAGAAGTAAAATAAATCTGAAAAACACCTTCTCCCTGTCCTTCCCTCCTTCCTGGGCTTTCCCTTCTCCCACCAGCAGTGCAGAGAGACGGGAATGGGGGTCATGGTCAGTTCATCCCACCTTGCTCCTGCTGCTGCTCAGGGAGGGGAGTCCGAGTCCTTCCCCTGACCCAGCGTGGGTCCCCCATAGCCTCACAATACCTTCCAGCAAACCTGCTCCAGCGTGGGCTCCTCTCCCCAGAGATCCACAGGGCTCTGCAGGGAGGCTGCTCCAGCACAGGCTTCCCATGGGCTCACATCCTTCTTTTTGGGCATCTCCTGCTCCAGTGTGGGCTCCTCCAGGGGCTACAGGGGAATCTCAGCTCCGGTGCCTGCAGCAGCTTCTGCCCCTCCTTCTGCACTGCCCTGGGTATCTGCAGAGCTGCTGCTCTCTTGGGATTGAGTGCTTTAAGGTTACTGAAAGCAAAGTGACCAGTAAAGGTCACCAGCAAAGGCATCAGCAAAAACAGACCTAATATAACAACATCACTACCACCAAGTTCCTTGGCAAGGTTCGCTTTACCACTTACTGGATGCTTAAAGCACTCTGAGAAAAAGTAAACAAAAATCCAAAATCAATCAACTCAAATGGAAATAAACCCAAACCCATTTTTTTGGATGCTGGATGGCACCAGAGGTGTCGGGGAGAGAAAAGGATAGAAAAAGGTAAGGATATAAAGGAATATGGAAGACCCTCCTGTTGAGTCACAAGGATCTGAGTAGCCCCCTGTGTTAAACTGAGCCTGGATTGATTAACAGATCATGCTTCAAGGCCAACAGCCCTTAACTTAACAGCATTTAACTGAAACTTAAACAGTAACTTAAGTTAAACAATTTAACAAAAGATTCATATAGAATTTACTATAGCACAACAGGAACTTACAGACGTGACTTACTTACAAATCTAAAGTACTTAAGAAACCAGGAGAGCAGAGTTCCCAGGATATTTGCTATGGCATATTCACCCTCATACACACACACAGACAGAAAGGGTCTGTACAGAATCACAGAATACACCAGGTTGGAACAGACCTTTGAGATCACCGAGTCCAACCTATAGCCTAACACCTCCTCATCAACTAAACCATGGCACTGAGTGCCACATCCAGTCTTTTTTTTAGATACGTCAAGGAATGGTGATTCCACTACCTCCATGGGCAGACAATTCCAGTGCCCAATCGCTCTCTCAGTAAATAAATTTTTCCTGATGTCTAACCTAAACTTCCCCTGGCACAGCTTGAGACTGTGTCCTCTTGTTCTGTCAGTTGCTACCTGGGAGAAGAGACTGACCCCCACCTGGCTACAATCTCCTTTCAGGCCACCAACCTCCATCAAGCCTCCTTTTCTCCAGGCTAAACAACCCCATCTCCCACAGCCAATTCTCATAGGGTTTGTGTTCCTAGCCCTTCACCAGCCTTGCTGCCCGCTTCTGGATGCATTTGAGCATCTCAACGTCCTTCCTAAATTGAGGGGCCCAGAACTGGATACAGCACTCAAGGTGCAGCCTCATCAGTGCTGAGTACAGGGGAAGAATGACATCCCTGGACCTGCTGGCCACACAATTCAGGCCAGGATGCCATTGGCCCTCTTGGCCACCTGGGCACACTGCTGGCTCATATTCAGTCGACCATCAACCAGCACCCCCAGGACACTGGGGACACACTTTCTGCCTGGACACTGGCCAACCACTCTGACCCCAGCTAATAGCGCTGGAAAGAGTTGTTATGTCCAAAGCGCAGAACTTGGCACTTGGACTCATTAAACTTCTTATTGGACTTGGCCCATCTGCCGAGCCTGTCCAGGTCCCTTTGC